>SJYX01018162.1:10100-22551 GCA_006410675.1 Oreotragus oreotragus | reverse complement strand
TTTTCCAATGAGTCAACTCTTCGCATGAGGTAGCCAAAGTACTGGAGTTTCAGCTTTAGCATCATTCCCTCCAAAGAAATCTCAGGGTGATCTCCTTCAGAATGGACTGGTTGGATCTCTTTGCAGTCCGAGAGACTCTCAAGAGTCTTCTCCAACACCACAGTTCAAAAGCATCAGTTCTTCGGTGCTCAGCCTTCTTCACTCTCACATCCATACCTGACCACAGGAAAAACCATAGCCTTGACTAGACGGACCTTAGTCGGCAAAGTAATGTCTCTGCTTTTGAATATACTATCTAGGTTGGTCATAATTTTTCTTCCAAGGAGTGTCTTTTAATTTCATGGCTGCAGTCACCATCTACAGTGATTTTGGAGCCCAAAACAATAAAGTCTGACACTGTTTCCACTGTTTCCCCATCTATTTCCCATGAAGTGATGGGACCAGATGCCAACTGCCTATATCATAAGCATAAATTCCAGAATATTCTCTCCTATTACTATCATTCCCCTCACAGTAGAAGGAAAGAAAAGAGAGAACTGGATTAGAAATAAGTCAGGAGGCCTGGATTCCACTCACAATTCCTCCCTGACTACCTCTATGACTCTGAACAAGTTATTTTCTCTCTGTGGGCCTCAGAATCCTCATGTGTAAAATGGAAGTATTCAGGGGTCATGAATTCTTGTTTAGAGATGCCCAAAGAGTAAAGAGATGGATGAAACAGACTAAAGTGTACTCTTTCCATAGAGAAACACTTTGCTTACATATGTAATACATAAATTACATGAACACATAGGGAAGCGCTCAGTACAGTTGCATCCATCATTATCATTTTTCCCTTTCCCTTCCTGCCCTCATGCCTCCAGAGTATTCAACCTTAGGAAAAGTTAGAAAAACTATATCTCTCAGTTACCCTTATCATTTTAGATCCTAGGAAAAGTTATTAGCATGGAAATAGCCTCGCAGAAAGGAGGCCAGAGGAAGGCCAGGAACCAGCCCATTTCTGAGACTGTTTAGTCTTCTCACAGCTGGCCTTGACTTTCTGGTTAGCTCTGAGCCAGCCACAGCAACAGCTCTTCAGACCAAAGCTGTGAAACAGTGTTCCACAAGCAGTCATAACCTCCCAAATCCACTAAATCCCCTAATCCCCACCTCCCAGCACGACAGGAGCTCACACTGAACACCTGCCTCTCAGCCTTTACCCAACAGCTTCCACGAAGACCTAAGCCCAGTCCCGCCTACTCTGCTCTGACCATCTCAAACTCAGAGGTTTCTATTTCTAGAGGAAATGTTCTCATGTATAGATGGAGTTTGCTAATATGTAAAAGATGAAATCCAAAGTACATTTGGCACTTGGACAAATGTCAAATGTTTTCCCTATGCACCAGATTTAAAATAGAAATGAGAAAAGTTAAAAAAAAAAAAAAGCAAAAGGCAAGCAAACAGGCTGCTCTGATTCTGGTGCTGCTGCTTCTCCTCCAATAGAGGATTCTCGAAAGGTAAGTGAGATTCCCACTGCATTCTAGAATGCTGACCTTACTATGCCCTCCCTATTGCCATCACTTCCCACAGTAGCAGGAAAGAAGAGAACAATGGGCAGGAAGTCAGTCGGGAGGCATGGGTTCCATGCACAGCAACTGCCAGACTAGCTCTGTGCAAGTCACTTTATCTTCCAAACCTTCAGCATCCTCATGTTAAAAAGGCCAGTGTCTGCAGGTCACAAATGTACACTCAGAGAGACCCAGAGAGCAAAGCAATGAGTGAAACAGACTAACAATTATTCAACAGAGAAACACTTTGCTTGCATGTTTAATACATAATAACACTCTCCATTTTCATAAATAAACATGCCAATTTCATTTAGTATACTTTTAATTTTAGGACAGTTTAAGGCTCACAGAGAAGTTTCAAAAATAGCTGGGTTCCAACATACCCCACACCCAGTCTCCCTTTTTGTTAATATCTTACATGAGCATCTTACAACTATTTTTCTTAAAATATGTAGCCTTCTCAGCCTGTCTACAAATATGAATACAGAAAAATATTTTTTCTACTGAGGAAGAACAAAGGCAATTTTGTCTTGATAATTCAGCCTAAACTAGAGATACAGTGGGGAGTGGAGTGGGCTTCCCAGGTGGTGCTAGTGGTAAGAACCTGCCTGCAATGCAGAAGACATAAGAGACTGTGGGTTCGATCCCTGCTTTGGGAAGATCCCCTGGAGGAGGGCATGGCTACCCACTCCAGTATTCTTGCCTGGAGAATCCCCTGGACAGAGGAGCCTGGAGGGCTACAGTTCATAGTGTCACAAAGAGTTGGACACGACTGAAGTGACTGTGCATGCATGCACACACGGAGTGGAGGTGAGGGCTGTTAACAGGCACAAACCCCAGGGACGGGAGAAGCTGCAGGGCAGATTCAGGGGATGGATGCCACATGGGAATGCATAGCCTGTATTTCTAAGTCTCTGGGTTTTATCTCTTTGTTTTTCAAATAAGCCAAAAATTTATTTTTAAGTTGGACACGACTGAAGTGACTGTGCATGCATGCACACACGGAGTGGAGGTGAGGGCTGTTAACAGGCACAAACCCCAGGGACGGGAGAAGCTGCAGGGCAGATTCAGGGGATGGATGCCACATGGGAATGCATAGCCTGTATTTCTAAGTCTCTGGGTTTTATCTCTTTGTTTTTCAAATAAGCCAAAAATTTATTTTTATTATGTCAAACTTATCAATTTTTAAAATGATAAAGGTCATCTCATTTCTTTTTCTCAAACTACTATGCTGGCCAAATAAAATAGGTACACTAACTGGCCTATGGTTTCCAGTTGGGTATCTCTAGTTGTATTAGTTTCGCTTGACCAGTGTCAAGTGTCAGCAGGACTGGTTCCTTTCAGAGGCTTTGAGGAGAGGGTCTGTTTCCTCTTCCAGTTTCCAGTGGCCACCTGTTTTCCTTGGCTTGCAGACCCTTGCTACATCTCCAAAGCACATCACTCCAGTTCTGCCTCTGCCATCAGATGGCCTTCTCTGCTAACTCTGCTCCTGCATCTCCTTTATCAGAAGTGTTATGATGACTTCAGGCCCATACACACAAACCAGGATAATCACCCCATCTCAAGATCCTCAACTTCAGTACATCTGAAAATTTCTTTTTGCCATATAAGGTAAGATTCATGGGTTCCAAAAGACTAAGACATGCACATAAGTACGTGTGTGCTAAGTCACTTCAGTTGTGTCCAGCTCCTTGCGACCCATGGACTGTAGCCCGAAGTCGGGAGGCATGGGTTCCATGCACAGCAACTGCCAGACTAGCTCTGTGCAAGTCACTTTATCTTCCACACCTTCAGCATCCTCATGTGAAAAAGGCCGATGTCTGCAGGTCACAAATGTACACTCAGAGAGACCCAGAGGGCAAAGCAATGAGCGAAACAGACTAACAATCATCCGACAGAGAAACACTTTGCTTGCATGTTTAATACATAATAACACTCTCCATTTTCATAAATAAACACGCCAATTTCATTTAGTATACTTTTAATTTTAGGACAGTTTAAGGCTCACAGAGAAGTTTCAAAAATAACTGGGTTCCAACATACCCCACACCCAGTCTCCCTTTTTGTTAATATCTTACATGAACATCTTACAACTATTTTTCTTAAAATATGTAGCCTTCTCAGCCTGTCTACAAATATGAATACAAAAAAATATNTTTCATAAATAAACACGCCAATTTCATTTAGTATACTTTTAATTTTAGGACAGTTTAAGGCTCACAGAGAAGTTTCAAAAATAACTGGGTTCCAACATACCCCACACCCAGTCTCCCTTTTTGTTAATATCTTACATGAACATCTTACAACTATTTTTCTTAAAATATGTAGCCTTCTCAGCCTGTCTACAAATATGAATACAAAAAAATATTTTTTCTACTGAGGAAGAACAAAGGCAATTTTGTCTTGATAATTCAGCCTAAACTAGAGATACAGTGGGGAGTGGAGTGGGCTTCCCAGGTGGTGCTAGTGGTAAAGAACCTGTCTGCTAATGCAGGAGACATAAGAGACTGTGGGTTCGATCCCTGCTTTGGGAAGATCCCCTGGAGGAGGGCATGGCTACCCACTCCAGTATTCTTGCCTGGAGAATCCCCTGGACAGAGGAGCCTGGAGGGCTACAGTTCATAGTGTCACAAAGGGTTGGACACGACTGAAGTGACTGTGCATGCATGCACACAGGGAGCGGAGGTGAGGACTGTTAACAGGCACAAATCCCAGGGATGGGAGAAGCTGCAGTGCAGATTCAGGGGATGGATGCCACATGGCAATGTAGAGCCTGTATTTCTAAGTCTCTGGGTTTTATCTCTTTGTTTTTCAAATAAGCCAAAAATCTATTTGTATTATGTCAAACTTATCAATTTTTAAAATGATAAAGGTCATTTCATTTCTTTTTCTCAAAATACTATGCTGGCCAAATAAAATAGGTACACTAACTGGCCTATGGTTTCCAGTTGGGGATCTCTAGTTGTATTAGTTTCACTTGACCAGTGTCAAGTGTCAGCAGGACTGGTTCCTTTCAGAGGCTTTGAGAAGAGGGTCTGTTTCCTCTTTCAGCTTCCAGTGGCCACCTGTTTTCCTTGGCTTGCGGACCCTTTCTACATCTCCAAAACACATCACTCCAGTTCTTCCTCTGCCATCAGATGGCCTTCTCTGCTAACTCTGCTCCTGCATCTCCCTTATCAGAAGTGTTATGATGACTTCAGGCCCATACACATAAACCAGGATAATCTCCCCATCTCAAGATCCTCAACTTCAGTACATCTGAAAATTTCTTTTTGCGATATAAGGTAACATTTATGGGTTCCAAAAGACTAAGACATGGACATAAGTACGTGTGTGCTAAGTCACTTCAGTTGTGTCCAGCTCCTTGCGACCCATGGACTGTAGCCCGCCAGGTTTCTTGGTCCTTGGGATTCTCCAGGCAGGAATACTGGAGTGGGTCACCATGCCCTCCTCCAGGATGGACATAAGTGGGGGAGGTCAATATCAAGTCTTGTTGTTTTGGTCACTAAATCATGTCTAAATCATTATGGCCCCATGGACTGTAGCATGGCAGGCTCCGCTGTCCATGGGATTTCCCAGGAAAGAATAATGGAGCAGGTTGCCATTTTCTTCTCCAAGGGATCTTCCTGACCCAGGGATCCAACCCACATCTCCTGCATCAGCAGACGTACTCTCTACCACTGAGCCATCCAGGAAGCACCAATATCTAGTCCANCTTATGGCCCCATGGACTGTAGCATGGCAGGCTCCGCTGTCCATGGGATTTCCCAGGAAAGAATAATGGAGCAGGTTGCCATTTTCTTCTCCAAGGGATCTTCCTGATCCAGGGATCCAACCCACATCTCCTGCATCAGCAGACGTACTCTCTACCACTGAGCCATCCAGGAAGCACCAATATCTAGTCCACCATGTCAGTTTAGAAGCTAAGTTCCCTTCCAGTTGTTGTATTTAAAGAATCGCTCTCAGATCACTTTTTTAGGATGCCATCTTCTTTCTTATGATTCCATCTTTCTTGGCCTCCTATCAGAGAAGCCACTTTAGCAAATATTTGGGGGGCAGCTGTCATAAGCTCAGCAGCATGCCAGGGACAGAGGGAAGAAGTAAATACACAGAGACACATATTATTCTCTATTCCAAAAATGTCTGATATACTTAGTAAAGGACAAGAATCTAGAGAAGATACAGTGCTCTAGAAAACTCATTTTACTATGAAAATTTTCACTAGAACTAGGGGAAAGCATTAAGGATATACACATTTTGCAAGAGAATATTACATAAGTATGTATCATCATTATCCATATACTGACACTTGACAGAGCAGCCACTAGTCACCATTTCCACATACAAACTTCAAAAATCCATACTAGAGAGGACACAGGCTGTGAAAACACAGAGCCAGGATGACGGACATGAGAAAGGTAAACATCTCTGAGATGAAATTCTTGGAGAAGACGGCCACCTTATTCTCCTGAACAAAGCTTTATATCCAAATACCACAGCCATCAACTATTGAGTAGAAAGGGCATCTTTTCACTGGAACTCCACAGTGGACATATACAGATACTCTTTTGGAGTATCTGACCCATACAGAAGTCAACGACCCTACACCCTTCCTCTGGGAAATATATCTCCCTGTAACTCATTAAAATGTCGTCTTGGCCAGTACGCATTTGATGCATACAGTTACATCTCTAGATATTTGGAATTAAAACCAAGAGATTATTTGCTTGAGGCCTCTAACATAGAAATTTGGAAGATGAAGAATTACTATTTTTCTCCATTACAGACTGGGTTAGGAAGAACTACTCTACACAAAGAGATAGCCAGAAAAGCATGAAACAATCACACACAGAGACTAAAGTGATATCCAGAGAAGCCTCATGGCTTTTCCATTTCTGCTTCTAGTCACTTCTTTGATTTGGCTGCATTATTGCTTTGAGTTCCAAACGATAACTCTGTTTCTTTAAATAAATTCCATCTCTCCTTAGGTGAGACCAAGTTGGCTTCTGTCCTTTGAAACTAAAAAAGCATTACAGTCCCCTGAGTTCTCTCAAAGAGCTTCCCCTGAAGGCTCCCACTCATGATGTCTCTACTGAAAATGTTTCCCACTATTATTGCGTTTGGATCTCTGTCCTTTAGGAACTATTTCAGAAGAATTTGGCACCTGGCATCTATAAGATTTGAGAATAAAGGACACCTTAGGCAACACAATTCACACATCACTTTTGCAGAAGTGAAATGTTTGGCCTAATTTCTCAAAATAAAGTCATTTTTATGGGTGGTGAAACTTCTCATGCCCCACTTGCTGAAGGGTTTCATGTAAACTTAAAAAGTTTACGGGAATTTGATCCTCATCACAGGCACTATCCAAATTTGAAGGGATGAGACAGATGCCTGTTTAATGCTTTCAGTTACTAAACAAGTATTGAAGTACACAAAGACAGATTACTCAGTGTTTGGCCATTTACAGAATATATTCACTAACAGGGTCTCGTTTGATCCTCACAAAAGTCCAGGGAGAGATCAGGTATCCCCATTTTAGAGATTTTAGAGGCTCTGAATGCTAAGACCTAGGGAAATGGCATTGGATTCTGAGCCCTTCGTGGGTAAGCATTAAGTCTGTACTCAGTTGCTTCCGTCATGTCTCACTCTTTGCAACCCTAGAGACTGCAGCTTGCCAGACTCTTCTGTCCATGGGATTCTCCAGGAAAGAATACTGGCCTGGGTTGCTGTGCCCTCCTCCAGGGGATCTTCCTGACCCAGGAATCAAACCCATGTCTCCTGCATCTCCTGTATTGGCAGGCAGGTTCTTTACCTCTAGCATTACTTGGAAAGCCCATATATTAAGTCTTGTCATTTTCTGTGCAGGATGATTAGCATATTAGGATAAGTATCAGTGCTAATTACCCTGCATAGAAAATGATACCTTGTGTTTCAGGAGTGACAAGTCATTTCATCTTACACAACCACTCCAACCCACTGATACTGCCTGCCTCCAACACTGTTGACAAGGATTCCAGGGATGCATCTGGACTCTGAAGAAGTGCTGTGATTGAACAGTGCTGCCTGCTGAAAGGTAAGGGAGAGAAGAGAGGCCACACAGTGCTCCATATTTCCATCCCTATACTAAGTGCTCTATAAATATTCATTGAGTTAAACCACATTAGCACACCCAGGACTGAAAACCAAGTCACCTGACTTTGTTTGCTGGTGTTCTTTGCGTTACACTAGACAGTACCTTCTCTCCCGCCCCTAATATTCTAACCAGGGGTGAGAAAACAACAGTCTAAAGATCAGACTTGCCCTGCTACCTGTTTCTGGAGATGCAGTTTTACTGGAACACGGTCACGCTCATTTGTTTATGTGTTGTCTGCACATGCTTCCCTGTAACAATGACTGAGCTGACTAGTCACAACAGAGACCAGGTTGCCCACAAGGACTAAAACATTTGCCACCTGTCCCTTCCCAGAAAAAGTCTGGCCACTCCCACCCCTAAATCAAATCAAAGAAGTTGAGAGTAGCTCCAAATAGATTCATACTGTTCTATCTTTTTTTCCCCCCACAAAAGAAAATTGCCAATCTTTGGGCTTTGGGGACCACATTAAGGTATACCTCGCCATCACTAACATTTTAAAATAAAACAGTGTGTACTCTTTATTTGCATATTCATGGATTGGCATTTTGAAAAGAAGCACCTCTAATATGAATTAAGGACTTTAATTATGTGTGCCTGAAGTGACTTATTCATTGAAGAGTAAAGGAAATATACAATATAAAATGGTCATGATCAAATTAAAACTTACTGTAAACTCCTATTCACCCAGGATCCAACCAACCATAGAGTCATTATATATATATATATATATTGTTGTTGTTCTTTGGGGGAAGAAATATTAGACAGAGATTTGTTAATGAAATTGATGAGAAAAACAATTTTTAGCATGTGCACTCATAAATAAAGGTAGCTGATTTTCATAATTACAACACTAAAGCTTTATGAGGAATATGAAAATGACTAGTAAGCTTTGTGAGACTTTGGGGGCCTATTAAGTTAATCAGCACTAGTGAGCCAAGTTGCCCAAGTTCAGAATACACAGGAGAGGAAGTATGTTGGTTTATCTTTAACTTTTAGTTTTTATGCATTACTATAGAAGCTAACCCAAGGAACAGAAAGAAAGAAAATGCATTGAGTTAGTTCTCTCCTTCTCCAACAGACTGTGGATCACCAAACCACTCAATATAACACTCAGCTTGGTGATCATTAAATACTTGTGAGCAATAAGGTAATTTACATATAGCCACCAACTGCAGGGGGAGAAAATGATAGTAAAGCATTAGACACATTGTGAGAGAAACTACGCTGGGTTGATTGAAAACATACTGGCTAATGGGCTAATAATTCCTCACACCCAAGTACATATAAATCGCTTCAGAACAAGTAGTGGATCTATTCTTTTTCCCCTTGATCTGGGCAGGCCTTGTGACTTGCTTTGACCAATAGAGTGAAGCAAAAGAGGCACTCTGAGATTTTCCAACCAGGTCTTAAGAAACCATCTCTTGGAATCTAGCTGCCATGCTGTGAAAAAGCACAGGCCAAGCCCAAGACTGAGAGAGGCCCAGTGCAGAAGGCCCTGCCAAACAAGAAGCCATCTCGGACATGCCGGCTCCTAGCAGCTTCCCACCAGATACAACTGCCTACACAATTGGAAGTAGTAGAATCCCCCAGCCAAGCCCAGTAAACCCACAGTAATGGTTACACAGAAAAGTGAAAGTGAAGTCACTCACTCGTGTCTGATTCTTTGTGACCCCATGGACACCAGGCTTCTCCGTCCATGGGATTTGCTAGGCAAGGGTACTGGAGTGGGTTGCCATTTCCTTCTCCAGGGAATCTTCCCAGCCTAGGAATCGAACCTGGGTCTCCTGCACTGTAGACAGACGCTTTACCATTTGAGCCACCAGGGAAGTCCTGGTTACACAGAAGTAGTTGCTAAAATGGAGACAGATTTTGACAGCAAGATTATTTAGACTAATGGTCAGGGATAGACTTTGGAGAAGGTGTTGTTTTAACTGAGTGAAAAGAAGGATCCAGTTGGAGGCTCTCTGGTGGCAGAGCATTCCAGGCAGAAGACATAGCAACTACAAAGCTCTGGAGTAAGAGTGAACTTGGTGCACTTGAGAAAAAACTAGGAACCTTGATATTACTGCAAAGTAATGAGAAAAACTGAGTCAGAGAGGGAAGGGCTAGGAGGACCTGTAAGCCACAGTAAGGAGTTTTGATTTAATTTTAAGCCAATGGAAAACCACTGGAGATTTTTGAGCAAAAAAAAATGATATAAACTGATTTTTATTTTTAAAATATCATTCTGGTTGCTATATATAATTATGGCTTTGCCATTCCTAGAAATTTTATATAAATGTAATCATACAAAATGCAATCTTTTGTGTCTGGTTTCCTTCATTTGGCATGTTTCTGAGATTCATGCATATTGCTCTGTGTATCACTTTCTTCCTTTTATGCCTAGATAGGATTCCACTATATGTATATGTCATATTTTATCTGTTCACCAGCTAATGGGCATTTGGAGTATTTGGGGGCTAATGGCAACCCACTCCAGTGTTCTTGCCTGGAGAATCCCAGGGATGGAGGAGCTTGGTGGGCTGCCGTCTATGGGGTTGCACAGAGTCGGACATGATTGAAGCGACATAGCAGCATGGATAATTCTCCTACAAATATCTGCATATAACTCATTGAGTGGACACACATTTTCATTTCTCCTATATAAATACCTAGAGAAGTACATGCTTATGGAAAGTGAAAGTTGCTAAGTTGTGTCTGACTCTTTGCGATCCCATGGACTATACAGTCCATGGAATTCTCCAGGCCAGAATACTGGAGTGGGTAGCCTTTCTCTTCTCCAGGAGATTTTCTCAACCCAAGGATCGAACCCAGATCTTCTGCATTGCAGGCAGATTCTTTACCAACTGAGCTATCAGGGAAGCATCAAACTGTTTTCCAAAGTGACTGTACCATTTCATATTCTTGGCAGCAGTAGATAAGAGCTCGAATTTCTACACATACTCATCAACACCTAGTGTTGTCTATCTTTTTCATTTTGGCCATTCCAAGTAGTATGCTGTGGTATTTTATTGTTCTATTAATTGCATTTTTCAATAACTAATAATGTAGATCCTATTTGCTTTAATGAGCTTCTTTGGAGAAATAGCTATTCAAACCTTTTGCTTATTTTTTATAACAATTCTTTATATACTCTGGATACATGTTCTTTATCAAATATATGCATTGAAAATATTCTCTCCTAGTCTATGACTTGCCATTTTTTATTTTCTTAATGAAATCTTTTGAAGACGAAACGTTTCTAATCCTGGTGAAATCTAATTTTCTAATTTTTCTATAGCTTGATTTTGTGTCTGAGGTAAGAAATCTCTGCCTAACACAAAATCAAGAAAATTTTCCTCTGTATTTGCTTCTAGAAATTTTATAACTATTACATTTGAATCCATGATCCATTTTTTGGCAGAATTTTATATACTGCCAGATCACCCTTGAGGGTCACCTCTGCTTATTTTAAGTTTAGATTCAGCCAGTTAAAATTTTTATCATACAAATAACAGGTAATCTGAAAAAGGAGAAATCTATCTATTTTTCAATCATGATATCTTGGCCAAACTGTTATTGCTAGTCATGGTTTCATTCACACTATGAAATGCATCTTGAAGCTTCTTCATACCCCTCACTCTGAATCTTCTAAATGTTGGGAGTTAGCGCAAGGGGTAGGGAATGTTCTTTCATTCAATGAGAGATCCACTAGCTTAACATCTCTGAACTCCTTACGTCCCAGAGGCAAAAAAAAGAGAGGTATCTAGTTGCACACATATAACCTGTCCCTTGTCTCCTCCTTCCTTGGAAGATAGAGAGAATATGTGATCCCACTTGTCCTCAGCCATGCGGTAAACATGGTGTAAAGGTCCCACCACTGGGAACAGAAGGAGGGAGGGGGAAGGGTGGCCAGCACTGCCTGTGAACAGGTGGTAAGTTTCTCTATCCAGGGGTTTGCTATTAGGAAGTCCACTAACCCATAGATAAAAGCCACATCCTGCAATATCAGCTTAATCCATAAAAAAGGTAATATTTTGCCTCTATTTGCTGAATCTGTTCTCATCTGGTTCAGAATTCAAATGTGGAAGGCTGTTATTTGCTTGAACAGCCTCAAATATTTCCCAAACATCTATCCTGTGGGTTTCCTGACTCTATTCCTTGACTTTGTAAATCCTTGCTTCTCTCTTCCTATGGCCAATAGATCAAGAATTCATGTTTATAGACAGCCAGCAATTTTATCTTGAAAGTATTATTACAAAGTTTTTAAAAATACAAATGCACAAAAAAGAAAGAATATTATTTATTCTTCCACCCTCAAAACTATGCATCAACTATAACAATAAGATAGACACTTGCTCTACACGGCTATTTAAATTGAACTTAATTATAATTAAATTTAAAAAATCAAGTTTCACAGTCATACTAGCCAAATTCCAAGTGTTCAGTAGCTACATGTGGCTAGTGGTTAATGTATCAGGCAACAAAGCGGGAGAACGTTTCCATCATCATAGGAAAGTTTATTGCATAGACTGAGCTAGCGAATACGTGGGATTTAATATGGCCTTCTATATTAAATATATATTTATATGAATATAAATGCATATATATATTCATATTCCATCCTTATGTAATATCATTTTTGGTGGCTATGCAAATTATTTTTCTGTATTGATTTCTTTACTATAACTTCTTTTTAAATATATTTATTTATTTTTATTGGAGTATAATTGCTTTACAATACTGCTAGTTTCTGCCATAAAATGAAGTAAATCAGCTAAATGTATAC
>SJYX01018160.1:88118-105761 GCA_006410675.1 Oreotragus oreotragus | reverse complement strand
GGAGGGGGCTTCAGGGTTGGGAACTCATGTACACCTGTGGCGGAGTCATGTCGATGTAGGGCAAAACCAACACAGTATTGTAAAGTAAAAAAATAAAATTAAAAAAAAATTTCAACTTTCTTTTTGTACAAGTCAAGCTTTAATGCGCTTTTCAATACACACACACACACACACACACACTCTCACACAAAAAGGAGCTGTAGGTGGAGGAAATGTGGAAAACCACTGCTTTAAACCATATCCTGGTTCTGTCTGATTTGGTGTATCTCATCTTTAATCCTCAGCTACGGAGTGCGGGAAACATGCCTATATATTTTATGCCCAATGGAGACATTTTGTTTTGTTTTCACTCATCATTATTTAATAAATTAGTCACATAATGGTAATGACAGCAGTCAACTCATAAATATGTGTGAAATCCCCAAGAAGTAAAAATATGCTGATTTTATGTGAACAAGATTTTATGTTGCCTGTAAGAGAATCTTAGCATGTATTTGAAGCGTTTTCTTCCGAGTGCTTGCAGGCACGTCCTTCTGCCTTCACATTAAATGACAGAGGTTGACTGCTTTCTCTGCGATGTGGCTTCTCTATAACACATGCACAAGGAGCTTCTCTGGCTCTTGACATCTCTCTCTTTTTTTCACTCTAAAATTATAAACGATTTGTCTATGGTAGTTTTAATAGATTAAAAGCACACTGTTCAGTGAAGAACTGAAATCATGATGTTTAGACTAGCAGTTATCACTGTCTCCTATTTTACAATCTGTGAACATTTTGCATTAAAACTGGAGAGATCCCTCTACTAATCCCCAGATTAAAAATCAGGTTGGGAATATTCAGAAAGTAAAGGAGGGAAAAATGAATTTGAGACGAATGAGCTGAGCTCTCAGACGGACAGGCACTCCCCTGGGAAACAACTTGGCCATCGCCCCGGTGCCTCCCAGGGCTGCTTGCAAAGAGCAGCAGACAGCAAAGCTTGAACTCAGGTCTCCGACTTCTGTGACTGGCGGACTCCTAGAGGTGGCGCAGATGGGACACTTCCGAAGTCCTGTCTCCTGACGTGAGTCCAAATCCCAGACCCTCAAAGGCGATTCCCCTTCCCAATGTCCCCCTCTGCCTAATTAGCCCAATAAACTCTTCTGCATCCGACACAACACCCTCTAAAATCTTCCCAAGACTAACGAAAAAGGAACAATTGTTTAAAGCAATTTTTTGCATATTAACTTGCAAGTGATGTAAATTCACTATGCAAACAAAATGCACTGGACAGATAGGATCCCTGGTGTGTATCCGTCACAGTCTAACACAGATACTGATGACCTCGACCGGGATAGGAAGGTTGACAGATGAGATGGCTGATGGCTGATTGGTCATGCATGAAAACACCACCTTCTCAAGCTGGATTTAACAGCAATAAGCAGTAAAATGATCAAAACCTGAATCACACACTTCTTGGGTGAGCATCCTACTACTGTGCAAATGTTAATACTATTCATATGGCTTACCAATATGAATGTGGAATGCACATACTATTATTAA
Organism: Oreotragus oreotragus; assembly: GCA_006410675.1. Taxonomy (NCBI): domain Eukaryota; kingdom Metazoa; phylum Chordata; class Mammalia; order Artiodactyla; family Bovidae; genus Oreotragus; species Oreotragus oreotragus. The sequence goes on along the minus strand of SJYX01018160.1, from coordinate 104,222 downwards.
GAAGCACTGTGGGACATGAAATGACCATGAGTTTTGGCACTGATGGAATGGTTTTCTGCAAATTACTCAGTCTGGGATTTTGACTGGTAACACACTGTCCTGAGGAGGACTGCGTGGGATGATAGAAGTTAATACCACTGCATGGTTGAGGTCTCAATAATTGTGCTTTTAGCTTTAACTACTGAGTTAGACTAATTAGGGTTTTTTGGAAATTTCTGTGTCTGCCTCAGATGATAAAGAATCTACCTGTGATACAGGAGACCTAGGTTCGAGCCCTGGGTTGGGAAGATGCCCTGGAGGAGGGTATGGAAACCCACTACAGGCTTCTTGCCTGGGGAATCCATGGACAGAGGAGCCAGGCGGGCTCTCATGTCACAGAGTTGGACATGACTGAACAACTAAGCAAACCACAGTTTAGAAACATATACATATATAATACTATATATAATTATTTTATCATCGCTATATCAGAAGCACATAGGCAAAGATCACTTAGAATCTTCTCCAAACTACAGTCAGGTTTAGATGGCGGAGCCTTTCTTACAGTTTATTACATTCGCTGCATGCCGTCAAACAAAACCTGTGCAGCTCTGAAAAGACTGTTCACTGCTAGTTCAAAGAATCCTTCATCCTTTTGAGAAGAGTTGTAAAGTCTCGGGTGCAGTATTCAAGTTGCCTGAAAAACACAGAACTGTCATAGCACACGTAGCCTTCTTTCCGAAACACTACAAAGGGATGTATGCGTCTGACCTTTAATGTTTTTAGAGAACTTTTTTTCATTCAGGCAGTAACTTACATAAGCAACTGCAAACACATGAATGATGTGCTTAGTTGTGAACATGACATTTTAAAGTTGACAGTAAATGATGCAAAGAATTCGAGGTGGCAAGGTCTTAGAGTTGCCATTAATAATAGAAGAACGTGACTTTGACTAATTTGGTAGCGTGTTTCTGGTAGCTGTGCTGGTGAGAGTCCTTTTCAAATTAGTGGAGGCCAAAAAGCATAGATAATGAAGCCATGATGCTTGCTAAAGCATATCAACCTAGAAATATGAGACAAGGGCTAACACTTTGCCTGACTTTTTTTTTTTTCACTTTAATAATTTTATCTGTTCAGGTATTTCTGTAGCTTTTACTTTTATCAACTGCCACATTACCAGAATATGGCCAATTTTAATCAAACTTATTTTTAAACAGATGCTAGACAACAGGGTTTGCGGTTGATGAAGTTCTATTTTAGAATGACTGTCAAGAAAATCTATTTTAGAAATCATTATTGACTTTATATTCCTATTTTAAACAACGGTGGTGTCTCTTTGCCTTAAATGTATGCATTCCTGTTTAATTCCCAAGTTGTACTTAAGCTGATTCTCAGAACTTAGAAGAGCCACACTCACAGGCTTCTAGGAGAAACAGCCCCAGCATCAACTTTCACTGTCAATCTGTCCCCATCCTACGCAGAACGCCCTGTGGCCTTGAGACCCTCCAGCCAGTACACACTCTTTGTGTTGGTTCCCTGTCATGCAAATTGGGATTATTTAGAAGATTCCTCGTAAAGGTAACTCATCAGTCCTCTTGCAGCTGCGGACTTCCTCTTCCATCCCCAGGGAGAGGGAGTGGGAAGTGGTCCAGGCAGAGACCAGCCCCAGGCTCAGGTCTGCCTCCTTCCATTATCCTGCTGCAAAGTATCGCATGCAGGGCAGGAGCAAATCCTCAGTCATGGACTGGATCTCACCAAGGGGAAGGGGGAGAGAGCCGAATGCTGAACACCCTTTCCCCACTGCTGGTGGGTATTCGGTCTTTGAAGAGCCCCTTTAAGAACTGTAGTCAAGGTGGGAACCCACCCATCGTTTTGCTTAAAGGGCTCTCTTACCAGTTTCCACAACTGAACTCCTAAGAAATAACACGAATGCTGCTTAAGTCCCTTTGATATCCTACTAATGTCTGGGCCCATTAAAAGAGGCTCCCTGGTTAGAGGCTAAGGGTCTAAAGTGAAAGTGAAAGTGAAGTCGCTCAGTTGTGTCCAACTCTTTGCGACCCTGTGGACTGTAGCCCACNTACCAGTTTCCACAACTGAACTCCTAAGAAATAACACGAATGCTGCTTAAGTCCCTTTGATATCCTACTAATGTCTGGGCCCATTAAAAGAGGCTCCCTGGTTAGAGGCTAAGGGTCTAAAGTGAAAGTGAAAGTGAAGTCGCTCAGTTGTGTCCAACTCTTTGCGACCCTGTGGACTGTAGCCCACCAGGCTCCTCCATCCAAGGGATTCTCCGGGCAAGAATACTGGAGTGGGCTGCCATTTCCTTCTCCAGGGGATCTTCCCGACCCAGGGATCGAACCCAGGTCTCCCGCGTTGCAGGCAGAGGTTTTAACCTCTGAGCCACCAGGGAAGCCCTAGAGAGTCCCTTTTTTCACAGATGAAGAAACAAGAATCTTGGGGGTGAAATGGTTGGAGAAGAAAGACGGAACTAACTAAAGCTATCTCCCGAGGCTCAAAAGTTTGCCCACTGGAGAATGAGCAGTGGATACACCTAAATTTCTAGAAGGGTAGCTTCTAAGATAAGAGTGAACAAAATAGCAATATATTTTGACATCAGCTCTGAGCCATTCCTTTTTTTTTTTTTTTTGTATTTATTTATTTTTTTACACGAACTAAAGTCATTCTTTTATAAACTAATGCATGTAATCAGCAGACTGGGTAGGTGAAACGGGGTGGCTGAGCATAGGTTCAAAATGTATCACTCTTTGGAAAACAAAATCAAGATACTCTCAAACGCAGGATTTTAGACATGTAACCCCTAAATGCTTTACTCTACATATATTTTGGATACAAAAAAACATTTTTCATTAAGCTCCAACATATGAACCACTCTGCAAAATTCTTCCCCACTGCTCTCATGATGTTCATTCATTTACTTTTAAGCTGAATGATTGAAAGAAAATGACTGTGCAAGAGGGAATCAGGTTTAACAAAACACAGACAGTCTGGTACAATGACGGTACCCACTGAGAGGGCACAGATAAACACAGGGCGGGTCTGAAGACCCTCCTTTGGGGGCTTTGCACAAAGTGTCTAGGAAAGAAAGATGATGCTTTCTGATGACACTTTATATAGAGTATATATTTTGTGGCTTATATACCACCTAGGTTCATCTTTATTTTATTCTATTTCAGTGGCACTGTATGACTACAAAAGTATTGGGAACTTGTGGAAGGAAATGGAGAGGGGAAATCACCTGTAATCACTTATTGAAAGATTATTGTTTCTCACATACTGTTGTATTTCCTTCCAGTCCTTTACATGTGTGTGTAGACAGATAGATAAATAGATGTAGATTAATTAAACACAGTGTCTTAATCTTTTGTCCATGTAATACATTTATGTGGAAAGCCTGATATTTTGGTAGCTGCCACCGTTGTATTCCCACCTAGCTCAGTTGGTAAAGAACATGTCTGCAATGCTGGAAACCTGGGTTCAATTCCTGGGTCGGGAAGGAGAAGGAAATGGCAACCCACTCCAGTATTCTTGCTTGGAAAGATCCCATAGACAGAGGAGCCTGGCGGGCTACAGTCCATAGATCGCCAAAGTCAGGCACGACTTAGCATTATCTTTCTTTCTTTATTATATATAAGCTTATATGTTTAACGATTTCTCTGTTGTTGGAGGTTCCGGTTATTTCTACCTTTGGGCCATCAAAAGCACACCACAACTAGTAGTGGCTTCACAAGGTGTACACGCTATATGGAAGCAGGGACAGTACCATACGAGAAGGAGACAACCGATGGGAACTTGCCGCATGACACAGGGAACCCAAACCGGGGCTCTGTGACCCCCTGGGAGAGAGCAGGGGTGGGAGGGGAGGGAGGTTCAAGAGCCAGGGACATATGCAAACTCTTGACCGGCTCACGCTGACCTAAGGCAGAGGCCAGCACAAAACTGCGAAGCAACTATCCTCCAATCAAAAATAAATGCATTTTTTAAATGTACATGTTATATTTAATGAATTCAGTTGCTAGAGTTTTCTTCTTAGTAACTGTGAGCTACATAGGGCTTCCCTTGTGGCTCAGCTGGTAAAGAATCTGCCTGCAATGCAGGAGACCTGGGTTCGATCCCNGTCTCCTGACGTGAGTCCAAATCCCAGACCCTCAAAGGCGATTCCCCTTCCCAATGTCCCCCTCTGCCTAATTAGCCCAATAAACTCTTCTGCATCCGACACAACACCCTCTAAAATCTTCCCAAGACTAACGAAAAAGGAACAATTGTTTAAAGCAATTTTTTGCATATTAACTTGCAAGTGATGTAAATTCACTATGCAAACAAAATGCACTGGACAGATAGGATCCCTGGTGTGTATCCGTCACAGTCTAACACAGATACTGATGACCTCGACCGGGATAGGAAGGTTGACAGATGAGATGGCTGATGGCTGATTGGTCATGCATGAAAACACCACCTTCTCAAGCTGGATTTAACAGCAATAAGCAGTAAAATGATCAAAACCTGAATCACACACTTCTTGGGTGAGCATCCTACTACTGTGCAAATGTTAATACTATTCATATGGCTTACCAATATGAATGTGGAATGCACATACTATTATTAAGAAGCACTGTGGGACATGAAATGACCATGAGTTTTGGCACTGATGGAATGGTTTTCTGCAAATTACTCAGTCTGGGATTTTGACTGGTAACACACTGTCCTGAGGAGGACTGCGTGGGATGATAGAAGTTAATACCACTGCATGGTTGAGGTCTCAATAATTGTGCTTTTAGCTTTAACTACTGAGTTAGACTAATTAGGGTTTTTTGGAAATTTCTGTGTCTGCCTCAGATGATAAAGAATCTACCTGTGATACAGGAGACCTAGGTTCGAGCCCTGGGTTGGGAAGATGCCCTGGAGGAGGGTATGGAAACCCACTACAGGCTTCTTGCCTGGGGAATCCATGGACAGAGGAGCCAGGCGGGCTCTCATGTCACAGAGTTGGACATGACTGAACAACTAAGCAAACCACAGTTTAGAAACATATACATATATAATACTATATATAATTATTTTATCATCGCTATATCAGAAGCACATAGGCAAAGATCACTTAGAATCTTCTCCAAACTACAGTCAGGTTTAGATGGCGGAGCCTTTCTTACAGTTTATTACATTCGCTGCATGCCGTCAAACAAAACCTGTGCAGCTCTGAAAAGACTGTTCACTGCTAGTTCAAAGAATCCTTCATCCTTTTGAGAAGAGTTGTAAAGTCTCGGGTGCAGTATTCAAGTTGCCTGAAAAACACAGAACTGTCATAGCACACGTAGCCTTCTTTCCGAAACACTACAAAGGGATGTATGCGTCTGACCTTTAATGTTTTTAGAGAACTTTTTTTCATTCAGGCAGTAACTTACATAAGCAACTGCAAACACATGAATGATGTGCTTAGTTGTGAACATGACATTTTAAAGTTGACAGTAAATGATGCAAAGAATTCGAGGTGGCAAGGTCTTAGAGTTGCCATTAATAATAGAAGAACGTGACTTTGACTAATTTGGTAGCGTGTTTCTGGTAGCTGTGCTGGTGAGAGTCCTTTTCAAATTAGTGGAGGCTAAAAAGCATAGATAATGAAGCCATGATGCTTGCTAAAGCATATCAACCTAGAAATATGAGACAAGGGCTAACACTTTGCCTGACTTTTTTTTTTTTCACTTTAATAATTTTATCTGTTCAGGTATTTCTGTAGCTTTTACTTTTATCAACTGCCACATTACCAGAATATGGCCAATTTTAATCAAACTTATTTTTAAACAGATGCTAGACAACAGGGTTTGCGGTTGATGAAGTTCTATTTTAGAATGACTGTCAAGAAAATCTATTTTAGAAATCATTATTGACTTTATATTCCTATTTTAAACAACGGTGGTGTCTCTTTGCCTTAAATGTATGCATTCCTGTTTAATTCCCAAGTTGTACTTAAGCTGATTCTCAGAACTTAGAAGAGCCACACTCACAGGCTTCTAGGAGAAACAGCCCCAGCATCAACTTTCACTGTCAATCTGTCCCCATCCTACGCAGAACGCCCTGTGGCCTTGAGACCCTCCAGCCAGTACACACTCTTTGTGTTGGTTCCCTGTCATGCAAATTGGGATTATTTAGAAGATTCCTCGTAAAGGTAACTCATCAGTCCTCTTGCAGCTGCGGACTTCCTCTTCCATCCCCAGGGAGAGGGAGTGGGAAGTGGTCCAGGCAGAGACCAGCCCCAGGCTCAGGTCTGCCTCCTTCCATTATCCTGCTGCAAAGTATCGCATGCAGGGCAGGAGCAAATCCTCAGTCATGGACTGGATCTCACCAAGGGGAAGGGGGAGAGAGCCGAATGCTGAACACCCTTTCCCCACTGCTGGTGGGTATTCGGTCTTTGAAGAGCCCCTTTAAGAACTGTAGTCAAGGTGGGAACCCACCCATCGTTTTGCTTAAAGGGCTCTCTTACCAGTTTCCACAACTGAACTCCTAAGAAATAACACGAATGCTGCTTAAGTCCCTTTGATATCCTACTAATGTCTGGGCCCATTAAAAGAGGCTCCCTGGTTAGAGGCTAAGGGTCTAAAGTGAAAGTGAAAGTGAAGTCGCTCAGTTGTGTCCAACTCTTTGCGACCCTGTGGACTGTAGCCCACCAGGCTCCTCCATCCAAGGGATTCTCCGGGCAAGAATACTGGAGTGGGCTGCCATTTCCTTCTCCAGGGGATCTTCCCGACCCAGGGATCGAACCCAGGTCTCCCGCGTTGCAGGCAGAGGTTTTAACCTCTGAGCCACCAGGGAAGCCCTAGAGAGTCCCTTTTTTCACAGATGAAGAAACAAGAATCTTGGGGGTGAAATGGTTGGAGAAGAAAGACGGAACTAACTAAAGCTATCTCCCGAGGCTCAAAAGTTTGCCCACTGGAGAATGAGCAGTGGATACACCTAAATTTCTAGAAGGGTAGCTTCTAAGATAAGAGTGAACAAAATAGCAATATATTTTGACATCAGCTCTGAGCCATTCCTTTTTTTTTTTTTTTTGTATTTATTTATTTTTTTACACGAACTAAAGTCATTCTTTTATAAACTAATGCATGTAATCAGCAGACTGGGTAGGTGAAACGGGGTGGCTGAGCATAGGTTCAAAATGTATCACTCTTTGGAAAACAAAATCAAGATACTCTCAAACGCAGGATTTTAGACATGTAACCCCTAAATGCTTTACTCTACATATATTTTGGATACAAAAAAACATTTTTCATTAAGCTCCAACATATGAACCACTCTGCAAAATTCTTCCCCACTGCTCTCATGATGTTCATTCATTTACTTTTAAGCTGAATGATTGAAAGAAAATGACTGTGCAAGAGGGAATCAGGTTTAACAAAACACAGACAGTCTGGTACAATGACGGTACCCACTGAGAGGGCACAGATAAACACAGGGCGGGTCTGAAGACCCTCCTTTGGGGGCTTTGCACAAAGTGTCTAGGAAAGAAAGATGATGCTTTCTGATGACACTTTATATAGAGTATATATTTTGTGGCTTATATACCACCTAGGTTCATCTTTATTTTATTCTATTTCAGTGGCACTGTATGACTACAAAAGTATTGGGAACTTGTGGAAGGAAATGGAGAGGGGAAATCACCTGTAATCACTTATTGAAAGATTATTGTTTCTCACATACTGTTGTATTTCCTTCCAGTCCTTTACATGTGTGTGTAGACAGATAGATAAATAGATGTAGATTAATTAAACACAGTGTCTTAATCTTTTGTCCATGTAATACATTTATGTGGAAAGCCTGATATTTTGGTAGCTGCCACCGTTGTATTCCCACCTAGCTCAGTTGGTAAAGAACATGTCTGCAATGCTGGAAACCTGGGTTCAATTCCTGGGTCGGGAAGGAGAAGGAAATGGCAACCCACTCCAGTATTCTTGCTTGGAAAGATCCCATAGACAGAGGAGCCTGGCGGGCTACAGTCCATAGATCGCCAAAGTCAGGCACGACTTAGCATTATCTTTCTTTCTTTATTATATATAAGCTTATATGTTTAACGATTTCTCTGTTGTTGGAGGTTCCGGTTATTTCTACCTTTGGGCCATCAAAAGCACACCACAACTAGTAGTGGCTTCACAAGGTGTACACGCTATATGGAAGCAGGGACAGTACCATACGAGAAGGAGACAACCGATGGGAACTTGCCGCATGACACAGGGAACCCAAACCGGGGCTCTGTGACCCCCTGGGAGAGAGCAGGGGTGGGAGGGGAGGGAGGTTCAAGAGCCAGGGACATATGCAAACTCTTGACCGGCTCACGCTGACCTAAGGCAGAGGCCAGCACAAAACTGCGAAGCAACTATCCTCCAATCAAAAATAAATGCATTTTTTAAATGTACATGTTATATTTAATGAATTCAGTTGCTAGAGTTTTCTTCTTAGTAACTGTGAGCTACATAGGGCTTCCCTTGTGGCTCAGCTGGTAAAGAATCTGCCTGCAATGCAGGAGACCTGGGTTCGATCCCTGGGTTGGGAAGATCCCCTGGAGAAGGGAAAGGCTACCCACTCCAGTCTTCTGGCCTGGAGAATCCCATGGAGAAATCCATGGGGTCACAAAGAGTCGGACACAACTGAGCATTCACATGTGCTCAGTAGCTCAGTCCTGTCTGACTCTTTGAAGCCCCATGGACTGACGCCTCCAGGTTCCTCTGTCCATGGGATTGTCCAGGCAAGAATACTGGAGTGGGGTGCCATTTCCGACTCCAGGCGATCTTCCCAAGATGTCTCCTGCATTGGTGGGCAGATTCTTTACCACGAGCCCCACCTAGGAAGCCCCTTATGAATGTCTTTGTCATTCCTCATCAACTTACAGTGCTAACAAACTTATTGATCCCTTGCTGCTGCTAAGTCGCTTCAGTTGTGTCCAACTCGGTGCGACCCCATGGACTGCAGCCTACCAGGCTCCTCCGTCCATGGGATTTTCCAGGCAAGAGTATTGGAGTGGGTTGCCATTGCCTTCTCCTATTGATCCCTTACTATATACCAAACACTCTTTTAGGACTTTCTATATATTTGCACATCTTAAACTTTACCAGCACTATAAGATCGTTCTTACCTTTTATCATCTTTAAGGAGGAAAGGAAACTAAGCCACGGAGAAAATGGTCTAGTTTCTCTCTAAGGCCACAGGGCTGACACAGAAGGGATCAAGCGTTCAAAGCCAGAACCCTTGAGTCCGGCTCTGAATCATCTCAGTTATACTACCTCCCTAAAGAACAAGTTCATGGGTTTATTAAGCATGTTATTTTAATACTTTTCCCATTTTTAAAAACAGCACTTTCAAACAGGAATGTTAATGTATTTGGATAAGGAACAGTTTTAGAAAAGAAAAAAAAAAAAAAACATACAAAGGAAAGCGGACCCAGTGACTCAACTCCTTTGCTGAAACAGCTCTATCCTCCCCACAGATGACATGTGTCTCACTCCTCCTCTTGTAGAATTACACAGTGTCATGCTCATAATTTTTTGAGAGAAAGAATAGGAATACAAAGTCATGAGTTCAAGAGGTGAGAAGGGAAGAACGTGATTTCCATGTACTGAACTATGGTGGTGAGTTGGCCCTGAGTCAAATCCTAACCCCACTCTTTTCTTCTAGACGCAGCCATAGGAGAGACACTCACCTCCCTAAGTGCTCCCTTTCTCATCTGAAAATAGGGATGTTAACACCCTCTCTCGCAGAGTTACTGTGAGGATGAAATCAAACACCGTCACGCAGCCACTGGCACCGAGGCGAACGCATTATGCCATTGTTCTCTCTCCCCTGCCTGGCTTCCTTCAAAAAATTCATGGTGACGTATGGCAAAAGCCACCACCATACTGTGAAGTAATTAGCCTCCAATTAAGATAAACAAATTTCATTTTTTTAAAGCACATGAAGAAAAATAAAACTCTTCTTGGAAACAACACAGCTTAAAAGTCTAAGCTTATATAACTATTTAACATCTTCTTCGGAATAAAGATCCTTTAGGAACTCCGTTTGAAATCCTTTAGGCTCTTCCCTGGAAAATATCCAGCCATCCTTTCTCGCACTAAATGCATAGGGTGCCTTCAGAGTCTGCTCCTGAGTTTATGCCGACTGCTGGAGTTTCTATCTCCAGAGTTTATATCTTACTGGAAACAGAGTGACTTGGAGACACAGAGCCCAGGGACCAGGCCTCGAGTGTAATGATTTAATATATCAGGGAGGAAGCTCTCCAGATGGCAAATAACAACTACCAGCATCATTTGAGTATATTGTGGATGTAGGTCTATACATATTAAATTATTATTATTTCTTTCATTCACTCTGTTCAAAGAACAGTCCCTACGTAGACGACATGCTGCAGGCAAAATAGGCAATTATTTCAGCGGTATCCAGACACATCAGCCACTGAAGAATAAATAACATATTTATCTTTTTAAAATTATGTAGCAGGTTGAAAAAAAAATGTCATTTTAACAGCTGGCACCAGAGTTCTCCTAAAGGAAGGAACTGTCTTTGCTTAGGAAAAATACCTAGATAGACTGCTTTAAGCAGGCAAGTGTGACCCAAGGGTAATGCTTTATGTGAAAACAGCAAAAGCGAGTGATAGCTTGACTGCTCCATGAAATGTTAACAGAATTTGGAGGGTGGAGGAGGCATCTAGAGAGGCAAGACCAGTCATCAGAGAGAGTGAAGGGGGCGTGTGTGTGTGTGTGTGTGTGTGTGTGGCTCAGTCGTGTCCGACTCTTTGCAACCCCAGGGACGGTAGCCCGCCAGGCTCCTCTGTCCATGGGATTTTTCAGGCAAGAATACTGGAGTAGGTAGCCATTCCCTTCTCCAGGGCATCTTCTTGACCGAGGGGTCAAACCCTAGTCTCCTGTGTCTCCTGCACTGCAGGCAGATTTTTTTTTACCCTTTAAGCCATGAATAGGGTAAGAGACAGTAACTTAACAGAAGGTCTGATCAGGCAAAAAAGGAGGTCGGTCAAGAAATTCCCGAATGCCAGGGAAGTCAAGGCACTGAGTTATTAAGCGAGTCAGAGTCTGGTCCTTTGAGGTAAACCGCCTTCATTACTGCAAACCTTCAGTAAAGCCGTTACACACCAATCCCTTCCTTAAATGGTGGGTTTGGCTTCACTTTTGAGAGTACGTGGACAGAGAAATACGAGCAGCTCCAGGAGCTGAGATAAAAGTGAGATTTAGAGGCAGCAGAAATACAAAAACCGCTCTGGGGCGGAAACAAGAACGTGAGCCCCGGGGAAACAACAGAAATTGTCAGGAGGTTGTTGAGCTGCCTGTAGAAAGTGGACTTGGGAGTCTGAATCAACTCTGTAAATTTCAAAGGGACCTAACACCAGGGTACCATTTGCAAAGAGAAGCAACCTCTGGTCAACAGGCACAAAAGGAACAGAATTCAGAAGTGCTTTCCCAGGTGCTTGGGGAAGTGAGTTCGGATTTCATCCACTTCTGCTTAGGATTTCTATTCGTTTTCCAAACACTTGAGCTCTTTGAAGAGTGATATTTTCACAAAGGTAAATAAAAATAATTTTAAATGCATTCTAAATGAAATCAAGTCATTGTTTTGATGAAAAGCCATTTCTTTTGCAGGTTATTGAGGAGCATCAGGACCGAGTTACCTGGATGCAGGCCCTGAGTGTGCTCAGAAGACAGGAAGGCCACCCAATGGCCTGTACTGCCGCTGTTCCTTGAAGCTTTTATGAACCTAGAATGTCCAGCGAAGGGGAAGCAAGAGCGACCCTCCCATGAAAAATCTGTTCAGCAGACCAGCAAAGTAACGTGCGTCCTGTCTACCTTCTAGCACGTTCCGGCCTCCCTTCCTCTTCCTCTCACAGCCATTCTTTTCTCAAAGCAGAGCAACCGAATCCCCACCCCTCCCACCAGAACCACCCTACCATGGCCACTAACAGCCTCCTGATGATGCACACTAACCGTCTGCCCTTGTTGGAATCCCTGGTTGTTTTTCCTATTCATCCCATTATTGTTGTTCAGTCGCTAAGTCTTATCTGACTGTGGCCCATGGAGTGCAGCGCACCAGGCCCCCCGTCCCTCGTTATCTCCCAGAGTTTGCTTAGATTCACGTTCTTTGAGTCAGTGATGCTATCAAACCATCTCATCCCCTGCCTCCCCCTTCTCTTCCTGCCTTCAATCTTTACCAGCATCAGGGTCTTTTCCAAGAAGTTGGCTGTTGCACCAGGTGGCCAGAGTATGGGAACTTCAGCTTTAGTCCTTCCAATGAATATTCAGGATTGATTTCCTTTAGGGTGGACTGGTTCGATCTCCCTGCTGTTCAAAGGACTCTCAAGAGTCTTCTCCAGTACCGTAATTGGAAAGCATCAATTCTTTGGTACTCNGGGTCTTTTCCAAGAAGTTGGCTGTTGCACCAGGTGGCCAGAGTATGGGAACTTCAGCTTTAGTCCTTCCAATGAATATTCAGGATTGATTTCCTTTAGGGTGGACTGGTTCGATCTCCCTGCTGTTCAAAGGACTCTCAAGAGTCTTCTCCAGTACCGTAATTGGAAAGCATCAATTCTTTGGCACTCAGCCTTCTTTATGACCCAACTCTCACATTCATACTTGACTACTGGAAAAGCCATAGTTTTGACTTTACACACCTTTGTTTGCAAAGTGATGTCTCTGCTTTTTAGCACACTGCCCCATTATTATTTTGATCCAAATTCCTCAGTTATTCTACTGCTCTCCTGCCTCCACCAGTGCCTTAAATGGTCTGTTTCCCAAATCCTCTCCTGGGTTTTGCCTTTTAATTCCACATACATTCTGTGCTTCGACTGTCACTGAAAATGACTCCCAAATCAACTTCTCCAAGACTTCTCACCTCCAGCCTTAAACCTCTACTCCTGAAAGCATGCTGCACACATCCCGCCAGGTATCTCACCAAGCATCTCACTGCCTGTATGCCCCAACAAGTGGAGGCCACAAGGGATGACTTGCCAGGATTTACCCTTTGTCCACCAGGTACCTCTCCCAACTACACCAAAGAAACAGAATCACGCATTTGCACTGCGAGCCCTGTACCTTTTCCTAGCCATATAATGACCAATAAGGTCCACATGTATAAATTCAGAGGACATCAGGGATATCAGTCTTGCTCCTGCTCAGAAGCCTATCTCCTTATAGGTATCACATAAGCAACACCAGCTACGCCTTATTTAGACATTATTTCATTCTGTCTTAACATCATAGTTATCTGAGTGCTTATAATAATAGCTTATTTCTTTTTCTTTCTAAAAGATGTTTCTTTCTCCACAACAGTTAATGTTCCCTAGTGTTATGCTAAATTGAATGGCTCCCCAAGCCAAAACTTCCAGGTGCCTATTTCTACTCTCAATATACCACCTTCAACATTTATCTTAAGCTCAGCTACTAAGAGCTTTCTAAAGTTGCAGGTCTCAAAACGCAGTCCACACATATAAACCCATAGGATTCCCCACTCAAAAATGATCTTCATAATTAGAAATGATGCATATCCCTTCTTAGAGATTCACCCCTAACACTCAGCCAATAAGAGCTCTGAAAAGTCCTACAACTGAAAAACACTTTCTAGCTTTAGGTAAATTTTTGTCTTTGATACTTTTCTTTCAAGTCATACTTAATCATATCCGAGAAAGTCAGGGGACAATTTGTCAATATAAACATGTGCAGTGGCTGCCACAAGATAGAAGTTGATCTCATTCTCTGAGCCAGAGGAGCAGCCAGTGCAAAGCAGGTCTGGTGGTTCCAAGATGAGAGGCGCCCGGCTCCTTCTACGCTGCTGCCCAGGGGTCTTCAACAGGCACTGCTCCATATCCTGAGATGACTCCACCAGTTCCTGCTCTCACACTCGTGTTCCATTTAATGGAGAAAAGAAAGGGGAACACACTACATCTTCTATTTTAAGCAAATCCCTGGAAATTGTTCACACTATTTTCACTCCCATCCTCTTGGGAATGACTTGATCACATGAGCACAACTACCTGCAAGGGAGGCTGGGAGATAGTCTTTCAAGGCGTGACCAAGTGCTTAGCTAGAACGTCTATTGCTATTAAGGAGGAGGAGCATGGGGAGATGAGAACTAGTCATCCATAAGACCTACGCGGGGACGAGAGACTCTCCTCAATGTGAACGAGAGCCTTGACGGATGCAAATGAAATTACAGGGGACCCATAGCAAACAAACTAGAAGGAAACGTTCACTGGCATTATCCAAAAGTTCACGCTGAAAAACAGCAGCTTGCCATAAGCTTATTTTTCCATATTCTGGCCATTCTTATGAAATAAAAGTTTTTTCAGAGCTGTACATTGAAATACTTTTTGGAACTCATTGTTCAGTTCAACCATTCTACAATGAAAAGATGTAACAGAATTATTTTTCTCTAATATGCAAGTTCATAGGGAGACATCAAGTGACGTTAAGTCATCACTTTTATTACCTAATCCTTAATTTCAAGAATGTCACTCACTGACAGTGTCACCTTGGGTGGGTCAGTAAACATTTTCAGGTCTCAGTTTTTTTCCACTGTAAACTAAAGATAATCAATGCACACTGCAGTATGGTTTCCATGGTTTACATAGAATAATAATGCAGATAAAACACCAGAACAGTTTTACAGGCTAAGAATGGGTCTAACTAGATGACCTTTAGGAAATGGCAACCCACTCCAGTGTTCTTGCCTGGAGAATCCCAGGGACGGGGGAGCCTGGTGGGCTGCCGTCTATGGGGTCGCACAGAGTCGGACACGACTGAAGCGACTTAGCAGCAGCAGCAGATGATCTTCAATATTCTGTTTCTACGACTGAAAAACTGTGAAGGGTAAAGAGGTGCTGCAGAAATATTCCTGGCATGGGCACTGCAGGAAACACTGTAGACAACTTGTGCTTTTTCCTTTCCCAATGACAGACCAGTACTTGGACGCAGCCGAAGTCCTGTAGCGTCTCAAACTCTAGGAAACAGCTCTTGAACACACACAAGTATATTTCTGGTAGCCCACCAAATCTTAACTCTTTTACAAAGAACATTCACAAAACTTTCTAAGACCGTTTTGATCTACTCATCACCTCCCTGAAGGAGTCTATAGAACGCAAATTCTCAATAAAATGTGTGGTCTAAGGAAATGATTGAAGTTTGCTAGAGAAAGGAAGAACTTACTAAGGATAAATATGGCAAAATCATAAGGAAAAAAAATAATAATCTCTAGCAATTCTATACTTTGGTTAACTTCTTACCTTTCATAATATGAACAATCGGAATAAACAGTGCAGCCAGCTCTCACTACAATTTCTTATTTTAAAGATGGAATTGGACTAGAGGCTCTGAAAAGTATTTTACTGCTTTGAAATTCTAAGAAGTTAAGTTTCCATGTTAATTTTAATGTGGATGTTTTTAAGATTAAATGCAGATCTGTGCATTGATGACAAGTGTAGGACCCTGTGTGAGCTTGTGATTCTACTGCAAAATAATAGAAACACAAAACTAGAGCCTTTCAATAGAGATTTCAAACCCAGGTGCTTATTCACGGTTTAAATGCAAACAATTCTATTTACAATTTTGAACGATATTTCTTACTAACTGCTGAATGTGGAAGACCCTAAATAATTAACAGAACCATAGTTTCTATCACAAATGTTTATAAGTCTTTAGCTATCTGTGTGTATGTGTGTGTGACCACTCTGTCTGAACTGTATAAATCACATATTTTGCAAAAAGGCAATGAGAGTCACCAAAGGCACAAAAGAAAGAAAATAGAAATCTTGCAGGACCATAAAACTAAACATTTTTATTCGCTTAAAAATTACCGCAGACTTGTACCTTCCTGATGGCAGATGAAATTTTTCATAGAGCAAAGGAGAAGATTCACAACTCCATAATAACCCCTCTGGTATCTGACAAATGTCCTTGGCACGCAGATTAAAACTATGCTTTTGGTTGTGAACACAGCTTCAAGGGCTGCATGTCACTGCTTCATTAAGAACTTTCACACTGCATTTCTGTGTGTTATATGAAATATATGCATGGTAGCTCTTTTCTAAAGACAAAATGTCTAGAAAAGTAACCTCCTTGGAGTAAC
>SJYX01018160.1:0-88064 GCA_006410675.1 Oreotragus oreotragus | reverse complement strand
GAGATGGCTGGATGGCATCACTGATTCGATGGACACGAGTTTGAGTGAACTCTGGGAGTTGGTGATGGACAGGGAGGCCTGGTGTACCGCGATTCATGGGGTCACAAAGAGTCGGACACGACTGAGCGACTGAACTGAACTGAACATAAATGGCCCTAGAAGACATACGAAACAACATCAAATGGAATTTTAAAAATAATAGACATAAAATTATTAGCATGCAAAATAGTACTTGTTTCACTTCCCCCAGTAAACCACTTGTGTGCTATGCTATGTGCTTAGCTGCTCAGCCATGTGCAACTTTTGTGACCCCATGGACTGTAGCCCACCAGGCTCCTCTGTCTATGGATTTCTCCAAGCAAGAATTCTGGAACAGGTTGCCATTTCTTTCTCCAGGGGATCTTCCCAAACCAGGGATTGAACCTGTGTCTCCTTCATTGCAGGAGGATTGCAAAGGATTCTTTACCCACTGAGCCACTGGGGAAGCCCACCCATTACAAAAATTTATCTTTGGGTGGATTAATCCTCAGTCACTGGAGTTCCACTTTTTACCTTTGTCTTTGCCCCATGTGAGCAGGCTTTGAACTCGCTTTAGTCACCCTGCTATTCCATGCACTTCAGGCACAATGCCTGGCATGCTCTGGGCACTTGATAATTGTTTGATTAGAGAATAAATGAGAATCTCTTAAAGCCACACAGATGAAATAAAATCTTTTGAAGACGGATGACAAAAACTTGCTTCAGAGAATAAAGTAATCTTTGAAGTTGAATCTAAGAATCTAATAATTCAAAACATTTTCTACATTACCCTGGCAATTTCTTTTTATATCTATGCCACTTTGAAACAATGAGTTTACTTTATCAAGTCTTTTTATTTTTCTCCGTTGTGATCAGAAAAGACTGATAAGGTGGTTTGTGTTCAAAGACGCCTGCAAACCAAAGCCTATTGCAGACTCATGAAAACCATCTGCCAAAATTGGAGGAGCCGCCTTACTCTCACACGTTCCCAGATTCTTAGCAAATAACAGGAAAACCGATTCAATGTTCAACACTGAATAAAAATTGATTCCACTCTGTATTCATTCTAAATGCAGACTAAGATATTTATTTAGGCTTGTGTTGTTTACTCTTCCATAATACTATTAAGGGAATTAAAACAAAAGTACTTTGAATCCTTCAGAAGAAAAGCATTATTCTCATAAACTTTAATTAGTCACCCCACTCAGTCAGTAAAGCATCTACCTGCAATGCAGGAGATGTGGGCTCGATCCCTGGGTTGGAAAGATCCACTAGAAAAAGAAATGCCAGCCCACTCCAGGATTCTTGCCTGGGAAACCCCATGGGCAGGGGAGCCTGGTGGGATAAAGTCCATGGAGTTACAAGAGTCCAACACGATTTAGCAACTAAACCACCAGCAACACAAAGATAAGCATCTTTCACTTATTTGTAGAGAACAATATGTTTCTATTGTTTCATGTACCTGAAGAGGTGCTGTCTCTTCTCATTTTAAAAGTGTCTATCTTTCTACATTTTTCTCAATCTACTGTGAATTTGTCAGTTTCCTTTTCCAGGTGCAGTACTGGTAAGTGCTAAGGGTAACAAACGAAGGCCTAAGAATTAGAGACTGTTATTAAACTTATTGGGCTTCCCAGGTGGTACTGAGTGGCAAAGAATCCATCTGTCAATGCAGGAGACTCAAGAGACTTGGGCTCGATCTCTGGGTCCAAAGATCCTTTGAAGTAGGAAATGGCAACCCACTCCAGTATATTCTTGCCTGGGAAATCCCATGGACAGAGGAGCCTGGCAGGCTACAGTCAGTCCCTGGGGCCGCAAAGAGTCAGCCATGACTAAGCAACTGAGCACACACGTTGAACTTATTTCTGGCCCTTTTGCCTTATAAACCATCAGCACCAGGTTGGAAGGGATTCAGTCAGAAATCCCTAAACGCTTACTATTACTTGAATTACGTTACCAATTACAATTTGTTTATCACTCCTTGAGTGTGGTCCCTTGTGAGCCCCGCAAAGAATTAAACACAATGAAGGTATTAAGGCCACTGCCTGTCTGCTTTACTATGGTCACATCTCTAGGTCCATTATACAAGTTCATAGGTTTATACACCTTTCCTGTCCAGCACTGACCCCATGCATATTTTGATGGAGTGATAATCTGATGAATGTCTTTCTATCCCACTAGAAAACCCAATGATAAGTTTTTTTGTCAAAGAGTCAGATACTAAATATCTTAGGCTTCATGGACCAAAAGCTCTCTAATTGCTCAGGCTGGCCATCCTAATCTGAAAACAGCCATTTTGGCAACACAAAATTGAATGAGTGTGACTATGTTCCAATGGAACAATATTGCTGTATCTGTACTCCCACATTTGAAATTTCATATAATGTTTCGTGGGCCACAAAATATTAGACTTCTTTCAATTTTTCTTTTGTCTTAGCTTGTTCTCCCTACAAAGGCAGTCAGGGATGGCTCACAGTTTGCTGACCCCTGCCTTTGACCACAGGACCCACAAGAACCGACTCTGCATCCCTTTTATTTGCAGACACAGCTTCAGGCCTTGCATAGTTCTCTGGATGTTGTAGGTACTCAATACATGCTTGTTAAATGCTGAATAATTTATGGTTCTCACAACACCAGGATCAACCTATTTATGATGAGAGAATGTGCTGGAACCTTTTTTACCCTCTCTCTCTCAAGACTCTAGCGAGGTCAGAATACGGGAACCTTACAAGGGAAAGTCACTTCCATCGTTGTTCAGTCACTAAGTCGGGTCTGACTCTTTGTGACCCCACAGACTGCAGCATGCAAGGCTTCCCTGTCCTCCATCATCTCCTGGAGTTTGCTCAAATTCATGTCCAGTGATTCTATGATGCCATCCAATCATCTCATCCTCTGTCACCCTCCTGGTCACCCTGCCCAGCATCAGTGTCTTTTTTCCAACAAGTTGGCTCTTTGCATCAGATGGCCAAAATAATGGAGCTTCAGCTTTAGTATATTCCAATATACTTTATTATATTCCAATATTCCAATGAATATTCAGGACTGATTTCCTTTAGGATGGACTGTTTTGATCTCTTTGCCGTCCAAGGGACTCTCACGAGTCTTTTCCAGCACCACGGTTTGAAAGCATCAATTTCCATTAAGTTGAAGATATTTAGAAAGGGACCGACTGAGTCGTCAAAATAAAGCTTGGTTAAGTAAGTGGAATGGTGATTAGCCACACAGAACATTATTAACTCTGTCACAGCCACTCCCTGTCCAGGCCAGCCTCTCGATGCAGTAGTTACCAACCTCTGAGGTTCAGAGGAACCGCCCATCTTAGGCTCTTGGACTTGATCTACTTCATGCTGGTGCCAACTACCAATTTCTCCATTAAATTCTAGTACTGTGCCTGAGCCCAGCCTCATTGTGCCATTGGGTCTCTCTGCAAACACAACACTTGGCTGTAGCCTTGAACTTCTCTCTAGAGTGAGCGATAGGGAACAATCCCTTAGTGGGTCTAAGGCCACTGTCACCCTTGCCTAGCAGTCCTACTGCCTTGTCCCTCCACATCCTACCTTTAAATCACATAGTTTTCATCCTATACAGTCAACACCAGTCCTTGCTGGAGCCACTGAGCCCCAGAGATGACGAATCAGCAGCAGAGAACCACTTTATCTTAGTGAAATCTGCTCTACACACCCATGCAAACCTATATAGTGTATTAGTTTCCCTCAGAAGAACATAGAATGTTGCAGAAATCAAAGTTATATAACCACTCACATTTTGAAAATAACATTATTCTTTTCTGCTTTGTATCACTTTCACAAAGAAATGTAGTAATCAAAATAAAGAGCACATTAATATGAGCAATTGTAATTTTTTTAGTAAGCAGCATGTTTTATTGCACGTCTCTGAAAGTATTAAAAACATGCATGCATGCTTAGTCACTCAGTCAGGTCCAACTCTCTGCAGCCCCATGGACTGCAGCCCGCCAGGATCCTCTGTCCATGGGGATTCTCCAGGCAAGAATACTGGAGTGGGTTGCCATTGCCCTTCTCCAGGGGATCTTCCCAACTCAAGGATCGAACCTGTGTCTCTCGAGCCTCCTGCATTGCAGGTGGATTCTTTACCATCTGAACCACCAGGGAAGCCCATTAAAAAGATGCTTTTGCTAAAAAGAGTAATTTAATCTAATTTAAATTTAATTATCAAATAACGCAAAATAACATTATGAATTATCTTCATTCCTATGTAAATGATCATTTAAATGTTAAAATTAAGCATCTTCTTCTTCTTTTGAAACTGACAAATTTCAAATACCACCCTGGACATTTTATACACTGGACTTGATCCTTGCCTTTAGAGCAGAGAAACTATAGAGACCTCAGTGGAACACAGAGAGGAGAACTTGCTGGTGTGCTCAGAAGGCCTGGGAGGGAAAAACAGTGGGGAAGATTTCACGGTGGTACTAACAGAAGCTGGCAGAGCTCACTTCTTCCCTGTATCAAGAATTTTTTATCTATTCACCAAAGGTAATAAATTCACAAATGTAATAGATGGAGGGATCAAGCGTTTTAGAACCAAGTAATTATCCACCGAGCTAAGGGTCCTCCATGCTCTCAAGCACTCTTGGGCAAGAATGTCAGAAATGTCTCCTGGGCAAGAAACTGAGCAAGAATGTCAAGGACTTAACCTGAATAAGGCGGGGTCCTAAGAATGAGGCTGGCAAAGAAGGCAGAGCTCAGAAACCAGCAGCCACGGTGCACCTGGACGGATTCAACAGGTGGCCTCCCCTGCTCTGGTTCTGACCACCAGGAGCAGGACTAGAAGGCTCCAAGCCACCCCTCCCGCTTGCCCGTAGGATGCCCGTCCAGCCTTCTCTCCACCCACAGTGTGGAAGCGCCTACAAGAGGAGAGCAAGGTTCCCATCGCTGCAATGACTCAGCACCCCGATGCTGACTCCCCACTTGCCTGAGTTAGAGCCAGCCTGGCTGCTGACCCCAGGTGCCCTTTGGCCCAGTCGCAACAGCTGCAGGAGGGCCAGCTAACCAGAGCCGGTGCAANATGTGGAAGCGCCTACAAGAGGAGAGCAAGGTTCCCATCGCTGCAATGACTCAGCACCCCGATGCTGACTCCCCACTTGCCTGAGTTAGAGCCAGCCTGGCTGCTGACCCCAGGTGCCCTTTGGCCCAGTCGCAACAGCTGCAGGAGGGCCAGCTAACCAGAGCCGGTGCAAATCCCTTCTCCTGGCGTGCATTTAACTCTCTAACATGAATCAGTGGTCAACCCTGAACTAGCCTTCCCATTTGGAAGTCTGCCGTCACAACTTGAAACATGCTGAGAGTTTTTTGAAAATGGCTTGATCATATTCCACCAAGGAAAGCCTAACTTTTGTGGGGCTTTGTTACTAATAAAGTTATTAATAAAAGGGCTGCTTTTACAAATTTAAATAAAGTGGCAAAAACTCATGGGGTTTACCAGAAGTCAAGTCTCATCTGCCAAATATTTCATAATATACACACTGCAGAGCAAATAAATATGGAAATTTCTGAGCATTTTCAAAGCGGGAGATTCAAGTGTATCGCTTCTTGAGGGTAAGTCTTTCATGTTATTATCTGCCAGAATTTCAAATGCAATAGGAAAACGTGAAATCAGTATCCTACACCGTTTCCACAGATGTTAAGTGTTAGTCGCTCAGTTGTGTCCAACTCTTTGCGACCCCAGGGACTGTAGCCCGCCAGGCTCCTCTGTCCATGGAATCATCCAGGCAAGAATACTGGAGTGGGTTGCCATTCCCTTTTCCAGGGGATCTTCCAGACTCAGGGACTGAACCTGGGTCTCCTGCACAGCAGGCAGATTCTTTACCATCTGAGCCACCAGGGAAGTCCTCTTGCCTATTTCCACAGATAAGAGATTTTTTTTTTTTAAGACAGCACATCAGCTTGTTCTGGGCTTTCACATATAAAGTATTTACTCTATCAGACACTTACTAAATGCTCAGCAAACATGAATTCTTAGCTTTTTCTTTAAGGCTTTGGTAAGGCTTGGTAATTTCCAAGCCAAACGTTAACAAAACCAGACAGAAGAAATCACTTCACCTAAAACACTGAGCTTGAGATGCAACAAAATACGAAGCATCTCTATATGAATACATTTTTAAAAATACGGAGTCAGGGAGCTTCCCAGGTGGTCCGATGGCTAAGCCTCCCAATGTAGGGCTCCCAGGTTCGATCCCTGGTCATAGAACTAGATTCTGCATGCTGTGGCAAAGCCCGGGGAAGCCAGATAAATAAAATAAAAATTAAAGAAAAACAAAAAAGTATGGAGTCAACCTATGGAAAGAACAGCAGAGCAGGGAAAGCAGAAGACAGCAGTGAGAGCCAAATGGGAGTTTGGGCATCTCTTCTGAACGCAGGAGACCCCAGCAACAGGCCTGGATTCCTTCCACCGGCAGGGGTGGCTCTGGGCGTGCTCTGCTGGAGACTGCAGGAACCAGGGATTTGGGGAGCACTTGATACCTATTCATCCAGATGACATGAAAACTCCCCTCGTCCTCCTCCACAGCCCTCTGCTCAGTCTCTCTGGAGTCAGTCAAGACGGGAGGGAAAGTGATGAACCCTCAGTTTTTCAGGCAGTAGGAGGACAGCGTCCACAGATTGCTGTCCCCTCGCCAAGCCCACGTTTCCACCTCTGGTACCACCCCCCCTTCACCCACCAGTCAGTGGGCTCCAAGCTTCTTCCTCCAGAAGACAGTGACAGACAGAGGTCAGGTGTCCAGAAAGCCACTGAAGGCCCTCTCTTCTCTACCATGGCAGCCTCTGGCGTCTCGTCATTTGGCCACCAAGCCTCGGCATTCACTTTGCAAAATGAATTCACGTATGAGAAATCTGCTGAGAGCTGCAGGCTCCGCACTCCCCATACGAGAAAGTGACAAACCTTACTTATTGATTTTGTTTTTTAAGGGCCCTTCTTTAGAGAAGAAAGCCTTCTGATTCTTCCATTGCCTTGGTTCCCCCTGATGGTCCTGACCCACGTGTTAACACACAGGGGCCACATCCGGGGCAAAGGCTGGCTCCATGCCTCACTTCCTGGTTCTCTGCTGAGGGTGTTGCTTACTTCCAGACATGTAAATGGTTTGCACTTTAATGTAATCAAAGACTGCAAAAAAAAAACCACCACTTGAAAACCTTTGGGGAAAAAAGAAAGGAAGGGAACAGGCCTCCAAGACAGTGTCGCTAAGCAGCATGAGTCTCATGACCTTCACGAACAAGGACGCGAATGTTTTACAACAGTTTCCCAAGGCATTGCTTTCTAATAAATCTCCCCTGATTTTGCATTCTTTTTGCCGCACAATATGCAAAGAAGAAAAGAGCAATGGCTGGAAATTAGGCGGCTGTGATTTGAAGGGCTCTCACTTGCATGCTGAGAAGTGTTATCAATGAGTATTTCTGGCATCAGCTGCTGATAACAGCTTGGTACTAGCGGTGCTTGATTCAAGATGTCATATGATACAATAATACACAAATTGAACACACACAGAGGGAGGGAAAATAATCACGCAACCTGTCACAGGCGCGGTAGTTTTTCGTGAGCATTCAGGGAGGGAAAGGCAGACATAGACACCTGAAGTATGAAATAAACAAATGAACAGCATCTACCATACTAGATGTGTATAAGAGACAGGCTCAGAAACCAGCAGCCACGGTGCACCTGGACGGATTCAACAGGTGGCCTCCCCTGCTCTGGTTCTGACCACCAGGAGCAGGACTAGAAGGCTCCAAGCCACCCCTCCCGCTTGCCCGTAGGATGCCCGTCCAGCCTTCTCTCCACCCACAGTGTGGAAGCGCCTACAAGAGGAGAGCAAGGTTCCCATCGCTGCAATGACTCAGCACCCCGATGCTGACTCCCCACTTGCCTGAGTTAGAGCCAGCCTGGCTGCTGACCCCAGGTGCCCTTTGGCCCAGTCGCAACAGCTGCAGGAGGGCCAGCTAACCAGAGCNTATGTTGTTGTAACATGAGTGGTTTCTTTAATCAAAACCTTATAGCATAAATTTATGAATGATCTGGTCCAACTAAAGTACTAAAGCCAATGAGAAAGTTTATTTACCCAGTATGATCACATGCTTTTCCTATTAATATTTAAAAATTAATTTTCTTAAGAGAATAACCCTTTCCTCCACTACTTAACCTTTGTACCCCATTGGTCCTTCAGAGTCAGACTAAATATATATATATATATATCCTGAATGTGATTAGGATAACTTTAGAATGGCCTTATCTAAAAACTGTTTAAATATTAGCCATCAATTATCTAAGATTAACTTTAAAAGCAAATACATTCCAAACATTAATTTCCATGATGTTTCCTTTCATACTGAGGCATTCTCTTGTCTTATACAGTCATTTGTCTTTGAACGTTTGAGTAGATACTGGTTCTGAATTTGTTAGCCTCTCTTCCTTTTTAAATTTCTTTTCCCAGTTGCCAAAAGAACTATTTTGTCCCCTGAGTCTATCAGTGACAGATTTCCAATTTCAATTGTAATATTTGCAGTTCAGTGGCCCCTGTACCAGTCCTGACTCCCCAAAACCAGCTGCACGACCTCCATCAAATCATCCCTTCTCTCCGTGCCTTCTTTCCCCATCTATCTCTTCAGGTTGCCAGGAGCACGAATGAGCTAGCTTCTTTCCCCATCTATCTCTTCAGGTTGCCGGGAGCACGAATGCGCTGGGGTGGTGATGGGAGCAATACCTGGCACACACTGAGCTCTCTGTTAGCATGCTCCTCTTGAAAGCTGATGCTATTTAGATGTGAATGCCTATTACTCAAAATATTTTAAAATACTCATTTTTATTTGTTTTCCCCATTGGTCTATGGATCACTCCAACTCAAGTCACTGGCTTGATTATTGCAAGTTGGCCATCCATGCATTATTTTTTTCTTAGTATAACTGCTTTACAACGTTGCGTTAGTTTCTGCTGTACAACAAAGTGAACCAGCGATGTGTAGACATAGCTCCCCTCCCTCTGGAAACTCCCTGCCACACTCCCCAGGCCAGGCCTTCGCCATCACAGAGCGCCGCCTGAGCTCCCTGTGCCGCGCAGCAGGTTCCCACTAGCTCCTGTTGCACACGTGGTCTCCTACACATTCAGTCCTTCCCGCCTCCCTTCCCACTCTGTGTCCGCATGTTGGCTCCCGACGTCTGCGTCTCTATCTAGCCCTGCCCTGCAAACAGGCTCACCTGCGCCATCCTGCTAGATTCCATACCTACGTGTTACTACGCGATATTTGTTTTTCTCTTTCTGACTTACTTCACACTGTATGACAGACTCCAGATCCAGCCACATCATCAACGGGATTTTCAAACAAGAAAACCCGTTCAAGCTCTGTTGTCCAGCTTCCATTTCTGTAGTGGATTCTCAATCACCATGCTTATCATTATCAGACTTTCGTTCAACAACTAACTGCACTTCTCACAGTTCTGATGCCGCTGAAGAATAGTTGTCATCCAAGCTTTAGGCCTGGAGATGTTCTCAGCACTGTGGATAAATTCCCTATCTTCTCTGTCCCTTGGGTCCACTTTTTTTTTTGTTAACAGCAGGGATCTTCACCACACCCTGCTCTGCGATTCCTAACAGCGGTGTAGGCAGAAAGGGCTCCTGTAGGCCTTCCCTTGCCCTTTAGCAGATTCCCATTCTTCCTTTCCCTGTGACTTTTCAGCACTGTGTGGTTTATAATGCATTTGCACAATTAGCATGCACGGAATCCCTAAAACCACCTTCCTAAAGATAAGGAAGGCAATTATAACTGTCCTCTCAAATTCTCCCAGGCAGTGCGGAGTCAAAGGTTAAGATTTTCAAATCCTAGAATTAGAAGAGTCAGAGGAAACTGTAAAGCTCAGGTCTCAGGCTTTCCCTCCCAAAGCTGTGTTCACAGTGCCACGCTGGTTCTTGAAACTCTGAATCACAGTGTGGAAGCACCATTGTACAGCCTCAGTGTTCTCTTTCCTTTCCAAATCTTTGCCAAAAAAAAAACATCTTTGGAGATGCTGTTTCCTTCAGTCAGATACTAGAGCTCAAGAAACATGAGACAAGATAGCAAAACTGGAGTTCAGTAGGAGGGCTAGGATGACATTAAGTGCGTTTCTTTTAGCTATTCACAAAACCCTCACAAAGAGGCTACACGATCTAATTCTACCATGAAGACGACACAGTTGAAAGAACTGACCCACCTCCCACTTCTCTGTAGCAAACCAAAAATCAAAATCACACAAAATTAAAACCAAAATCTGCGAGAATCAAAATTACACAAATGCAGCAGAGGAGGTACTTGACGGCACAACCTGAGCCAGGTAATCAAGGTCATGGTCAACAGTGATAAGTCAGATTGATTGTATTGATAAGTGCCCCTGTGTACGAAGTGATGAGACTGGGCACTTTACCTCTCGGATCCTCCCCACAAAAACCCGTAAGCCCAAGCTACATGTCAGGAAAAAGTCAGGCAAACCCAAACTGAGGAACAAAGCACTTGACCACTGCCCCCCAAAGATGTCAAGGCCAAAAAACAGGGCAAGTTTGCAAACCAGTCACCGTCCAGGGAACCCCAAGGAGACATGACTACTCAATGTCATGAGGTGTCCTGGACGAGACCCCAGACAGAAAAACAGCATTAAGTAAAAACTAATGAAATCACATGAAGAGCTGACTCATTGGAAAAGACCCTAACCCCAAAGATGTCAAGGCCAAAAAACAGGGCAAGTTTGCAAACCAGTCACCGTCCAGGGAACCCCAAGGAGACATGACTACTCAATGTCATGAGGTGTCCTGGACGAGACCCCAGACAGAAAAACAGCATTAAGTAAAAACTAATGAAATCACATGAAGAGCTGACTCATTGGAAAAGACCCTAATGCTGGGAGGGACTGGGGGCAGGAGGAGAAGGGGACGCCAGAGGATGAGATGGCTGGATGGCATCACCGACTCGATGGACATGAGTTTGGGTGAACTCAGGGAGTTGGTGATGGACAGGGAGGCCCGGCATGCTGCGGTTCATGGGGTCACAGAGAGTCGGACACGACTGAGCGACTGAACTGAACTGAATGAAATCTTGCATATGAGTGCCAAGTCACTTCAGTTGTGTCCGACTTTTTTGCGACCCTATGGACTATAGCCCGCCAGGCTCCTCTGTGCATGGGATTCTCTGGGCAAGAAGACTGGACTGGGTTGCCATGACCTCCTCTAGGGGATCTTCCCAACTTATGGATCGAATCCTGTCTCCTCTGTCTCCTGCATTGGCAGGCGGGTTCTTTACCACTAACGCCACCTGGAAAACTTGCATTAACAACAATGCATCAATATTAGTTCATTAATTGTAACAAATGTACCACACTAAGATGCTAAGGAGGAGGAAAACTGGGTGTAGGGTACTTGAGAACTCTATGTACTACTATCTTTGAAACTCTTCTGCAAACCTAAAACTTCTGAAACAAAAGTTTTTATTTAAAAATAAAAAATAAAAAAAAGTTAAAACTTCCCTGGCAGTCCAGTGGTTCCACTGCAGAGGGTGTGGATCTGATTTCTGGTTGAGGAACTAAGATCCTACATGCCGTGAGGCCAGAAGGTAAAAAATAAAATAAAAATAAATAAACAAAGTAGGCCAATATACTTTTAAAACTACTAAATGCATTTTTTAAATTCATTCCTTTTATTTTACTGATATCTATGGATCCAAAGACAGCGGAGACATCACTTTGCCCTCAAAGGTCTGTACGGTCAAAGCTATACTTTTTCAAGTAGTCATGTATGACGTAAGAGTTGGACCACAGAGAAGGCCGAGTGCCAAAGAATTGATGCTTTCGAACTGTGGTACTGGAGAAGACTCTTGAGAGTCCTTTGAACAGCAGGGAGATCAAACCAGTCCATCCTAAAGGAAATCAATCCTGAATATTCACTGGAAGGTCTGATGCTGAAGCTGAAGCTCTAATACTTTGGCCACCTAACGCAATGAGCCAATTCACTGAGAAAGACCCTGATGCTGGGCAAGATTGAGGGCAGGAGGAGAAGGGGGCAACAGGATGAAATGGTTGGATGGTATCACTGACTCAATGGACTTGAGTGTGAGCAAACTCCAGGAGATGGTGAAGGACTGGGAAGCTTGGCATGATGAAGTCCATGGGGTTACAAAGAATCAGACAAAACAGAGCTGAAGAGCATGCANCCCTGATGCTGGGCAAGATTGAGGGCAGGAGGAGAAGGGGGCAACAGGATGAAATGGTTGGATGGTATCACTGACTCAATGGACTTGAGTGTGAGCAAACTCCAGGAGATGGTGAAGGACTGGGAAGCCTGGCGTGCTGCAATTCATGGGGTCACAAAGATTCTGACATGACTTAGCAACAACAATAACAATGGATCTAAATAACTGAATTAACCAACCACTGTTTATTTCTTCTGTTTCACAGAACACCCCACGGGAATCTGACCACATGGCTGGGCTGCCCTCATAGACCATCCTTGCAGTGGGGCTCTGTTCCTACTAACACATGCCCCCAATCTTGTTTATACCAGATGTACTTGTTATTTTAATTATGTAATTTAATTAGTTTGAAATCACAAGTATAATTGCAAAAGAGTCGTTATTTCTATGAAAAAAAAATAGACTGAATGGTTTGAAAAAACTTGATAAAGAGAAATAGCTAAAAATACTCCTTTGAGGATGTATGTTTTTGTACCATGAAAGATTGGGAGAAAATGTCAAGAAAGTCAGGAAGAGTTCTCTACTCAGACTGTTCACAGTCTTCAAGTTTTGCTCTACTTAAAGACACCAAAATTAGAAATCATAGATTGCGGGTGTTATTTCTGCGGGAATCCAAGTCATTTCAACCACAATCAAAGAAAGCACCATGGTGCTGTCTCAGAGGACTGTTGAGTGAGCATTTATATATTTAATAGAAAATAAACTGTTTAAGACACATGTATCCTTTTTAATAATATCCCTGCTTTACTGCTCTTTCATCAACTGATCTTTTCAATGAACCAATTACCACTGATCCCAAATGACTAACCAAGGCAGTCTATCTATTGAAGATGATTTTAATTTTCATTTTTCATGCCATAATGTATAGTCCATTTTTGGCTGCTTTTCATTTTACTGGTAAATTCATGTTTTTATTCTGTACTGTTTTATAATGAGCCCCCCATGCAATTCTGCCACCTTTTCCCACCAGTGAACTCTAAATACAAGAGTGACTGCCTAATTGTTCTGTGCTGCTCATAAGAAATAAATGCATCTTTTTCAAATTCTTAAGGAGCAAAAGGTTCCTTCTTAGATGAACAACGTAAAGCATACCGTGAGAAGGGAGAGGAGAAATCCCTGAGAACAAAGGAACTCAAAACTGTTTGTCTGTCTATCTGTTTTAGATTCAGTGTCTGGGGAAACAATACCATTTCCTCAAAATGAAGTGAGTCTCTTTTTGAAGAACTCTAAGTAGGAGAAGGCAATGGCACCCCACTCCAGTACTCTTGCCTGGAAAATCCCATGGATGGAGGAGCCTGGTAGGCTGCAGTCCATGGGGTCACTAAGAGTCGGATGACACGACTGAGCGACTTCACTTTCACTTTTCACTTTCATGCATTGGAGAAGGAAATGGCAACCCACTCCAGTGTTCTTGCCTAGAGAATCCCAGGGATGGGGGAGCCTGGTGGGCTGCTGTCTATGGGGTCACACAGAGTCGGACACGACTGAAGCGACTTAGCAGCAAGTAGGAGAAAGGATGAAAACTGAACAAACGCAAGGTGCTTCTGCACCATGATGACACTGGATATGAATTTGTTTCTCCGATCACACTGAAAGCAAGATCACGAAGACATACTTTACCCTTCCCAAGAGAATCTCTCTTTCTTGGTGATGGTGACAAAGCTGTTTCTTTCTCCATTGCTAGGAAACTCACTCTGATCAAAGCTGAACCATAACAAACTGTTAGAATTTTCTAAGCAAAATGAACAGCAAAATGCCCTAAGGATACAACAAATGGAATTAAATGGTTATTTACAAATTCAGCTGTTCACCCTCAAAAAAAAAAAAAAAGTCCTTGAAAAATCAGTGTGGTTTTTGTCTGGGATATGCTTTGGAGGAATAATTTTTTAAATAGGGCATTTATTAAAAACACACTTGGGAGACAAACGGAGAGAGCTGAAATGGATATCAGCTATCCGTCGGGAACATAAAGCAGTACAGAGGATCCAGAATCATACTTCCTCAGATTAAGCAAGATGAAAGTTTAAAGGTGAGGCTTTGCAGCATGCACTTCGGCTTGGATGGACTTACGACGGTTCCATTATGAGCAGACTATTACCAGAAATACTGGCTGGCGAGTAGGCAGGAGACCAACCAAGAGGAAAATCAAACAGGGAGAGAATGGTTGGGGCTGCGGGCTTCTACCCACAACCTGCACCCCTCAGACACCCTCCCCCACCCCGTCTCCCCCAGGTCAGGGGAGGAGACGATGGAGGGTGGGAGGTGAGAAAGAAAGAGAGGTGGGGAGTGAGTGAAGGCGGGGATGTCCAGGAGCAAAGTCTCCGGAAGGAAAAGCTTCCTCTTTTCCCCTCTCCCTTGCTTCCCACAGGCTTCCCAGGTGGTACTAGTGGGAAAGAACCCACCCGCCAATGCAGGATTCGTAAGAGACGAGGGTTCAATCCCTGGTTCAGGAAAATCCCCCTGGAGGAGGGCACAGCAACCCACTCCAGTATTCTTGCCTGGAGAATCTCGTGGACAGAGGAGCCTGGCAGGCTACAGCCCACAGGATCACAAAGAGTAGGACAGGACTGAAGCAACTTGGCACGCCTGCATGCTTTCCACAAGAATTAACCTTGACACTACAAGTGCCACATGAAAAGGAAAGAGGCAAACAGGACGGTCTGAGCTGCAGAGCACACATTTCCTAGGTCTGAGCAAGGTCAGATTTTGAGAGTTCATCAACTTGACTAACAAAACGTGAGTATCCCCCAGTAATATTTTAGGGATGACAGGGAGAAAAGCAAATACGTAAACCAAACACAGAAATGCAGTCACACTTTGAAAGCTTGCTCATCTTAGTTCTGGGCAAATTTCTGTTTGTGTGTATATCTCATCCTTCCAGTGTTTGAAATGAAATTTGACTTAACTGACATTAATAGGGCGAGCTCTTCTACCTTTAGAACCTACTGCTATTTCCTGGTACATTCCCATGTGATTTCAAGCCTACTGTGTGGAAAAAATACAAACCTCACATTCAAAAACTAAGATTACACACAGTATACCAGCACTGATTGTGTTAATGGAGGCAGCAACAATCAGCATTCTTCTCTTTACAGCCAGGCTCAGAACTCACCACTCGCACCGTTTCTCATATCTTCCCTTCCCTCCACCCAGAAACCGCAGCAGTCCCATTTGTGTGTGTTCTGCCTTCTCATATCATTCCCACCGGACATCTCCATCCACAAGTCTGCGTGGACCTTCTAGCTAACCTTGCATCACCAGAGTCAGCATCATTCCCAGACACTACCGTCTTCTCGACATAAGTTACACCACCATCTTCTCAGGATCGAACTTCCATGTTGATCGGCTACAGCCCTCTCTTCCTAACCCGCCCCCCACCACATTTCGTCAGTTATCGAAACTTTCCCACTCTGTCTCCACAAGGATTCTAATATATAGCCCCGTGGGATTTTGAACCCCATGATAGTAAGAATCTTATCTTGCTGTTTATCTGTTTTAATTACTGTGGCCCTGACACCTAGCACAGCACCACTCACAAGGAGATACAGAAAACATACTTGTTGATGAAAGTCATACATTGCTAGACCTCAAAACTATACTCGTGGCTGCTCATCTTTAATATAAGGCAGGCACACACAAGAGGATTACTTTTAGAAACCCTTTGCCAATCATTGACCTCTGACCTAACTTTTTTTTTATTCCATGTTCTCTTCCTGGCCCCATCAACCCCCTATCAACACACACACACACACACACACACACACACACACACACACACACACACACACACACCACACACAGCTACCTAGCTTTAATAATATTTCAAATTGATAATCATTACAAAAATATCATTTTCAAAAGAAAAAAAAAGATGGCTGCCTTTTAAAAAAAATCTTCTAGACTTTCCTCAAAATAAAATGGAAAATTGGCAAGAGTTTAGGTCAATTTCATTAAACGTACACAGGTCAATTCAAATAGTTCAAGCCAAATACTTTACTGAAATATTTCTTTTTCTCCATCTACTTAATTGACAAAATTGACCATATCGTCAAAAGCTCAGTCTACCTCATCTGTTCCGATACATCTATAATCAAAAGTAGCATTTTGGAGCAGAATAGTTCTTTATACATATTTATATGGAGCTGACTTTTTCCTGGAGCTGACTTTTTAAAAGTGTTTTCAATAAAATTTCAAATAATGCGACTGATGTATAATGACTAAAAAAAATATGAAAGCACAATCCAAGTGACAGTTATGGATTTCCTACTTGGGAGAAAAAAAAACTGCCACAGAGCATGTTGGGAACACCAAAGAGTGAGATACGGGCTTATAAGCAACTGAGAACGTAGGGACAGATACAAATTATTGATAGTCAATGGCAAGGTGGAAATACAGCTGGCTCTGATTACTTAGCTTCCCTCGCCCTCCTCTGCCCTCTCATCTTGCCTTACCCATGTGGATTCCACAGGGCATCATCATAATTATCACCCACACCCCACCCTCCTCACTTTGACCTACCAGTCAAACCCTGGTCCACACTGCGCCAAGCAGCTGAACGGGACTGGAGAAAACCACCCAGCTTCCCTGGGAAGGCACTCTCCTTAAAATCACAGCTGCTAGGCCTTCCCTCATGGCTCAGTGAGGAAGAATCTGCCTGCCAGTGCGGGACACCCGGGCCCGATTCCTGATCTGGGAGGATCCCACACGTGGCAGAGCAGCGGAGACCCGGCACCATAGCTAAGAGCCTGTGCTCTGGAGCCCGGCGGCCGCAAATCCTGAGCCCCCGTGTCACAGCTACTGATGCCTCTGTGCCGTGGAGCCAGGCTCTGCAAGAAGAGAAGCCCTGCGATGAGAGGCCCCCACGCCACAACTAGGGAGCACCCACCCACCACAACCAGGGAGCACCCCACACACCACAACCAGGGAGCACCCCACACACCACGAGGGAGCACCCACACACCACGAGGGAGCACCCACACACCACGAGGGAGCACCCACACACCACGAGGGAGCACCCACACATCACGAGGGAGCACTCACACACCATGAGGGAGCATCACACATACAACTAGGGAGCACCCTTCACACCATGAGGGAGCACCCTCACACCACAAGTAGGGAGCACCCCACACACCACAAGTAGGGAGCATCCCACACACTACAAGTAGGGAGCACTCCACACACAACCAGGGAACACCCACACACCACAACCAGGGAGCATCCCTCACACCACTAGGGAGCATCCACACAACACGAGCGAGCTCCCACACACCACGAGGGAGCATCCCTCACACCACAACTAGGGAGCACCCCTAACACCCACGAGGGAGCACCCACACACAACTAGGGAGCACACACACACAACTAGGGAGCACTCCACCCACAACTAGGGAGCAGCCCACACACCATGAGGGAGCACCCCAAACACAACTAGGGAGCACCACACACAACTAGGTAGTGCCCACACACAACTAGGGAGCACCCTCACACCACAACTAGGGAGCACCCACACACCACAACTAGGGAGCACTCACACACCACAACTAGGGAGCACCCATCACACAACTAGGGAGCACCCCTCACACCACAACTAGGGAGCACACCACAACTAAGGAGCACACCACAACTAGGTAGAACTCCATACACCACAAGTAGAGAGCACCACACACTACAACTAGGGAGTACCCACACACCACTAAGGAGCACCCCACACACCACTAGGGAGCACCCCACACACAACTAGGGAGCACCCCACACACTACCACTAGGGAGCACCTCACACACCACAACTAGGGGGCAGCCCTGCTCACCGCAACTAGAGAAAGCATGAACAGCAATGAAGACCCAGCACAGCCAAAAATAAACAAAAATATTTTTTTACAAAATCATGACTGCTAATCTCTACCGGGTGGTTTGTAATGGAAGGCAAGCCTACAATATCCTGCGGAAATTATTTGATATTTCCTTTTTCTTTTAAACTCCGCACTCTCCCCTGCTTCCACACGTTCCCCCCATGATCCTCCAACCGCCTGCACATGCCCCCAGGCAGGCTGTGTCCCTTGCTGCAGCTTTTCTTAACACGTCCGGACTCTGATATAAAGCCCCCTCCACCTGGGGAGCAGACCCTCCTCACCCTGCCTGTCCAAGGGCACTGCCATGGCAAGAGGTTCTCTCCTTAAGGATTCTTTGCTTCCTTGCCAGCTCATGGAGAATTCGAAAAAAAAAAGTTTTAAGATACAATACCCAGCTTTTCTCACTGTTTCCTCTGGAAGGTCAAACGGAATGCCTAGTTCGCCATGTTGTTGGTTAATCCTCTTCCTCATCTCATTTGCTGTATCAGCAGCAATGAATATAACTGCTCTCTCTTTCTTTCACGTGGTATCAGGAAGCCTGCTTTCCTAGCCCTCGTATCAGGGGTTCCTGTGTGTTCTGTAGACTTCGGTTCATCATCACACCACCCCTCTACCCCATCTACACTGCTTTCTCAGCTGTGGATTCAATCAATTACCCACAACTGCCAAATGGAAGTCTGTAGCCCCCACCCTATCCCCTGAATTCCAGACTTAGAGATCCAATTCTATTGACCATCACCACTGAAGTGTCTCTAAGAAACTTCTGAAACAGCACATCTGAACCCAGACTCTTGACCCCAGGTCCCAGACATCCTCCCACAAACTTCCCCATCCCCACAAGCAACCCCATCTGTCCATTTGCTCAGCCCCCAAATCCTGGAGTTCTCCTTGACTCCTGTCACGTCTCCTTTTGATCTAGAGTCTGTCCAGAGTCTGACCTCTTCCCTCCACCAAAGTCTGCCAGGTTCAAGCAGCCACTCTTTTGTTCCTGAATTGTTTCAACAGAGTTCCTTTTAACTCTCGCCCCTGCAGTCGATTCCAACACAGTAGCTAGAGTGGTCCCTATAAAATGTAAGTCACATCATGTTACTCCTTTGTTTGAAATTCTCCAGTGCCTTCCTATCCCTCTACTAGTTAAAGGCAAACTCTTCACTATGACCTTCAAAACCCTAAATGAGCTGAACACCCACTGCCTCTCTGATGCCATCTGCTACCACCCCCTCCCAGCTCTGCTCCACCTGAAGTGGACTCCTTGGCATTCATCAGCATGCCAAGTATGCCATCAAGGCTGCTCAGGTGGCTCAGTGGTAAAGAATCCGCCTGCCTACACAGGAGACATGGGTGTGATCCCTGGGTCAGGAAGATCCCCTGGAGGAGGAACCACTCCAGTATTTATAGCCTGAGAAGCCCCATGGACAGAGGAGCCCGGTGGGCTACAGTCTATGAGGTCTCATGCCACCCCTCAAGGCCTTTGCACCTGCTGTTCCCTTTGCCCAGAACATCTTCCCAGGTACCTTTGTAACTCTTTTCTTCACTTCTTCCAGTTCCCTGCGCACATGTCTTGGAGGATTTCCTTGATGATCCTCTATAAAACAGCATCTCCCTCCAAAATTCAGTGCTTGCTCTCATCCTTCTCTGTTTCGTGTTTTTATGTACCATCATCTGACACACTTTATGCTCCGTGGCTTTCTTTATCACTATCAATACCATACCATGAGGATAGTGATCCTGGACACTTTATTTAAGTCTGTTTCCCAAAACCCAAAAATATGCCTGGCAGATAAAAAGAAATCAGACAGTAATTGTTGAATAAAGGAATTAACTGCAATTGGAGAAAGGACGTTTCTATGAATACTCAGATGACATTTACTGAGTGCTCCCTATCATGTGCACTGAGTGCTCTGCACATTTTGTCTTTCTAAACCTTCACAACAAACTCTGAGGTAAGTTCTTGCTGATCCCTAATTGTACAGATGAAGAAATTATAGCTGGGGGAAGTCAGATAACCGCCCCCCCCACCACCTCCCAGGGCCACCAGGCGGTGGGCCTGAGGCTGGCACTGCCAGCTGCCTCTCTCCGCAGTCCATTGTTTTCCTGCTGACTCCACACACCTCTCAGCTGTGTCGCTGGGATGAACCTTGAGAGTAACCTTAGTGTGCAGTGAGCACTCAGTGCACATCAGCAGTTAATGATTAAAGAATTAAACTCCACACACAGTAGGTACAATACTAAACGGTAACTTAACAGATTCACAAAGCTACATAAAAGCAAATTCATGGAAACCAAAGGGGGAAGAGGTGTGGGAGGATTAAATTAGGAGGATGGGACTAGTAGATACGAAATACTGTTTATAAAATAGACAAACAACAAGAATCTACCATGGAGCACAGGGAAACATATTCAATATCCTGTAATAAACCACAACGGCAAATTTTTGTTAAAGCCATGTAGATTTCTAGATGCAACATTTTCCAGAAGAGATCTGGTGTAATGTCACTATCTTGCTAAATGGATACCACCACTGTAAGTGTGGAATTTTCATATCTTCAGCTTTGTTTCCCAAAGCTACCTGCTCTCTGTGGATGCTGAGGTTCAAGTTGTCAAAACTTGATTACTTGCCAGGGTGCTGCTGAACCCAACTCAGCATGCTCACAAGCACAAATCAGAAAAACGCATTTGATGCAACATCCTCTCTGAGGATAAACAGCTAGGGGTGCCTCTGGTCCAGCTCTCTAGGACCCACTCTCCAGAGTCCTGTCTTCCTACATAAGCCCACAAATCCTCCTGATCAAGGTAGCCGCCCTGAAATGTGCTTAGTTAGACATCTTCTCTTCTCTGCACTTATCTTTCTGACCCAGAATCCTGCGGCTGCTGATTCTGAATCCAACCCTCCCGTTTCCAACGCTGTTACCTTATGCTCTAGCTCCTGAGGCTTACCAGACGTGCAGTTCTCTAGTCAAGCCTGTGTCTGCATGCACACGTGCTCGGTCACTCCAGTCATGTGCAACTCTGAGACCCCATGGCCTGGAGCCCCCCAGGCTCCTCTGTCCACAGGATTCTCCAGGCAAGAATGCTGGAGTGGGCTGCCGTGCCCTCCTCCAGGGGATCTTCCCGACCCAGGGAGCGAACCCAGTCTCCTGTGGCTCCTGCTGAGCCACCTGGGAAGCCCCAGTCAAGCTTAAGTAGATTTCAATCACATTTTCTAAGTATGCAGAATCAGCAGTTACACAGCCAGACAGGCTTAAGGAAAAAGAAAGAGGAACAGGTGTGTGATAGCCTACTGTCACGAGGACTCCGGTGCTTCTCACCTCCTGGCATTCAGTCTTTATAGCCCTCTCCGACACAGAACAGGAAAGATCTGTGTGGCTCAGGCCAGGTCCTAAAGACCTTGTGGGGTCTTCCGTGCACTCTTGGCCCATTCGCCCTGGAGGAAGGCAGCGATCACGCCTCGAGGACACTATAGCAGCCCCAGGAAGACGTACAGGCAGGGCGGAGCTGTGGCCTCCAGCCAGCAGCCAGCACCAAGTCGCTATCCACATACGGAAGCCAACTAAGAGGAGGGTTCTCCATGCTGGCCGGCCTTCAGATGAGAGTCTCAGCCAACATCTTAAATGCAACTCTGTGAAAGACCCTGAGCTAGAACTACCCCTCAACTGCTCTCCTTGACAAACTGGGTGAGACATGAAATGTTTCTTCTTCTTTGAAGCCACTGAGATTTAGGGCAATTTGTTATGCAGCCAAAGATGGCTAAGAAAACGTGCATTCAAAATCCATTTATAAGGAAAGTAAACCTAGAATGTCATGAGCCCTGTAACAAGAAGAATTGCGTACAAATATAACTCAACATTCAAAATACATGAGGAATATGAGAGATGAAATAAGGGGCATCTTTTCATAAAACTGAAAGTTTTGATTGTGTTTATGTGTGTGCTTAATTGTTCAATCAGATCTGACTCTTTGTGACCCACTGGACTGCCAGGCTCCTCTGTCCATGGGACTTTCCAGGCAAGGATACTAGAGTGGGTTTCCATACCTGCCTTAAGGAGATCTTCCCCCCCACCGCCTAGAGATCAAACTCAAACCTCTCGCATCTCCTGCACTGGCAGGTGGGTTCTTTACCACTTTACCATGGGGCAGCCCCTCCCACCTGGTGCTAGTGGTATAAAATCCCCCTGCCAGTGCAGGAGACAAGGGTTTGATCCCTGGGTTGAGAATATCCCCTGGAGAAGGAAATGGTTACCTACTCCAGTATTCTTGCCTAGGAAATTCCATGGACAGAGAAGCTTGGTGGGTTATAGTCCATCATGTCACAGAGTCAGACACAACTGACACAACTAAGTGTGCACACACACACACACACACAGAGATTCAGAGATACTCACACAGGTTTGACCTCTGGTTGGGTGCCAAGATCCCACATGCTGCATGTCTTGGCCCCCCCCCCCAAAAAAAAGACCACTGCTTAAGATCCAGAAAAGCTGTCAGAGTGATACCACTTATTTTTATGGACCTTTTTTTCTAAAAGGGAGGAAAGAGTAAATAATAAGAAAGGCTACTATTTAATGAGTAAACATCACTGAATAGTTTTTGCATTAATGGCTGTACATGAAGTGAAGTGAAGTTGCTCAGTCGTGTCTGACTCTTTGCAACCCCATGGACTCTAGCCCACCAGGCTCCTCCATCCATGGGATTCTCCAGGCAAGAGTACTGGAGTGGGTTGCCATTTCCTTCTCCAGGGAATCTTCCCAACCCAGAGATCAAACCCAGGTCTCCCACATTGCAGGCAGATGCTTTAACCTCTAAGCCACCAGGGAAGCCCAATAGTGATTGCTGATTTTTTTTTTAAGTTAGTCAGTGAGAGGCATTGTCCAGAGCACTTTACACATATCGATTCATTTAATCTTCATGACTAGTTGATGACTCAAATTCCAGTATTGTCCCCATTTTACAGATGAGGTAACTGAGATACAAGGAATGTAAGGAATGTACTAAGGTCACACAGATAGTAACCACTTAATCCCCACAGCAGCACTCTGACAGACACAAACACTTCTTAGGAGCATAAATTGTTCCAGGTTCAAGGCCAAGCTCTTCCATGCTTTTGCACACAACAGCCCCAGGGCACCTATTTCACATGTAAGGGATCTTGGAAATTCATTTAGTGTCTTCCAACAAACAAACAGCTCAGGTTGGAAATGACCGCAGAACAGACCCTCTTACCCATTCAGCTGTTCTAGAGAAGCCCAGTTGGGCTGGGCCAGTGGCATAAATGTACAGCTACTTGAGGAGGTCTTCTCCTGGACAGTTGCCAGAGGAGCATTTTAGTTAAAAGCTTTCCAAATGCTTGAATCGTGCCAGCTCTCTCCCAAAGGACACTGGAGATCTTCTCTGTTGGCAGAGGGTGGATTTTACCGACGCCAAGTCAACAACTGGTAATATTTGTATTTAACAATAAGCTTTAGACACCTTCCCACTTTCCATCTCATCCTGATTACAAAACTGATTCAACATTTACTGAATACCAACAAAGGTCCACATAATCAAAGCTATGGTTTTTCCAACAGTCATGTGTGGATGTGAGAGTTGGACCATAAAGAAGGCTGAGTGCCAAAGAATTGATTGTGGTCCTGGAGAAGACTCTTGAGAGAGGAGATCCAACCAGTCAATCCTAAAGAAAATCAGTCCTGAATATTCATTGGAAGGACTGATGCTGAAGCTTCAGTACTTTGGCCATCTGATGTGACAAGCCGACTCACTGAAAAAGACTCTGATGCTGGGAAAGATGGAGGGCAGGANTCTTGAGAGAGGAGATCCAACCAGTCAATCCTAAAGAAAATCAGTCCTGAATATTCATTGGAAGGACTGATGCTGAAGCTTCAGTACTTTGGCCATCTGATGTGACAAGCCGACTCACTGAAAAAGACTCTGATGCTGGGAAAGATGGAGGGCAGGAGGAGAAGCGGGCAACAGGAGATGAGATGGTTGGATGGCATCATCAACTCAATGGACATGAGCTTGAACAAACTCTGGGAGATGGTGAAGGACAGGGAAGCCTGGCGTGTTGCAGTCCATGTGTTGGCAAAGAGTCAGACACAACTGAGCAACTGAACAATAACTATGTGCAAATCAGTACGATGGTCATTAAGGAACATCCAGTTACATATAATTTACCTGAGTATATTGATTTCGAACTTGTAACTCTCAAGAGAAGTTAAAAGAGCTTCAGTGATCTGTGGGATAACAGCCATGGCAGTAAAGAAACTTATAGGACACATGGGGCGGGGGGTGGGGGGGAATTCAACTTCTGCATCATCTAGAAAAATTCAATACAACTATGTCAGAAAAAATAAATTAGACTAAAGGTCAGCAGACTTACCCGAATGGCTTTGAACAAGTCGTTTCATTTGGCCACTTCCATGTCTTCATTTGTAAAACAAAAAGATTGGTCTACAAAACAGCAAATCTCCTCCTAGTGCTAACTTCTGTCCTTGCAGAATTAGAATGTCTATTCAGACAACGCGCAAGACAGCAGGACTGAGGTGGGGCTTGGTATATGGAGTGGTATCAGGGACAGAAGATGGTAAATATCCAAACCCCAGAGCCATTCACACATGAATTAGGAGGACTTTATATATATAAAGTCTATATATATATTTATTTGTTTGTTTATTTATTTATTTATATGGCCTCCTGGGTGACTCAGTGGTAAAGAATCCACCTGCCAATTCAGGAGCCACTGGAGCTGTGGGTTCCATTCCTGGATGAGGAAGATCCCCTGGAGGAGGAAATGGCAACCAACTCCACTCTTCTTGCCTAGAAAATCCCATGGATGTAGGAGACTTGCGGGTTACCGTCCATCGGGTTGCAAAGGAATTGGGACGTGACTGAGCACGTATTTGACACAATGCATATATATATGCACACGCACATATATATAAAGACCCAGGGAAAAGAGCATTCCAAAGTATCAGCAAAAATGAACTGAATTTTCCAAGACTTGAATAAAACTGGGACACCAGAAATAGTAACCTTGCTAAGTAATGGCAGATGTACTTGACACTTGGTTAATGGGATCTAAAGAAAAGTAAACATGAGCCCACACAAATGCACACATGCATATACTGCACACACACACTCGCACAGAAGTGAGGGAGGCTTCCCACTCGCTCAGCGGAGCACGGAGCCTGGGCAGGCGTCAACACGGAGCTCTTACCCCATCTCGTGGCACGCAAAAAAAGCCACGGAAAGCGCAGTGCGCCTGCGCACGCCGCACGCTTTCCTGAGAGGGCAGAGGCCCGGGAGCTCTTCCAAACTAGGATGCTTTTACCAGCCAGGTAAAGGCGCTCATTGAACCAGTGGAAAGGACTAGAAGCCTGAACTCTGGCTTCCTGGTTAAGGCAGCTTTACACCCGACTCTGCAGTACCGGGGAGGAAAGGATATTCAGCCTGGATCCTGCCGGGAATGAATCAAAGGATGAAGAAAGTTGCTTTTTGGTGCCTACGAGTGCCTTTTCTTGTTCAGAAGGATCTTCCAGTTTGGGCACAGGACATAGCAAAGTAAATTCAAGAGTAAATGGCAGAAAAAGGGAGGGCACTGAAGTGTTCAGCAAACAGGAGGCCAAAACGGCTGTTGTCTGTTGCAAAACTGCAAGAAAAATGCACCATGGTCATCCATTAAAGGGATGCGAGCAAAAATTCTACAGAATTAAATGGTAACAATTGTTTAATTCCCTGCTCTGCTGCGTATAAGATGTCAGATCCACTCCAGATCGTCATCATGCACTTGGTTTAGTCTTCGAATCTCGGTTACTCTTGAACCAGTTAAATTTGAATTTAATAGTTGGTGGAAACCACTGATAAGGTCTCCATGACCTTTCATTTTTCACCCACGTGTAGATCTCACTCACAAGATAGTCAAGGTGCTCACTGCCCACGACGTGACCCTAAGTCATCCCTTCACTGCCAATCAGAAAGTGATTTAATTTAGGGCTCATTTTGTTTTCCTCGAAAATAAGGACTTTCTTTCTAGCTCCATGATTCTGACATCAGCTTTTATTGGCAAAACCTTGGAAGGGCTTTAACTCTAACAAGTCCAAATGATGGAGAGAAGGGGAAAGGGACCTTTATTCTTGCCCCTTTAATCTTGTTAAGGTGAAACACACACGCTCTCTGTGTCTGTCTCTCTCATACATCCTTCCCCTTCCCCACTTTCATTACTTGAGAGTCTTTGGGGGATTTTTTTTTCCTACTCTTTATTTGATTATTAACTACTTAAAGTGAGGAATCCTGACAGACAGAATCCTAAAATTTAAAAAATAGAAATGACCTTGAAGAGTATATGGAATGAATGAAGCTGATAAATATTAAAAGAGAGTTAATTTTTTAAAACTATTAAGAGAATGGAGCCATTTCTCTTGAATGTGAGCTGCACTTCATGTGTATCTCTGTTGCGTCTATCCTCAGGATTCATGCCTATAGGGGACAGAGGTAAGCAAAGAACAAAACCTCCTTTCTTCCTGATTTTTTTTTTCTAGCTGCCGTACAACGCCCTCTTCCTATGTCTGTGGAGTGACAAGCCCTGAGCTCTGGGGGAGGGAAGCCTGGCCTCCGCCAGATCTGAGTTTCCTTCTCTCCAGAGTTAACCCATCATTTGGGGCCAGGTGCCAGGCCAGATTGTTCTCCCTTGGGGGTGGGAAGTGACGGCCAGGGTCTCATCTTCAGGAGCTCAGAACTGCATCCAGGGCATGACCTAATTCAAGCTCGTGTCCTTCTACTGTGCCAGCATTACCTCTGCTGATATTTCCAGCTGTGTCCCATATGGCCCACGTCCGTTCATTTACAAACACACACACACACACACACACACACACACACACACACACACACTTTGGAAAGGTCTGATCAGCCATTTAAATAGGCTCGAAGCTCTGACTGCATCTTCATTCAGTGTCCTTCCATTCATTACACCCGGCATGGTCCAGGGGAAGAGGTTATTTCTGAAGGGTGTGAGGAGAGATGCATTTGAAAGTGCGTTCCTCAGGGAGAACTGAGCTGTTCTCTTCTAAGAAGGTCATGAACAGATCACATTGCATTAGGAGTCTCTCTTGCCCTGGTTTCTGGGCCCTGGAGGGTTGAGCTTTATGATCTACCAGGTACAATTATCAGATCAGTGCTGAAGAAACATCTTTTTCTGTGTGAAGCTTTCAAAGCAAAACTAAGCTTTATCAATGATTTTCCCCAGAAAAGATG
This sequence comes from Oreotragus oreotragus, assembly GCA_006410675.1. Taxonomy (NCBI): domain Eukaryota; kingdom Metazoa; phylum Chordata; class Mammalia; order Artiodactyla; family Bovidae; genus Oreotragus; species Oreotragus oreotragus. Next base: position 60,713 of record SJYX01018160.1, on the reverse strand, counting down.
AGTGTCTTTAATTTGAGCTCCAATGCTCCTGCTGGCAAGCATCCAGACTTTCCCATAGTCAAACTGGACCGATTTAAAAGTCACCTTGTGAATTGGGGACAGGATGCAGGTATGGAAAAACACTACCATCACTACTCAGAAGTACTGTCATATTAGCAATAACCAAAAAGAAAGCTGAGAAAGGAGCATCTTCTAAGAAGGTCATGAACAGATCACATTGCATTAGGAGTCTCTCTTGCCCTGGTTTCTGGGCCCTGGAGGGTTGAGCTTTATGATCTACCAGGTACAATTATCAGATCAGTGCTGAAGAAACATCTTTTTCTGTGTGAAGCTTTCAAAGCAAAACTAAGCTTTATCAATGATTTTCCCCAGAAAAGATGAGTGTCTTTAATTTGAGCTCCAATGCTCCTGCTGGCAAGCATCCAGACTTTCCCATAGTCAAACTGGACCGATTTAAAAGTCACCTTGTGAATTGGGGACAGGATGCAGGTATGGAAAAACACTACCATCACTACTCAGAAGTACTGTCATATTAGCAATAACCAAAAAGAAAGCTGAGAAAGGAGCGGGGAAGGGGAAGTCGAGGAGATTAAGGGTCAGCGTCAGGTGGTGCAGCAGTAAAGAACCCACCTGCCATGCAGGAGACACAAGAGACACGGGGTCCATCCCTGGGTTGGGAAGATCCCCTGGAGGAGGGCATGGCAACCCACTCCAGCATTCTTGCCTGGAGAATCCCATGGACAAAGGAGCCTGGCAGACTATAGTCAACAGGGTTACAAAGAATCAGATGTGACTGATGCTACTCAGCACCCATGCATGAAGCAAAGTATTTTTTTTAAAGGCGTGTAACACAGGATATTTAAAATGAACAAAGAACTGAGCTATTCTAAAGCACAACTGCAGAGGCTATTCTTCAGCCTCTGATATCTGTGATCACATTTGAGAACCGATCACGTTGCCCCCTTCTCTTCCTACCTCTTGGAAATACAGAAGACATACCACAGCATCCACCAAATAAAACATAAGAATGTTAAGTAGAAATCATGCTGATGCACCTAAATGTTTCTTTCGTATCCAAATCGGACAGAAACGAGTATTTGAATATTATTAGGGACTCATATTTTCCAACACTTGTTTACTATAGCTCACAGTGGGGATCTTTCATGGGAAACAAAAAAGGAGAGAGGGAGATTGTCGTTCCTATTTTCCAAAGTATTAAGTACACTGTACTACACTTCGTACTTATGGGTCAGTAAATTTGAATTGAATTTAAGAACTAAGGGACCGAGTTTCAGTTTAGCTGTGCTGCCAAGGACTGTTTGGCTTTTCCTGACAAACTCTGAGTTTCAGATCCCCCTCTGCTAAGTAAAGAGCTCCATTCTCTTTGAGGAACTACCATTGTCCCCCTTTCGTATCAACACTCCTCGCATTTCCATCGTGTGACATGATGAACAACGTCCAAAGCCTAGGAGAAAGGTGAGTCTGACTTGCTCCTTTTGATGAAAGTGAAGAAAAAAAGGTCTGAAGTGGGTGAGAACTGAGGTAGCACCTACATCTAGACACAACTGATGTTTTGTTTCCAAAGGGGCTCCATGGACATAGACTCATTCAAGTCTCACAACAGACCTTGGAGGCTCACATTCATGGGTGAACTGAATGGGCAAACTTAAGGGTTATCCCAGGACCCTGGAAAATATCTTTCTTATGTCCATAAGATGTGCATGACTCACGCACATGAGGCATTCCATGTGCAGGACATGGAATTTGGGCCAAAAGGTTAGAAATGTCTGTATATTCCATCACAATCAAATCCACCAAAAGACGTGTTTCCCACAGACACTTGCTGCCAGCATCATGTCATTTCCCTCTTCATCACAGTACTGTTTTGGTGTTCCAACCACTTCCTGGAAACCTTGAACTGATAAAGAGACTCAGCGCCAGCCCGAGGAGCACTCTCACAGCGGCTGTTTATACTTGAAAGAGGTGTATTTTGCTTTTTTAGGGCACAAGTCAGAAAGCTGCCTACAGCAGAAAGCTACTGCCGATTATTTTGGTCCCGGTCCTGTCCTCAGACACAGAGATAGGGAAAAATAAAGGAACCAGCCCTCTGGCCACGGCTCCCCCGGGCTGGGCTGTAAGAAGGAGGTAGGTGGGGAGACGAGACCAGACCCAAGACAGACAGCGGAGTTCTCTCTCCTCCTGCACGGGACGCAGGCCCGTGTGACGTAAGCACATGTGCTCTGTATGACGTCACGCACACCCGCCTGCCTCTCCCTGGGCCGTACCCCTGGAGCAAGTTTACATTTAGTTCAAGGACACTGGAGCCACCTTAGAACATTGAGAGCGTTACAGTGCTGTAGGGGTACAAGAAGCTCCAAGCAAGGCTCCATATCAAGGTTCCTATTGATCTAAGCAACAGGAAGTTTAAGGATGTATTAAACCTGAACTGTGAGAAGGCAATGGCACCCCACTCCAGTACTCTTGCTTGGAGGGTCCCATGGGCAGAGGAGCCTGGTGGGCTGCAGTCCATGGGGTCGTGAAGAGTCAGACACGACTGAGCGACTTCACTTTCACTTTTCACTTTCATGCACTGGGGAAAGAAATGGCAACCCACTCCAGTGTTCTTGCCTGGAGAATCCCAGGGACGGGGGAGCCTGGTGGGCTGCCGGCTGTGGGGTCGCATAGAGTCGGACACGACTGAAGTGACTTAGCAGCAGCAGCAGTGAACAGAGCACTCTGCCTTGAAGGTTCAACTCAGCGTAAGACTGTCTTGAATTTGAAAGAACTCACAGGCCGTGAAGGCTGGTGTATAAACAGTCAAATTTCACCTAAGTGCTTGGTCTTTTTTATAAATTACAGCAGAATCAGAGAACCCAAATTGAGAACTAGAAGGTAACAGGGCAGGCTCAGTGGGTAAAGTTGGTAAAGGATCTGCCTGCAATGCCTGAGACGAAGGTTCTATCCTGGGTTGGGAAGATTCCCTGCAGAAGGAAATGGCAACCTGCTCCAGTATTCTTGCCTAGGAAACCCCATGGACAGAGGAGCCTGGTGGGCTAGGCTCCATGGGGTTGACTGAGTGTCAGAACATTATAGATGGTAGCATTTGAGCTTAATCATGAAAGAGGAATAAGAGATGATCATCAGAGCTGCAGGAAGGGTATGCCACTCACAGGGAAGAGCCTAGATCTTACAGGAAATAGTGAGTTTGGTGTGGGCTTTACTGTGGGTGGACCAAACAAGAGATTCTTTGGGAGTTACCTCAAAAAGGCAGAGGGGAGGAGGAGTCAAAACACTTTTATTTCTTGCCTTTATTTATTTTTTTGGCCACACCACACAGTAACCTTTTGAGGGTCTTAGTTCCCCTATCAGAGATTGAACCCATATCCCCTGCAGTGGAAGCATAGAGTCTTAAACACTGGACGACCAGGGAAGTCCTCATTTATTTTTAGATAAATAAAATAATTATATTTGAAAGGTATATTTCCACCTTCAACCCAAGTGAAACTGAAAGTCACTCAGTCACGACCAACTCTTTGCGACCCCATGACCCAGAAGGCGCCTCTGCTCACGGGACTCTCCAGGCCAGAACACTGGAGTGGGTAGCCGTTCCCTTCTCCAGAGGATCTTCCCAGCCCAGGGATCGAACCCAGGTCTCCTGCATTGCAGGCAGATTCTTGACCATCTGAACCACCAGAGAAGCTCAACCCAACGAGACATTTTTTTTTTTTTCTTTTAGTTAAAGAAGACATTCACCACAACCTTAACTTCTATGGAAAATTGCCTCTAATCACTAGTCCTTATGATTTCAACAGTCCAAACTCAAGAGTAACAACACGACCCAAGGACAGAATAACAAATCCCTCCACAAAATAACGCATGGCTGTTTAAGACAAAGAAATAAAGTAAGTTTTAAAAGTCCATAATTAAGCAACAAGGGCTCATTGAATAGCAATTCTCTACTTCAAAACCACCACACAGGTTTTTCACCATCACAGGAAATGCAGCAATGCGGTAAGAGCTCTGCCAGCTTGAGGCAGAAAGACACAGCCCACACACGCACACCAAGATGTCCCCTGCCGTTGAGAAAATACTCCTTGTGCCACACAAGCCACAGTCCCGAGGCGTTACATATTGAAAAAAAATGGTGGCTCATAAGCTGAGACGTCAGTGGGGGCGGGGAAAGATTGAGATTTCTTTCTGCGGCTTGTGAAAACAGAAAATCTATCTCGTGCCGAAGCAATTAGCAGCACTGTGGTTTCCCTGACAGGGTGATCATACAAAATGAAGTTATCAATAAAGTTACCAACACCTCCATGTAGGTGCCATCAGGTCTTAGTCAAATGGAATGATTGTTCTTTCCACAGATTTTCCAAAGCAGCTCTCATACACACTTACCCTTGACTGAAGTCCCATCCCTTTATGGCAAATAGATGAGGGAAAAGTGGAAACATTGACAGATTTTCTTTTCTTGGGCTCCAAAATCACTGCAGACGGTTACTGCAGTCATGAAATTAAAAGACACCTGCTCCTTGGAAGGAAAGCTATGGCAAACTCAGACCGCATATTAAAAAGCAGAGACATCACTTTGCTGACAAGGGTCCACGTAGTCAAAGCTATGGTTTTTCCAGTAGTCATGTTAGTGTGAGAGCTGGACCATAAAGAAGGCTGAGTGCTGAAGAACTGATGCTTTTGAATAGTGGTGTTGGAGAAGACTCTTGAGAGTCCCTTGGATGGCAAGGAGGTTAAGCCAACAATCCTAAAGGAAATCCACCTAAATATTCATTGGAAGGACTGATGCTGCAGCTCCAGTACTTTGGCCACCTGTTGCAAAGAGCCAACTCACTGGAAAAGACCCTGATGCTGGGAAAGATAGAAGGAAGGAAGAGATGGGGGCAACAGAGGATAAGACAGTTGGATGGCATCACTGACTCAATGGACTTGAATTCAAGCAAACTCCCTGGGAGATAATGAAGGACAAGGAAGCCTGGCATCCTGCAGTCCACGGTGTCACACAGAGTCAGACACAACTGAACAATTGAACAACAACGTACTAGCTTCTGATGACTGTGTCCTCAAGTGCCACATCCACTTTCTGAAGTAAAGGGGCCAAGTCCATAAGTTTTCTCATACAGGTCACTTCAACCAACCAAGCATATCTTGCATTTTCCAGGCATTGTACTAGGTACACGGATTCAATAACTAGTAAGAAAGCATTCCCGCTCCCACGAGAGTTGGCAGTGTCATCTCATCATCACAGTGACTCACAAAACAAGTGTTCAAACTAAGCATTCATGAAATTCGGGGCAAATAAACAGGTGGATAGACAGGCAAGTAGAGAAATGCCAACTGCTATTTCAAAAATGTTCAAGACGAGAGTGGCAGCTTTTAATCTGAAAGTTCATTTCTTCTCTTAGAAAGGAAATCCTCTCCTGTATTTTGACTGTTAGACATTTCCCACTAGGCTCCAAACCAAGCACTTGATCATACCTGTCAGGAGGGTTCATTCTATTAGGAACCAGGTAGAATGTGTTATTTATCTCATTTCTATCTGCTTTAGCTTCAAAATTATCCATATATATAATACTTATGTTAATATACATAATATCCAAATAATATATGTATTTTTGTAAACATACAAATATATATACACACACATATGTATACCCATACGTATTTCCCTAATAAATAGGTCAAATAAATCAGTGGTAAAGAGAAAGTATTATGAAGCCTGCTATTCTCTCCTTTTACAAAATGTCATTACCTTTTCACAAAGGAATACACATTGCTCTAAAGGTCAGCCACACTTCCATACACGTGAGGCCCACTGCCAAGGTGCCTCGCAGACTCCATCCTGACTGGGCAGAGAAGACCAGAACTGAAGTCTAGTTCAAGGGCGATGACTCGATGCACTCTCTCCTGCAAGCCGCACCTGGAGCGTGTCGCCACCTCCTTGGCAGGTCTGTTCTTGATGCAGCTCCCTAAGGGCTGCCACTGTGACCCTTTCTTCCTTAAACACCAGGTACTCAGCACAGTCCGGGTCAGACCCCACAGCTTCAAGAAAGCAGACTCAAAGGCATGTATCAGTTTGCTAAAGTAGATATGAAATGCATTTCCTTTTGAGATATTTTGTCATCCTCCCTAAAAATCGCTGAGGATCCCCTATCATATCACAAAATCAGAGTTGGAAATTTCTGTCCCAAATAGCATGCCTCTAAAATATATTAGCTTGAGTCCTGTGTACCTTAGGGAGAACCCCAGGCCTGAAATAAACTAGGTAAGACCTCAAACACAGCAAGGCAGTGAGTCTAACACAGATTTATTAAAGCCTTAATTCCTTCTTCTTACCTTTATAGCCAATTACTCCCCTTTACAATATCCCAGGATATTAAAAAAAATTGTATATTACAGTGCACTCTTTCATGAATATAACAGCACTATGAACGAGTAGAAACTAGGACATAACTACTTTGATGCATAGTAAACGCATACTGTGTAGTCCCATAGCTGCATTGTTCAGGGAAGAATAAGGCATTTGGCCAGTGCAATCTAATTAAGAGGAAGTATGCCCTGCCAGGATACAGAGGTCTAAACCAGAAGACTGTACGGAGTCTTATATTAATCCCAGGGCAGGTGCAATACACCAGAAACTGAAAGCAGGTTGAGCTTTGTGCCTGGAGAAAATATAACATTCTTAAATCCTAAATTCCTGACTTCTTAGCTACAGTAGTCAACCAAGTTGCAATGACTTCCTATTATGTTACAATCAGTTGTGGGTCTGTCAGAAGTAATCCTACCTGTAATAGCTGAAATATTGTATTTTAAAACAATATATTTTCCATAAATTAAAGCAGACTCAAAATTAGCTCTCCAACATCATTACTGTCACCTGCGTGCCCAGTAGGTTTTCTTGAGTGTGAGAGAGGGGAATAGACATCCACAAGCACGTCAAGGATTGAACATTCAAAAGAAAAGGCCACGTGCCATGCAAGTTGAACACATAACACTTGGAGGAAGGCTGAGGATGAGATGGTTGTAGGGCATCACCGACTCGATGGATATGAGTTTGAGCAGCTCTGGGAGTCGGAGATGGACAGGGAAGCCTTGTGTGCTGCGGTCCATGAGGTCACAAAGAGTCGGACACAACTGAGTAACTGAACTGAAGGAAAATCTAAACAAACTGTATTTACAGATTGCATGAATTAGTGCTCTTGAACTCTATGTGTACGTTTGCATATAAAATATTACAAAAGTTGACACCTTGTTTCTCAGCCAGAATATTATAGAACTTAATTTTTTTTTTCAGATATCTCAAGTAGACCTCTTTAAGAATCAGACTTTTGATTTTAAATGCTTTTTTATCAAGCTGAACCTAAAACCTCTGAGACATATGAAAGATTACAGTACAAATAACATAATCCTCACTCAGAGTATCCCTTGTGATCATCGTCATTAGACATCAACTTCCTCGGGGATGGCTGAGGTGTGGCAGGCATGTGCCTGCCCACAGTGGGTCAAAGCATCACACTTCCTTTAGATTGTACTGTTACTGAGTCCAAGCTCATCCTGCTTGCCACATGACAGGCCAATAAATCCGAGAGATGAGGATTTGAGGCAAGAAAGAGACTTTAATTGGGAAGCCGGCTGACGGAGAAGATGGCAGGCTAACGCCTTAAAATAACCATTTATTGGAGTCTGGATACCAGACTCTTTTATAGATAAGGGATTGGGGGGAGGGGGAGAGTTGAGGAAGCAAAGTAAAAAGGCCGTTAATCTTGCAGACATCTCCTAGAATGGCAAGCCTCCGGCAGGGGATGTGTAAGTTCCTTCCTGCCTGCCTTTAGCAGGTGGACAGGGTTCTGAACAAAGGCACTTTTACTTTAAATCAGGCAGAGGGGCAGGGTTCTCTTCAGCGGGCCATTCTGTATGATTATAATAACAAAAGTGACAAAATGTAAGTTGAAGAAACAGTTACAACAGGGTGTCAGAACTGGCTTCTTCTCTGCAACAGTATCGGAGAAGGCAATGGCACCCACTCCTGTACTCTTGCCTGGAAAATCCCATGGACACAGGAGCCTGGTGGGCTGCAGTCCATGGGGTTGCAAAGAGTCAGACACGACTGAGCGACTTCACTTTCACTTTTCACTTTCATGCAATGGAGAAGGAAATGGCAACCCACTCCAGTGTTCTTGCCTGGAGAATCCCAGGGACGGGGGAGCCTGGTGGGCTGCCGTCTGTGGGGTCGCACAGAGTCGGACACGACTGAAGCGACTCAGCAGCAGCAGCAGCCACAATAGTATGGCTGCTTTCTGTTGCTTTGGTGGGTCAGGCCACGTTCGTTCTTTCAGTTCAGGCAGTCATTTAACTCTTCGGACACGTGGTATAAACAGGACAACTCGCTAATGTCAGTATATCTACCTGTGGTAAGGATGCATTTTACTCAACTAGGAATGAGACTCTTTATTGGTTTCTGGATTGGAGATGTGCTGGTTTCAAAACCTCATTTGTTTTACACCCTTCCCCAAATGTAGGACCACATTCTCGGGGTGCTCAGAGGCTGGAGCAAGCACAGAAGGCATGAGAGCCTCGCTTGTCCTCCCTCCTCGTTCCCCATGGGGTGGAAGCATCCGGCCCCGTCTGACCAGCCCAGAACACCAAGACCTGTCTGACTGGCCCTCTGCCCGCCCCAGATCTCTGACCCACTCTCAGGCTCTCACACTCCGCCTGAGGGGCAGCTGGTGGAGTCTGATCAAGAGGAAACCAGTTTGATCAAGAGGAAACCCTTGCTTATTTCCTGCCAGGTCCCTCCAATAAATCATCCTATTTAGAGTAGATTTCCTCAACCCAGATAAACCCTCCCCTGCCCCAGTCTAGCCTCCTACAAAAACTGCAATATCATAAACCCCCACACGGTGAAAGTTTGAAGCTATTATGGGCATTGGCCTTCACTCTACATCCTTGGAAATCAAAACTGATCCCGATGCCATACTTTATTTCTTCTTCGGGGTTGCTTAGGTTAGAGTTTACCCATTATTTTCCCCTCATGCCACACATAAAAATAGATAACAGCATTTGGCATTCTCCATAACTGGAGGCTCCAGCCACCTTGGGTCCCTCCAGTCCCCTTGAAGACTGAGAGGATAAACAGGTCAGCATGGCCTTAGGACATTCAAGGCACAGAGGGGAGGAAAATGTTAACCACTGGAAGATTCAGTTGAGACTGTCCACAGGAGCTCTCTAGATGCTGTGCGAGCTGACCAGACCTCAGACGGTTCTGCCTGCGTGCTAAGTTGCTTCACTTGTGTACGACTCTTTGCGACCTTATGGACCGTAGCCCACCAGGCTCCTCTGTCCATGGGATTCTCCAGGGAAGGATCCTGGAGTGGGTTGCCATGCCCTCCAGGAGATCTGTCCAGGCCAGGGATTGAACCTTTGCCTCTGGCATCTCCTGCATTGCCAGGCAAGTTCTTAACAATAGTATGGCTGCTTTCTGTTGCTTTGGTGGGTCAGGCCACGTTCGTTCTTTCAGTTCAGGCAGTCATTTAACTCTTCGGACACGTGGTATAAACAGGACAACTCGCTAATGTCAGTATATCTACCTGTGGTAAGGATGCATTTTACTCAACTAGGAATGAGACTCTTTATTGGTTTCTGGATTGGAGATGTGCTGGTTTCAAAACCTCATTTGTTTTACACCCTTCCCCAAATGTAGGACCACATTCTCGGGGTGCTCAGAGGCTGGAGCAAGCACAGAAGGCATGAGAGCCTCGCTTGTCCTCCCTCCTCGTTCCCCATGGGGTGGAAGCATCCGGCCCCGTCTGACCAGCCCAGAACACCAAGACCTGTCTGACTGGCCCTCTGCCCGCCCCAGATCTCTGACCCACTCTCAGGCTCTCACACTCCGCCTGAGGGGCAGCTGGTGGAGTCTGATCAAGAGGAAACCAGTTTGATCAAGAGGAAACCCTTGCTTATTTCCTGCCAGGTCCCTCCAATAAATCATCCTATTTAGAGTAGATTTCCTCAACCCAGATAAACCCTCCCCTGCCCCAGTCTAGCCTCCTACAAAAACTGCAATATCATAAACCCCCACACGGTGAAAGTTTGAAGCTATTATGGGCATTGGCCTTCACTCTACATCCTTGGAAATCAAAACTGACCCCGATGCCATACTTTATTTCTTCTTTGGGGTTGCTTAGGTTAGAGTTTACCCATTATTTTCCCCTCATGCCACACATAAAAATAGATAACAGCATTTGGCATTCTCCATAACTGGAGGCTCCAGCCACCTTGGGTCCCTCCAGTCCCCTTGAAGACTGAGAGGATAAACAGGTCAGCATGGCCTTAGGACATTCAAGGCACAGAGGGGAGGAAAATGTTAACCACTGGAAGATTCAGTTGAGACTGTCCACAGGAGCTCTCTAGATGCTGTGCGAGCTGACCAGACCTCAGACGGTTCTGCCTGCGTGCTAAGTTGCTTCACTTGTGTACGACTCTTTGCGACCTTATGGACCGTAGCCCACCAGGCTCCTCTGTCCATGGGATTCTCCAGGGAAGGATCCTGGAGTGGGTTGCCATGCCCTCCAGGAGATCTGTCCAGGCCAGGGATTGAACCTTTGCCTCTGGCATCTCCTGCATTGCCAGGCAAGTTCTTTACCACTGGTGCCACCTTGGAAGCCCCAGAATGTCCTGTCCAACCCCGTTCACAGCTGTATTAGGCTCCTGGGGCTGCCATAACAATGTCTCATAAACTGGGGGGTTGGGGGTGCTTCACCAACAGGAACGTATTGTCTCACAGTCTGGAGGCCAAAGTCCAAGATCAAAGTGTCTGCTGCAGGGTCGGTTCCTTCTGTGGGTTATTAAGAAGAATCTATTCCATGCTTCTCCTCTTGCTTCTGGGGGTGATTGGCCATCTCTGGCATTCCTTGCCTTGTAGTAGCATCACCCCGGTCTGATATATGTCTTCATCTTCATGTGGCATCCTCCTGTGGGCATGTCTGTGTCCAAATGTCCCCCTCTGTATGAGGATGCCAGTCCTGGTGATTAAAGGCCCACCCTAATGCAGTGTGACCTCATCTTAGCTAATTACAGCTGACTGACCCTGTTCCCATGTAATTTCACATCCTGGGGTTCTCGGGATGGGATTAAGCATAAACATGTGAATTTGAAGGGAATACAGTGCTACCCGTGACCCCAGGGGTGGTACTGATCACTCTCTGTGGATCAGCTGACATTGCACTTGGGCCACAGCAGGTTGGCATTCAACACAAGGACTAAATAAACGAGCGGGTGTGTGCACAGCCCTTGCTGAGGGTCACTCATCTGGTCTGGGGTGATGTGGTTTTCCTGATCCTACTGAACTTTGTACACTCTGGAGAGAACCTGCTGCTGTGAAAAAGTTTCTGAGACTGTTGCCTGAAAAAGTGAGGTGCTCTGAGCTGTCTGATCACAACAGAAGGCTCTAAAGTTGGAGTGCTATAAATAGCAGGCAGTCTTAGCCTTCCAAATATCATAGGTACTTATAAAAAAAAATTAGTGTCAGAAAAGAGTTTTTGAGTGATTCGATTTTTAAGAAAAGGAAACCAGGGAGAACTATGGTTTAATTAATTACATATACAAATGGTGGACTACATATAGATTCACAACGATGTGTCTAATCACAGCTGTGGAAGGTGGGAAATCGTGAGCATGGACCCAGGAGAGTGTCCCACTCTCCACTCCGGTGCTTGGATGCCCCTCTCAGGACCATTCAGGCTCTGGATGCTGAAAAGGAAACCTGAGAATCTGGTCCTGGAAGAGCCCTGCTTCCCACTTCTGGATCCACAGTGTCATCATTCGAGTCTCTGGGACATGCCCCAGGGCAGGGTTCTGGGGAGGGCGGGGAGCGAAGTCCAAGATGGTGTCAGTGAGCACCTGCACGTGCTACTTAAATGTGAGCCTTGTCAGGAAAGTCTTTCTGAGTTCACGGGAACTTTCCAGGCACTCAAGCCAGAGTGACGCGTTGCCTGTATCCTCCTATCATCTCTGAAGCAGTGGGTTCTACAGGCTGGTGCCTGTGGCTGCTGTGCTATGGAAACAGGAGATGTCAGCTAAGTCTGGTGTTTGACATATAGATATAAATATACATGTGCTAAGCACTGTGTGTGTGTGTATGTGCATGTGTGTGTGTGTGTGCAGAGAGAGACACTGATGAAAGCCACTTTGCTAATATCCCCAAATAGCTTCCATGTTTACCAAACAAATTGTAGCTGCTTTTCCTGAGACTACCTTCAAAAGTGTATCGTGGACAGATACACATCTGTATGGTTTCTAATGCAAAATGCATGCATATGCCTCTGTGTGTGTGTGTGTGTGTCCTCCCAAAGCAGCTGTAGGTACTGCAAAAAGTAATAGTTTGGGAGTTATTCGGGAATCCAGAATTTGGGTTCCAGTCTTGATACTGGTGAAAAGGGCAAATAATGATTTGTACTGCCCAATCTGTGAGCACGAAATGAAAGAGCTGATGTGAAAGCAGCTTATGAACCATGAAAAAGGACAACACTCATGAGTCTTGCAGGTTGAGGAAGGGAAGGGAAGAAGCATGTGGGGAAAGTTTTGGGCGACCTTGCTGTCCAGATGGAGACGTGGGGAGCCCTTCCCCACATGGATTCAGTCGATGCTGGCCTAGAGCCACCATGTAGTCTCCTCCTGGACCTTTGCTGTGGGACTGGGGTTATCCAGGGGCAATGGTGACCGCACCGAAGTTTCTCTTCGTGTTTATGCTTAGCCTTTCTATGCCCATTCCCTCCTTTTGGAGACTAATCCCCTCATGCAATCTGAGAGGGAAGGAATCGGGTCTGCTCATTTGTAACAAAAGGCTGAATCAAGGAGGTGCCCCCACTTGGAACAGGTGCTCTCTGAAAGGGGATGGGTGAGGACAAGCCTGGGAACACGAGGAAGCATGCCAACCGCATGTATCTTGTCACCCACATGCCCCTACACCTGCAGAACCACAGCCCCTTGAATGGGTCTGAAACCTGGAAAACGGCCACACAAGATACAAGGAGGCAGTGGTGTGTGTTTATGATGAACCCCTTAGGGAATGAGGCCTCATTTCCTGTGCCCTTTGCTCCCCCCTCTAAACTCTTGGCCATCTCGACATATAAACGAGACTCCCTGTGGAGCCAGTATGGCTGTTCTCAGAAGTGAGAACACAGGCTCAACTTGTAACCAACCCAGGTGGTTGGTGCAGTTCAGACACAGAAAAACTTCAGGCTGTTCAAAAAGCATTAAGTTGCCTAATGTCTGCTTGACATTCTGCAGAGGCAGAAACACCAATCTGTAAGTTACATGGCAAGACTACAACCTCTCCTTGGCTGCCAAGCAGCTGTATGGTTTTGGAAAAACTCCTTCGTTCCTATGGATTGCATTTTGTCATCAGCAAAATGACTGTGTGTGTGTGTGTGTGTGTGCACGTGTGTAGTGTAGCTTGTTCAGTCATTAAGTCATGTCCAACTCTTTGAGACCCCATGGACTGCAGCACCCCAAGCTCCCCTGTCCTTCACTATCTCCCGCAGTTTGCTCAAACTCATGTCGGTAATGCCATCTAACCACCTCAGCCTCTTCTGCCCCCTTCAACTTTTCCTTCTCCAGGGGATCTTCCTGACCCAGGAACTAAACCTGCATCTCCTGCATTAGCAGGTGGATTCTTTACCACCAAGCCACCAGGGAAGTCTGTGTCTGTGTGTGTGTGTGTATGTCTGTGTGTGTGTGTGTGTGTGTGTGTGTGTATATAGCTAGAAATTCAAATTATACTGATTATTTTAATTTCCATAATATAGATAAATGAGATAGTATGCATGGTATAATGTTTTGGTTAACAAGGAGTTGCCATATAATTAATTCTCAATTTTCAAGGAACCATAGTGTAAAAAAAAAATGTATTTAACAACTACACACAATATAATTTTTAAATGAATTTGAAATGCAGTACCTCTCAGAGTCATTATAAACACACATTTTCATTTAGTAGTAAATGTTGAGGTGCTCGTTAATGAAAACTTTTGGTCAGTTCTTGTTATTAGACTTTTCCATACTTTATTTTTACAAGTATATGCGTGCGTGAGATTTTTATAGGTGAAGACAACTGAACATTTGGACTACTGCCAAAATGTGCTTGTATTTCATTAATTTTGCTTGGGCCTCAACATGTTTAGGGCACACTAAATACAACAAAATTAGATTCCACATCTGGTTCATAACCGGTAACATTCCAGTAGCTTTTGATTCTATAACTAATAAAGCAAATCATGGCTCCTCATTAATTGATTTGGATTAATTTGTACCCCTCTCTCCACCTTACATTTCGACTGTCTTCAAACCCAGAAGTTCAAAATGACCTTTAATTTCTAAAAATCTTTTCAGCCCAGACCACACCAGAACAGACCAAATTCCCTCAGGCAGACCCAGGCCAAGAGTAGTCTGACTCAGACACAGCCTGGCTCCGGTGAGACTGACCCCAGGAACACAAGGGCCAGACGGAGGACAGAGCCCTGGACACAGGTGGGCTCGCCAAGCGCTTTCCCCTCCAGCGTCCACGGGAATGAAAAGCTAATGGGCTGGAGAGATGCCTTCTAGGGAGAGAGGAAGCATTACTTTCCTAAACACACCTACATATTGCTTCTAAACGTCTCGCCAGATGCACAGAGTTCCTGCCGTGAACACCTTGAGTGGTTAACTGAATGGCTTAACGCTTGCAGCTTAGCAACTTTAAACTGCAATTTCCTGAAACGAGCTTTACCGCCAAGACGGAGGCCTCACCGTGGTAATGGAGGAAATCAATAAAGCATCCCCTGCTGTGGAGAACAGGGACATATTTATTACAGGTGGGGAAGACTGATTAGGCCTGTCTGTCCTGATGCCGATACACAATGCGTCCCAGCGGCTTCGGGGATCCCATAGCTGTCCTGACTTAATGGTGGTGAGTCGTGGGCCCTGATGAACATGGAGAGCTTCAAGAGCTACCCACTGGATTCTCTAGAGCAGTGCACACACTCAAAAAGCTTATCCCCAACTTTGCTCAGAATGTTGTCTTCCCACATTGATAAATAAAGATTTGGTTCAACATTTCCTTCCCTGCCTACTACATGGTTTCCCTGGGGTAAAATTATTTATTTATTTATTTATTTTTAGCTGTGTCACACAGCTTGTGGGATCTTAGTTCTCAGACCAGAGACGGAACCTGGCCCACAGCAGTCTGAGTGTGGAGGCCTAGCCCCTGGACCACCAGGGAATTCCCCAAATCATAGTTATTAGTTTTGCAACATAACGTGACACAAAAGCCCACATAGAATTTTTAAAATTTCAAAAGATCATTCTGTTTATTGTTTCATATTAAAATGTGTATAAATCATTCCTGAAACAGATAATGTGACGTGTTCTAGTCTCACCCATCTGTTCCCTTTATGTCTAATCTCTACCTCTTCCCAGCTTATCTTCAAATCAAAAAAAGAGAAAGAAAGAAGGAAATAAAATTCACTATGTGATACTAAAAATAACAAAATAAAAACTAGAGAAATGTTCTATTTTGACCTCTCCAGCCCTTGCTTTTCTCAAAAACTGATCCTTATGCCAGCATTTCTTAAATTGGCAAATAGCACAAAGGAGAAATAGAAGGTCTGTGCTTTCTGCTTATAACATAAATTCGGTTAGCATTGATTCCAGTGATTATTTTTTCCTTCTTCTGGACAAGTGTAAGATTTTTAAAAGTTCCCGTAATGTCAATTTATGAGTTATTGTAATTGTAATTAATACTGCATCAGCATTTGACACAACTTCAGTATATAAGAAATACTGAGAAAAAATTGCTACATGTTAGTTTGAAAACTTTTAAGCTGCATTAGTCACAAATTTCTCTAAGAATACTTGGAATTCTGAGTCTTCAAAGGCAGGATTACATGTACCTATGGACTTATAAGACCACTTTTTCTGTAGCTCATTAACCTGCTCCCTTTTATTTTGTTTCCTGTCTTTATCATCAATGAAGCAAGCTAACTGAGCACCATTAAAGAGTCTGATTCATAATTTTCTTTTGAGTTATCTAACAAAAATACACAACAACCTGATAATATTCAAAAGGTATTGATATGACATTGGTAAGAGCAAAACCCTATCTCTGAGTCAGATTGAAATCATATTATTTATATAGCAATCCAGATTAAATTTAGCAAACATGTTTTCTTTTAAAAAAACTTTACTGGCTCCTTTGTGAATGTAAGCTATAAAGTCTTACCACACTCCCCTTGATTCTCTTTGCCCTTTGAGAATTTAAAGATATGTGACTAACAATAATCAATAATCAATCATTGAGGGAAAAAAGATTGGAGTAAAATTAACTTCCTAGTAGCAATAAAATATATTACCTGTTGATGTTGTTGTTCAGCTGCTAACTCATGTCTGACTTTTTGCAAGCCCATGGACTGCAGCATGCCAGACTTCCCTGTCCTCCCCTATCTCCCAGAGTTTGGTCAAACTCATGTCCATTGAGTCAGTGATGCCATCCAACCATCTCAGCCTCTGTCTCCCCCTTCTCCTCTTGCCCTCAATCTTTCCCTGCATCGTATTACCTTGGGGGGTTGGGGGGGCGGGATTTAAATCCAGGTTCTGAGTTTCATTTGTTGCTCTCCAGTTTGTTACATACAACGATTAAGGAAACAAATTTAGTCCAGATCAGTGATTATTTCACTGCAGCTAAAGTTCTGCTCAAGGAAACTTTAGAGTTATGAAGTCTAGGACTGCTCCAAGGGTCCTGGTGTGCAGCATGCGTGTGTATGTTCTGAGCCTGCGCTGCTGTTTGTGAGCACACACATGTGTTTGGAGGCATTACCACATTCACCTTGGCTGAAGTTATAGAGGGAAAGACAGAAAGACATTGAGACATGACAGTAATTTTGTACCCAAGGACAATAATCGCAGCTATGAAACTCAGTGTGCCTATTACGTGATCCCATTCTATGATCAAAGTGGAAAGGAGGGGCTGCAAACTCAAAAGAATGGAGGGAGAGTTGAGCTCTCTCTTGCCCAATACACACACTTACAAGAGCCCACTGGTATCCATGAGAAGTTGGGCTCAGCCCAGGGCCAAAGTCCGGCTCCACCATTTACAACAAACACCAAACCATACAGATAAGGTGTCTTCCCATGCAGAAGTGCACAGCCTGGGTGCAAAGACCCTGGCTGCAAAGCCTGTACATTCAGACTGCAACAGAGTGACCCACAGTGAATGTTGGGTAACAGGGTTTTTGTTATTACTGGGCACCAGATATCATGTGAGGCACTGATGGTTATGAAACCAACTGCAAAAAAAAAAAAAAAATTATGAACCCTCTTTTACTTGTGAGGATACTGAGGTTAAATGAGGTGAAGTCACTTGCCCATTTACAGTTCTTTCTTTCCTTTATTAAAGACAGACATTACACTTTCATATGAGAAATTCTGTGTTCTAAGCCGCATTACAAATATTAACACATTTAAGTAGTTCATTAAAACTCACAGTTTTTTTTCCCACATTCTCTGCTAACCATTAACTGGTATCTGTTATTTCTGCTAATAATTTTAGAAACATTAAAGGCAAATTTTTTTAAACTTTACTGTGATTCCTAATTCAACATCATAAACACACAGAGTGCAGTCATAAGATTTTTTTTTTAAAAAGGAAGGTATTTTTGAAATCATAGTACATCAAAGAGAAAATGCTCAAAGGAAATGAAAGGAGCCTAAAGAGATGGGGCAAGATTTCCACAAACAGCTCTCAACTATCACCCTACAGAAACAAAGAAGAAAGGATGCAAAGGAAAGATGAAAAGATTGGACTGGTCTTTTAATTATACCTGGCATTACTCTTTTTCCCAAAGAATTTTAAAAAGGAGTGGAGGGTATTCAATCAGATTAAGGCTATCAACAAAAGGAAAAGGAAGCTTTTAGAAAAATGCTGCTGTGATATTATCTTTCTCTTTTGTTTACTAGAAAGAATAGCCACGGTCCTTCTGACAGCACCGTGGGCCATCCCAGAAGGACCATCCCCTCCGATGAGTACCTCCCTCCAGTCTTGTCTCCCTCACATCGCATCGGGTTCCCATCACCCAGCCCTTCCAGCCAGCTTGGTATGATGTCAGGCCAGCTTGGTATGATGTCAACGTGCAGTAGACATTCCCGGGTTTTTCCCTCCTCCTGGAACTCTGTTTTTCCAGATAGCGTCGTGGTTAATGCCCTCATCTCCTTGAACAGACCTGCCCTTACCTTGCTATTTAGAATTCAAATTTGCAACCTCACCCCCACCCCAGCATTCCTAACCCTACCTCCCTGATAGCATTTTCTCATAAGGCTACCCTCCTCTATCCCCGATAGACCACCACGTTTGCTTTTTATTTTGTCTAGTCCTTTGATCACCCTCTACCTCTTCAATGGAATATAAGCTCAATGAAGGCACAGATTTTGTTTTGTTTCGTTTTTATCCATCTTTTCACTGATATACCCTGAGTGTATACAAACAGTGCCTAATATAAACAAAGAAAAAGTGTTTGTTCAATAAACTTAAAATGTGATTTTTTTTCACACTTGTTCAGATGGATACATGCATGCTAAGTTGTTTCAGTTGTGTCCAGCTCTTTGAGACCCCATGGACTGTAGCCTGCTGGGCTCCTCTGTTCATGGGGATTCTGCAGGCAAGAGTACTGGATGCCTCCTCCAGGGGATCTTCCCCACCCAGGGATCGAACATGCATCTCTTGCATCTCCTGCACGGCCAGGCAGGTTCTTTACCACTAGTGCCACCTGGGAAGCCCATCCAATAGACACGGTTTGTTTTTGATGCTTGCTGCTGCTGCTAAGGCGCTTCAGTCGTGTCCGACTCTGTGCGACCCCATAGGCAGCAGCCCACCAGGCTCCCTTGTCCCTGGGATTCTCCAGGCAAGAACACTGGAGTGGGTTGCCATCTCCTTCTCCAGTGCATGAAAGTGAAGAGTGAAAGTGAAGTCGCTCAGTCATGTCCGACTCTGTGTGACCCCATGGACTGCATGCAGCCCACCAGGCTCCTCCATCCATGGGATTTTCCAGGCAAGAACACTGGAGTGGGCTGCCATAAAACAAACAAATCAGTCCCTGGGCATATGACTGAGTGTTCTTGAGAGAAAAGGAAAACTTACACTCCCTATTATTTATGGAGTCGAAATGTGAGATGAATCATAACCATTCTGACGTTAATTCAAGTTTTAAATCACAACCTCAAATAACAAACTAATCACAAATGTAAAGAATAAGCCCCCAAAGCCTACAAACAACCACTAAATATCAAATGCAACTGAGTAGAGAAAATACATTTCTCTGCTGAAAACGTGGCAGCCATTTTTTTTTTTTTTTTCAAAAATGTTGCTTAATATGCTAAAAGGCACAAACAGCACAATGCCAAATCAAACTGGTAAAATAATCAGGCCAAACTCAGTAGAGAATTATCCTATAATCTAAGTTCAATTTAAATAAATCAAAACCAGAAGAAGAATGCTGACTCCCTTCTTACCGTTTCCTTAGCCTTGTGAATTATTTTCTTGAGACAAATTAATACCTAGTATACAGACAAGGAACAGCATACTTAGCACCATTTCCTCAACACACACAGGAGAAGGAAGTACTCCTCTATTATCACGTCGCTTAGGAAATAGGGTGGGGTGACAAGAGGAACAGGCATACAAGAGAACAGCTCAAAATGACTATAAAGCCTCTTAAAATCTGATATCTTAAATCCTACATTTTAAAATAAATTTAAAAGGGGGAAAAAAAGACTCCCAAAAATGCATGTGAGGAAATGAATCTCAGTGTCCCGGAGCGTGTGGCTGAAAAAGAAAGTCCATAAAAGACCAAAATAGATAAATGGTTGAAAATGAAAAGAACAAAAAGTCAAGGCGATAGTCCCACTTATCCCTCTGCAGAAGGCAGACTTACAGAGAAGGGTCTGCCCAGCTCGTGTGTTAGACCGGAACAGCAGTTCAGTCTAGTACAGGAGAAACCCAGCAAAATTCCAGAAGCTCAAATTGAAAAAAAAAAAAAAAAAGTTAAATGAATAATTAGCTTCCAGCAACTGCCCTTATAGCTCCAGGTTCTTCATCTAAATAAAGTGGAAGAATGTCAGGTTATCACATCCACCTAGGAATGGCTCTCTGATCCTCCAAAATTGCACGAACTACATCAATACCTATTTCTTTGCTTTCAGTACCATTAATGATAATTTTTTTTAAAAATCATGCATGCAGTCCCTCACGTTTGGCTGCCCTGTGATACATCTGTTAGGATCCAAAGGTTCAGACAACTTGGGAGGAGCAGGGGGGGAGGAGGGGAACCAGCACAGAACAACAGGAAAAACACTTAAGAATCACCAGTGATAATCATGGTTATCTCACATGAGCTCCTGTCTCAATCTACGATGCAGAGCAAAGTAGCCATTAAATGACTGGAAGGTGCCTACAACTCCAGATAATTCTTTTTATTCAAATAAATACGTTCAGGTGGCCAAATCACTTCTGTAAATCTCTTTTATCTGATAGAAGACAACTGTTTTAATAGCCTCAAAACAGAAGAGATACAGATTGGACTCATTTTTGAAAAAGAAATAAAAAACTTCATAAGCAAAAGACAGCATTAAGGGAAATGGAAAGATCAACAAAAAAGACTTTGAGCAAATACTAGAATGTGGCCTGAGAATCTGTGGCCCAGGAGGACTCCTCTTCTCCTTCCTGGGGAAAATAGGAAGAGACGGGGCTGCATTTCATGCACTTTTGCTTTTCTATTGTCTCCAGTGAGAGCACAGACGGTCTCCTCGCCTCCATTTTCCCGTCTGAGCTTCAAGGCAACGAAGTCCAACTGCTTCACTTTGTCCTTGAGTTTTAACATAAACAAGCAATGCTTACAACTAATTCAAGTCAATCATCTGGAAGGCTAAAGTCCTCCATAAGTGCATGTATTATTTATCCATCTACCCATTCAATTATTGATCAAAGATATTTGAGCACATACTATATATAAACATTGTGCTTTAAGAACTACATAACTTCCCAGAAATCAAGTTCTTGGCAGGGGGAGCTGTAAAATTCTGTTAATAATGCGATGAAAATGGGTGAAATGTGTCCTCTAGATAGAATGTTCTGTCTCCATTTCTAGGATAACTGACGTTCCAACATGTCCCTGTCTCCTCCGTCTCCCTGTATATATGTTAGTTTTCTCTTGCTACCTATCAGTACACTTGTCCAAACTCCTCAAAGAAAGGACTCTCTCCATGCATGGGCCTCCCACCTCCCCGCGCACCTAAAGAACCAGCAGCCGTGTCTGGCTCATTGTGGAAACAGGATGCAGGGGGAGCAGTGGCATAGATGGCTAAAGGGGGGAAATCTGCGCTTCCACGGCTGAGTGTTCTCACAGATGGAGAAGAAAATGAGTTCCCCAGCATAAATGTCTAGTAGGAAACAAGCCTGTGCCTAACACTGCTCGTGTTCCAGGAATCAGAAGAGCCTTCCAGACATCCTGGTGCTCAACGTGAAACTTACCCTCTACACCGTCATTTGCAGGAAGAGGAGGATCCCAAGACCCCCCCGTATGCTCTTGATCAACCTCCCTTTCTCTTCTCCAGTCTCAGCACCACTCTCTGCCCAGCTACCAGCAGGGCTCACATGTGATTTTGCCCTTTTAAGTAGCCCAGACATTCTGGTTCATTCCTTCTCTCTCTGTCTGCCATCCAGTCCAGCTCCCGACATCCTCTTCACTGGCCCTGTGCCCCGCGCCCAACGCTTCGAGTTCTTACCGTGTCCACCGCAGCTCAGCATCACCAGCGCAGGTCTGCCTTGCCCCATTCCCTCTGACTCCCTCCTCCAGCTTCTTGCTGAGACACAGTTCTCCCCCGAGAATCAGCTTCCTCTCAGCCCTGTGAGAGGAGGCTGCCTTCTCTTCCACAGCACCAGGGTGATGCGAGGTTGGTGCCCTCCTTCTCCTCACCAGGAGATCCCCCCTGCCCTCACTGCTCCAGAAAGACCCATGGCCCCTCCATCCCACCGACAAGCAGTGCTCCCTCTGATCAGGCTCTCCTCCCTTCAAACCCATCCGTGACCTCCTCCTTCCTGCAGCCACTGCTGACCTCTGGCCGTGACCGCTCCCCTGCCAGAGCTCGTTCATTTCAGCTCATCACCCATCTCTAGAAGAGCTCTGAAACAATGCTTGGTGGTTTCCCTTTCCAGTTAACCGTGATCTTTCAGGTACTGCCCCTTCCTTGCAACGGTCTAGTCTTCCAGCCCTCCTCAGCTGCTCAGACATGTGGTTGTAACCAAGAAGAGTTCATCCACCAAGAGGAGCTCATTACCAAGCACGGCACTGTCAGACCTGCGCCCCTGTTTCCACCTCAGTCCCTTGCTCTTGGGCCCTTCCAGGGCTCATATCCATGGATCTCATCACGTGATCATGTGTCCATGTTCCTCAACCTCCAAGGCCTCACTTCCTACCTTCCCAGTTTAAATTTCAGTTATTATTTCCCCCATCACACTCTTCTGTAAACCCTCTCCACCTCCTCTGCGCATCCTGACCTGGTTTGGGAAGCATGCTTGCTCCTCAGAAACTGAACCCACAGTCACATCGAAGATTCTCAGTTTGAACACATGGCCACTAACCCCAAGCGGACCCTGAATGCTGGCAGACCATGGAACTGCGCAGATACGTTCCAGCCATTCTATTACTCTCCCAGTGGAAAATTCTGCTCTGTTCCTTCCTCAGATTTCCAACACAGCCTCCCCTCATCTGCTCCTGCAGTCTGAGATCTGATTTTGCTTTATCGTGAGAAAACAGGAGCAATCTGAAGAGGACGCCCTCAACTCCCACAGGTTCATCTCCTCACCCACCAGCACTGCTCACCTTCCCTCTGCAGTCTCTTCTACCTTTATGAACCAGGTTCCATGCCCAGAAGATCCAGTCCTCACTCCTGCACTGGGTCCCCTCCATCTCACCCTCTCTGGAATATTCTGGTACAACTCTCATATCTCTCTCATGCATCATCAATCAATTTTCCTTCTCCACTGGACCCTTAGCATTTAGCACATAACGGTGCAATGAAACCTTAAACCCTTAAAAACTAAAAGATCCCATACCCTCTGATCCAGGACCAGTTTTTGATACATGACTTCAGCGTTGTCTTTATTCTTTCTCTCTCCAGCTCCTGTCTCTCTTCTGTTTCTCCTGAGCCCTTTCCAATATGTTTCAATCTCACTGCAATTATGCATTTTGCTCATGACTTTGTTCCAGTGTGACCTCAGAAAGGCCTCCCTGACCATCTTACTCAAAGCTGCAAGCCCAGCCCCCTCGCTCAGCTCTCCCTACTCCTTTCTCTGCTTCATTGTTCTCCAGAGCTCCCATTGCTGTATGACATCCTACACATTTTACCCATTTCTTCACTAACCTTCTTGCCTGTAAGAATGACATTTGCATGAGATCAGGATTGTCTATTTTATTTTCCATTCTCCTGGCATCCAAAAGAGTAATATGCCAATTAAAAAAAAAAAAAAGTGGTCAATGATTGAGTGGTTTGGGGAGAAACTTAGCATAGTGATTAAGAGTAAGGCTTTGGAATTGGACAGTCCTGCACCAGAAAGGGCAGTAAAAAAAATGCTTCTTGTGAAAAGTAATGTCCCTTGAGCAAATCCCCCAGAGCAGAGACAAGCAGGCAGCATCATAGAAGAGAAAGGGCACAGAAATAGCAACCAGCACAGCACCCAGCACCAGACATCTTTGTGCAAGCTCTGAATTACGAGAGAGATGAATTACTTCACNCTTCTCCTGAAAAGTAATGTCCCTTGAGCAAATCCCCCAGAGCAGAGACAAGCAGGCAGCATCATAGAAGAGAAAGGGCACAGAAATAGCAACCAGCACAGCACCCAGCACCAGACATCTTTGTGCAAGCTCTGAATTACGAGAGAGATGAATTACTTCACCTCTTTGGTCTAATTTTTCTCAACTTCATACTCACATCACAGTCAATAGTTTCCACTAATCTGAGGGCTTGTTAGGTGGTTGACTGTAAGTTGGAAGGGTAGGGAAAAGAAGAGAAGCGTTTAAGTTTGAAGTGTTTTTGTTCTAAGACTCATGGTGCTTCCCTGGAACACAGGGGCCTGAAGGTAACATTCTATTTCATACACTTGAACACAAGGGTAAGAATGAACCAATCAATAGCTGACTGCCCACTTCCCTGGAGAAAATGCATATTGAAGTAAAACAGTCATTATTATAAGACGCCATTATATGTTAATATTTTGAAATATATCTTTAAGATAGAATTTTAATTATCACAGATTTTATTGACTCTACATGTGTGTGAAACATTAAAGAGAATCCAAAAATGCAAAATAATGAGGATCCCTTCTGCCACATTTGTAAAGCTGAGGGAAGATTCCATTTTCCCAGAATTTAAGGCTGTAATCCATGATTTCTCCAGAGAGAGCTTTACCAACATCTTTTTTTAAAAAAAACTCAACTGCTTTGCATCCTATCCTGAAATACATCATCCACAGAGGATGACTAACTCGCAGCAGACCTGTCTCCTCTAGAGGGCTGGTTGAAACGCTGCCATCCTTCCTGACAGTTATAAGTATTTCGGTCATTAATAATTTTTACATCTGCCTTCACATTTATAAGGAACCCCCTCCAAAGCCTTGCAAGTTGCACAGCTTTATTTTGCATATATATATTTTAGGCATCAGTGAAGAGACTGATAAGTGCCATTTTTCAAGAAATAGTTCAGTTAGAAGCCAAACCAGAAAGAAGACCAGATAATGCTCTGGCCTGTCTCATAATGCTTCTAGCTAACTAGTGACACAACTTAAAGCAGGTCACAAAGTAAAGGTCTTATGAAGCTATTTCTCTTTATGGTATTTCTAGAAACATTACCAGTTCTATGTGTCAAGCTATGTAAAACTTGGGAACAAGATTATCATACCACACTAAGTAAGTCGGGATATCCAACATGCCACCCACAGGCCAGATGAAGCTTTCAAAATTGAAAAGCCTCATATATATATTTATATATATACATATATATGTGTATGATTCATTCCCAAAAGTAAAACTTCCCTTCTACCTTAAGCCAACATAGCTCTCACATATGTGCATATGTGAAATGTTTATTGTTTGAAAACATATCCACGTCTATGATTTACAACTAGAAAATCAGTTTGCATTTGGGAGAATATGATTCATAGGTTTACAAGCAAGGTGGGGGAGGGGGCATATCTTTTCCCAATAAAGGGAAACTGGGTCATAACACAGTCTAATTCAAGGTCAACTTGTTAATATACGAATGACTAGCAGTTTAATCATACTTTAAATCTTAAAAAATAAAGATTCTACAGTCTCCTGATCCAGGGCCAAATTTTTCTGTGACAGGTGACTCCAAAATGTTGGCTGGCTCAGGGTCCACTTGTGAATACTGAAGACTAAACTGGAGTTAAAGCTCATGGCACTGGTCTTACTTAAACTGAGTCTCTTGCCAGACACTGTCCTTCGGACTCAGCGAGGTGTCAGAAATATACACGTGACCTAAGACGAGGCCCCTCAGCCTTCAGTACAGTGGGAACACAAAGGCTCTGCCAGAGACATTCAGCATGATTCCTGTTTGTGATTTCCTGTGTTCTGAGGATGGGAGATGTAAACAGTTACCAACCAGTTACCAAAAATACTGGTCACAAAGGACGCACAGCGTCTGGGAGTGAATAAACAATGCTCCTTCCAAACCTGCTGCTGCCCATTTGGTGCCAACTTTTGGTTCTGACAAAAAAAAAAAAAAAACTCCCTTCAGAGGCACAAGTTGGCCATTTGTTTTGTTCATCTCCGGTGTGTGAAGGGCTCTTTCTATCAGAGAAATTCACCCAACAGCCACCACAGGATGTTTCTCATTTTTGATGACTGAAAGGTACATGCCGGGTCTGGAGGAGGGAGCCATTGATTTATTTTCACCACTTCTCTCTGGCTGACAGCGATTTAAGAGAGAAGGAACAAGCCAGATCACTCATCTGCCTGCTTGGCATGCCTGGTAGTCATGGGAGCCCAGATCGAGGCCATCTGTTCAGGTCCCAGCCTCTCCAAACACGCACAGAAAGAGGATGTCTAAAGGGGTGTGCTCCCACCCTGCTCTGGAGGACCATGAGGTAGACCAGAAGGCCCAGTCTGAGCCACCCACCCACCCTCTCCACTGGACTTGGGCTGATACAGTTATTTCTAAGTCAATTGGCCTAAATGAATGTTAAGTTGATTTGAACATCCCTGGCTCAGTCCTCTCTTCCAGACACGTAGGCAGGTAGACCCAGTGAATTGATAGAAACGCGTGCTGCACACAACCTACAAAATGAAACCCGCCTCAGAGGGCATCCTGCTCAGTGTCTGCCTGATGGTGCATTACTGTGCCTTCAAACTCAGCTCTCAGATGCCCCTAGATGACTGCAGCCAGAAAGGCTGTCTGCAGCAAAGCATACAGATGATGGCCACTCTTCAGAAACAGCACAGTCATGTAGCTCCACTCAGTGAAATAAAATCAAATGAGATGTCTTCTCTCGCTTCAACATAGCCCTGTTGCACCAAGATTCATGAGCTATTATGAAGAATCGCCAATCAACACAGATGCGGTTGGGAGAAAAGAATGCATTAGTATAAAGTTTCCGTGATTAGAATTCTAACCACATTTCACATATGTTATAAACCATATTGGAAATAATTTAGCTTTCTGAGACATTTTGAATTTTGCTTTTTGTACTCCAAAAGGTGCTATGCATTTCAGTTATCATTGAGGTAATCACGTGAAGGCTGCCCTGGATCTTCCAAATGAATCCACTGTGATAACAAGGAAAATTCTGGAATCTAGGGCCATTGGAGAAGGAAATGGCAATCCACTCCAGTACTCTTGCTTGGAGAATCCCATGGACTGAGGAGCTTGGTGGGCTGCAGTCCACGGGGTCACAAAGAGTCGGACACAACTGAGTGACTTTACTTACTTACTTAGGGCCATTTTGGCAATTCTGTTGGTGACACCTCTGCCCCCAAGAAAGCACCTGTTTTCAACTCATACTGACATCAAGGCTACCTGTCTGACTAGAAGCCACAATGTCAGACCTATGTCCTTTTTCTCCTGTGCAGCCCCTTCCGCCTCTAAACCTACTTTTCCATCAACACTCATCCACAACCCCTTCCTTCAGGGGCCTTCCCGTATCTCAGTACAGGAAAATAATTCATGACCACATATCAATATTTTAGTTCTCTCAGTTTATATACCTGCACTTCCAGTTAGGCTCCCTGTTTTACACAGCCCACTCTAGGAAGTAACTGCAGAGAGGACAAAGAGCATCATCACAGACACACTGCAGTACCACAACGGTAGCACCCAGTTCTTACTTTGTTGGATGCTTCCTGCTGAAATTTGTGCTGGTGAGACTTTAGCCTTGCGGACTTTCTAAATTACTTTTAGTTAAGTTATCTCTATATCTATATAGCAATCTATTCCATGCGTAATGTAAGTCCTCTCAAAAAGGCCACCTTTTTTATGATTTAGTAATTTTAGCAGACATACACCAAACCCAGTTCCTACCAAAAAATGAGACAGAGCCAAAAATGTTAGTAGAAATAAGGAACGTGTCCTACCAAAGGAAGATACCTGTGAGATGCACTTCAGTTTACCCTTCAGAATCTGAGGATGCTTAGGAGTTGGAAGTACAGGTAGAATGTAAGGGAGGAGGATATTGGACTAAGAAGCTTGAAAATATTAATAAGAGACTATTTTGAAAGCCTAGAAAGAGTACTAATTTTCCAGGATCCCCATCTCCAATGCACTTATTATGAGATTACTCATCCCTCATTCCCATAGGAGTGTTGAGAAGTATTCTACAGAGAAATTGAGCCTGATACTATCAAGACTCAAGGACATCATGGAGAGTGAGGCGAGGGGAGACACCAAGACACCCATCTCTCCTTTTCCCCCCAGCTCTAGGGTGTCAACAGCCAGGCTTATGCTTCCTTCAGAGGAGACCGGAGGATCTTACTCTAGAGAAATGGGGGGAAAAAATGTATTTAGACTGACTTCTAGGGATTCTCAGGCAAGAATGATCTGGCTGGTCACAGAAGAGTGAAGAGTGAATGAGCCCAACTTTCTCACAAAGCTTCTCATTGGTGTTTCCGCATGAAGATGAGTGGAAAAGCAAGAATTATCAAATCTTTGAGAAAAGCCTCCAACTGAAAGATAGAGAATGAAACAGGGGGAAAAATGAAAATTTCAAATAATTGAAAATGATAGCATCATAGATAAAGACACTGCATCCATGATTTAAGAACAAAATGTCATACAAAGGATAATTTAAAAAACCCAAAAAATCAGTTCTCTGAAATTAAAAGTATGAAAGTAAAAAAATTTTAAATCCAGTAAAAGAATAGGAAGATGAAAGCAAGGAATTAAGTCCCAAAGAGGAACAAAATGCCAAAGAAACAAACGGAAATAAACAACAACAAAAGGACTAGTTTAGAAAATCCACATGGTCCAAAATCTATCTAATTGAAATTTCAGCAGGAAAGATCAGTCTATATAGAAATTATAAAAAATAAGAGAGCATTTCTCAGAACTGACTGACGTGGGTGTCCAAACTGAAAAGTCCTTGAGAATGTCTAGCCCAATCAATAAAGGACCACCCCATATAACTAGAAATTCTAGAGAATGAAGTGAGAGAGAAGGTCACATATTAAGAATTAGGAAAAAGTGGTTATCAGATTCCCATTATTAACACTAGAGTCTAGAAAACAAGAGAATGATGCCTTCAAAATTCTAATGAAAAGTAATTTTCATCTAAAAGTCTAAACCTGGCAAAATGACCAGTTCAGCATGAGGATAAAATAAAGACATTTTTAGACAAGTCTTTAATAAACATGCCATGTCACATGTTCCTCCTTTCTCAAGGAATCACCATAGTCAGGAGTGATATGAGATTTGAGAGAGAGAAGGCCCCACATATAAAGAGGTTAAAGACATTTCCAAAATGATAGCATGAACAAGAATAAAGAAGGAACACGTCATTTGAAGTGTGCTGGGCATCTGTCACAAGTAGTTTTTCATTTTTACTAGTTTGGTAGAAGGAACCGGAGGCGAGAGTGGAGGTTAACAACACACTGAATAAGGAAGTTGTCTACTTAGGTTTGGATAAAAGGTTAATAGATTTTCAAAGGCACTTCGATAAGTTCAGTTAACTTAAAAAAATAATAAAGTAATGCTTAATATCTTCATATTTTTGGTAGACTTACAAAAATATCAACCAAGTTCAGTTCAATTGCAGTTCTGCCCAATGAAGTGTGACCCTGAATTTCTTTTCGGTTGTATTATTTTTACATTAAAATCGCCCCTTCCTCTGCCTTTTATTTTTTCCCCTATTTTGGCAAATCTCTTAGAGGGGAATCATGTAGTTTGGAGTTGGAAGCAATTGTATTTCACATCAAAAAGTACTTTTCTTTGAGAGAACAGAAAGAAAGAAGGCTAATGATAACAAGAAGTTAAGACACTGATTCTTTTCTAGTCAACATCTAGGACTGTTATCAGTCCTCTCCCTCTCATCCTTAGTAAGTGAGTGTTAACAGTTCAGTCCTGTCCGACTCTTTGCGACCCCGTGGACTGTAGCCCACTAGGCTCCTCTGTCCATGGGATTCTCCAGGCAAGGGTACTGGAGTGGGTTGCCATTCCCTTCTCCAGGGTACCTTCCCAACCCAGGGATCAAACCCATGTCTCCTGAACTGCGGGCAGATTCTTTACCACTGAGCCACCAGGGAAGGCCTCCAAAGAAGAGTGTAAATCGGTTTTAGACGGTCCACAAAATAGGTAAGACTTTTACCGTGAATCCTTTGTTGTGCATCCCAAGATGTCCTTTAGTTTACAATCAGAGATTCTCCGGTGTCTCATCATTCCTTCTGTCTATCAATCATGCTCTTCTAATTCTGAAATAATAACTCACAACTATGACGAAAAGGAATACGGTAAAGCGTCCAACAAATCAACCTTGAAATCAATACATGGATCTAGAAGACAGTAATAAAGATACAAGGAAAATTCTTACCATAATAGCTAAAGTTTCTGGAAGAGGAAAAGGTAATCAATTAAATTACCATGATGAATGTACTTTTGTGGACATTTAGAGTCCTTAATAAATTAGCAACCAGATTTACTCAAAAGAGCGGCTCCCTCATATTTCTGTAATTGTTTAGTCAATTTAGAAGTGTGTATTAGTTACCTAATATGTGCTCGGCACTGAATTAGATATTGAGATATTTTTAAAGTAAAATATGAGCTACTACTTTGCCTTATGTGATTGTTGTAAGAAAACTAAACAAGCAAATAAACATCAGGTAGAAACAGGTAAAGCTGTTTAACCAATGAGAAGCTTGACAGAGGAGGTGCAGTTGGAGCTGTGCTTAGTCACTCAGTCATGTCGGACTCTGCGGCCCCACAGGCTGTAAGCCCGCCAAGCTCCTCTGTCCATGGGGATTCTCCAGGCAAAAATACTGGAGTGGGTTGCCATGCCCTCCTCCAGGGGATCTTCCCAACCTGGAGGCAAAATTAAGAAAAAAAAGGATGGAGGAGAAGAAAGTCTCTCCAAGCCGGGGACTAAAGAAGACTTTGGTTTGGGAGAATTGTCCACCCAAACCATCATAATTAGAGAAACCACTTATCAATTATGAGCAAACACACAGTAAACAAATATTAAAAACCACCTTGTCAGGGAGCATTACAGCTTCCGTCTTATATGTGGGGATGGATGTGTGTGCATGCTCAGTCACTCAGTCATGCCCCAGTCTTTTGTAACCTCATGAACTGTAGCCCACCAGGCTCCTTTGTCCAGGGCATTTTCTCGGCAAGAATACTGGAATGCATTGCTATTTCCTTCTCCAGGGGGATCTTCCCTACCCAGGGATAGAACCCACATCTCCTACATCTCCTGTGCCTCCTACATTGGCAGGCAGATTCTTTACCACTGAGCAAGCTGGAAAGCCTATGTGGGGATATTCATCCTCAAAGAGTTTGAGCCCACTTGCAGGAATTAAGGGGCTTCCCAGGTGGCTCAGTGGTAAAGAACACACCTGCCAATGCATGAGACATGAGACTCAGTTTCGATCCCTGGGTCAGGAAGATCCCCTGGAAGAGGGCATGGCAACCCACTCCAGTATTCTTGCCTGGAGAATCCCATGGACAGAGGAGCCTGGCAGGTTACTGTCCATGGAGTCACAGCTGAGAGGCTTAGCACTCAGACACACAGGAATTAAGAAGTAATTGAGAAGGAAAGCAGCAGGTACCCCCCCCATCCCTTTAAAGAGCTGAGTGTCAGACAAGAGGAAATGGTGTGGCGGAGTCGAGGCCTTCCAAATGCACAGACATTAGGAAAGCAAGAAAGATGATTAAGGGGTTGAGCCCCAAGGAAGTAAGATGGGAAATAATCCCCCCAAAAGTGGACAGCTTTACAAAGAAGGCTCTTTTTTTTTCATATGAGACTAGAGAAAAATAAGAGGATGGTTCTTTTATTTAAACAGGAAGAAAAAGTATTGCATTGTGAGGAGACAAATTTATTAATATTTTAGAGCTCCTATGTCATTCAAAATGACACAAAGTGAATGTAAAATATCCGTATCCATCTACCCATCCATCATCCATCCAATACACCCATTTACTTCTTCAGTGACCTCCTTAAGGTACAGACTGTGTGTTTAGCACAACTGTGGGCTTTAAAGGATACCAGACAACATGGAGTTGCTTCCTTTAAAGCGCTCCTGCTGTTTAATTAAAGGCTGTTCTTTCCCCTCCCCCAACCCACCCACTGTCCCTGTTATCAGCTCAAAGCAAGAAGGCTGACAAAGCTGCTGTTTGAAATATTTTTATGACTGAAAGGGCTACCTTCCTGCAAGGTTTCCAAGACAGGGCATTTTGTCAAGAACTTTTTATGTTCTCTTACTATGAATAAAAGGCGGAAAGCTGACACAAAGCTCTGGCATTACTTTTCCTTTTTAACTGGAAATTGCAAAATGATTAAAGCCACCTAGCCACAATAGTTGACCTATTAAGGAAGAACGCCAGTCAGGTGCCAGGCAGGGAAGGGTGTGGAGATGTATTTATAAAGGACTCCCCAGACTGCATGCATTTTCCTCTGGGGCTGTTCTCCCTTCCTCACCTCTCTTATTAGCTTGCCTGTAGCTTCACGAGGCCACCCGAACTGACCCTGCTCAACATGGAGTCTCGCAAGCCATAGGGAAGTGACAAGTACAGTCGTTAGGAGGAGTAACTATAATTCGAGATCTTCAGTCACCACAGTTGGCTAATTCAAGTAGAAAATCAGCTTTTTTCTTTTGCCTGGACCATGCAGCATATGGTATCTTAGTTCCGTGACCAGGGATTGAACCTGTGCCCCCTATACTAGAAGGGCAAAGTCTTAACCACTGGGCCACCAAGGAAGTTCTGCATTTTGGAAATCAGCATTTTGGATACTTCCTCAGTAGCTCAGTGGTAAAGAATCCATCTGCCATGCAGGAGATGTGGGTTCGATCTCTGGGTCAGGAAGATCCCCTGGAGGAGGGCATGGCAACCCACTCCAGTATTCTTGCCTGGAGAATCCCATGGACAGAGGAGCCTGGCGGGCTGCAGTCCATGGGCTCACAGAGTTGACACGACTAAGTGACTTAGCATGCACCCACGCAGGTTATCACCTAAAAGTACATAGCCACTTTGATAAGGCAGTACTGACAAAGCAGCTTTGTGCTCCACATGTTGAGGACTAATTATTTGCGTTGCAGTCTTCTACAAGAGGACAGTGAAAAAAACCATTGGAAAGCAAGCTACAGAGTGACTCCCAGCTCCCCCACTGCTACCTCCTGTATTCTCTACCCGACACTGCCACTGAAATGATGTTCAAATCCATAAGCAGGGGAAGCATTTCGGAAACACTTTGCATAGGGCTTATTGCTTCTCTGAATTTGCCATGAAATCCTAGATAATCACTTCAGATTCTAGACTTCAGCCTTCTCCACTTTAAAAATAAAAGAAGACCGACGAAACCAACCCAGCGCTCTGCTACTCTACACAGTAATGTTGTCTTCTTCAGAATTTACTTTTAAGGCTGCAGACAACAGCAGCGACTAATTCTAGAACTGTGTATAATACCCGACATGATCATCTCTGACTTTATAGAATTAAAATAACTCAGACCTAACAGCAATCCAGCAGCCAGGATCACTGACAGCTCAAGGAACAAAATAACACAGAAATCACTCTAAATGTTTAGGAATCTAGCTAAAAATGGTGATGCCTTTCCCATGTTTGCTCTCCAGAATATCCTAAACCCATCCAGGAACACCAGTGGAGGGCAAAATGGATCAATGGGCAGATTTTGGAAGATACATTTTTTGGGGGGGAAAAAAAGGTCAAAATTGAGCATTTTGCTGACTCTTCTGGTTTTCGTAGCTTAAAGCATTTCTTCTTGTAGGAGTCTAAGTATTTGAGTATATAATTCAAAATTATAAACCAAAGCGACTGATCTCCAATGTTTTAAGCTACAACATGAAAACAAAATCAGTAAGTATAATAATAAGAGCTCAGGAAAACACCCCAAGCTGGAGACCATTTATTTTGAAACTGTTGGGAAAACTCCCATGAAGGATATTGTTTTCAAGAGACAGCAAGCACACTCAGGTATGGGTGAATCCATTCATAAACATAGTCAACCAAGTGCCACGCAGAGATAATAAAAACTTAGAGTCTAAGAGAGAAGGGTAATTGCACACACAGAATGTTAAGAGTGGTGAAAGGAGAGAGGTGTGCAGGTAACTTACGGGTGCAGAAGTGTGTGTGTGCCTGCTAAGTCGCTTCAGTCGTGTCCAACTCTGTGTGACCCGCAGACTGTGGCCCCGCTCCCACCAGGCTCCTCTGTCCATGGGATTCTCCAGGCAAGAACACTGGAGTGGGTTGCCGTGCCCTTCTCCAGGGGATCCTCCCAACCCCGGGACAGAACCCTCGTCTCTTAATGTCTCCTCTGTTGGCAGGCTAGTTACCACTAGCACCACCTAGGAAGCCCTGGGTGCAGAGATAGGGGTGATAAATTCCCCTAGGGGAATGGACAGAGAGTGTCCATTCCAGGCTGACAGAGACGGTAGCATTACAATTAAAAAAAAAAAAGTAGTCAATGTCTGAGGCATTCTGCACACTGGGAGTTGCTTCTTAGAGTTCAGGCATGAATTTCAAGGGTAGTTATTTTCGAGACCCGCTTACGGAGGACCTAGTCGGCCAACCTAATGTGTAAAAATTCTCCCACTAAAGGGTTTGCAACAGACAAATAGCATAATCAGATGTGCCTTTAGAAAGATAACTGCGTGAAGAATGGATTGGTGGGGTGTGATATTAGACAGAGTCACATGCCAGAGTGTTGGCTTTCAAACTAAATTTAAGTGACCCCTTTCTGCAAATTCTATGGGTCAAACCTTCTACTAAACATAGCTCTCATCTTCTCATATTGCCTCTTTAAGAAGCAGGGCAGAATCTAAACACATTTTTAATATCCTGTTAGATTTCCTTAGCTGGAAAAAGAAAAGCTACTTAAGGCTGACATTAAGGTACATTCCTTGAGTGGCTGAGCACTCTAACCCGATCTTTCTCTGACTGTACTATTGAATGTAACATCATTAAGTTTTGCAGGGAAGAAATTCTAATAACCATATTCTCTGCCTTGTGTGTTTCATACTCTGTCACAGAATGAATATGGAGTGCTTTTTAAGCTGATTATATAATTTACAGTGAGATCGTTTCATTCTTAGTTATCAGGAAAATTATTAAGTTAGCAGCTGCAATCCACTTTTTCTACTTCTGCCAGAAAAGGGGGAATGAGATTCATCACATATAAAATGATCCTCCATGAATAAATTATCCTGTGGTTATAATATTTTAAAATTCCCTCATACCTATTAAAAACTAAATTAATCAAATCACTTGGATGTCAGGATGTTTTAAAAAGATAGATATTGTCAAAATGCTGCAATTTTTGATAAAGATTTCTCCAACCACTTAGGGAACCTGAACGAAAATAGAACTGCTTCCTTAAAGAACCTTACTAAATCCATTAATTACTGATACATAACATGCTGCTTCTGGATAAAAAGTACTCATGGTTTGTCCACTTGGACAAAATACTAATTTGATGTGTAACAATACAAACAGTGGCTATTAATAATCATTTGAAAACTGAATTTTCAGAAATCAAACTAAATTTCTTTCTAAATAGAATCTAGACCAAGGGCATTTGTTAACAAATTGATTTGGATTTATTCTCATATCCTATTTGGTACAGAAAATCTGTCAGTTTAGCCCACTTGAACAATGTTTGAGCACTCACTGTATGTCAGGTTCTGAGTGTGCAAAGAATCTATAGTACAGAAAAGGCATGTGCAGTTGAGCTCAGTTGTGTCCGACTCTTTGCAAATCCATGGACTGTAGCCCGCCAGGCTCCTCTGTCGATGGGATTTCCAGGCAAGAATACTGCAGTGGGTTGCCATTTCCTACTCCAGGGGATCTTCCTGACCCAAGGATCGAACCCCCATCTCCTACGTCTTCTGCATTGGCAGGCAGATTCTTTCGCATGGAGCCACTTCAGGAGTGCCCCCTGCCATGAAGCACACCTAACAGGAGCACACTGGAAGACCCAGAGAGACGGGACTATCGATTCACGATGACTTACCGGGGTCAGCTAGTAAACAGAGCCAGGCCCAGGAAA
This sequence comes from Oreotragus oreotragus, assembly GCA_006410675.1. Taxonomy (NCBI): domain Eukaryota; kingdom Metazoa; phylum Chordata; class Mammalia; order Artiodactyla; family Bovidae; genus Oreotragus; species Oreotragus oreotragus. The sequence goes on along the minus strand of SJYX01018160.1, from coordinate 24,901 downwards.
GCAGGTGGTGCTAGAGGAAACAGTCTACCTTGACCCCAGACTGGAGTAAGAGCGAAAGTAGCAGAATGTGCCATCCCAACGCCTTCGATTATCATTTTCAACTTATAGGCAGCAAATGCAGAGAGACGTTTTCTCTAAACTCCCCTTATCTGATTCAGCTTCAAGACAGATTTTTCAAAAGGAGCTTGGAACTCCCCCCAGAGTTACACCAACCAGAGAGGACTGGCCTTTCCCACCAAAGAGAAGACTAGAGGTCAACACTACACTCAACCAAACTGTCACCCATTTGCTCCTCCATAGATTCTTCTTAGGACCCATTTGTCTTCCCTAAAAATCATTTAGTCTCTCCTCAAAGGCCTACATCCCTTCTCCCCTTTGCCTAGTAAGATGGCTTTTAAGTCTGGATTCTGATCCACTTCTGGGAGTTATTCATTCTCCCTGGGTATTTCACATGTAACACGCAAATACAATTGCTTGTTGTTCTTTTGTTGGTCTCTTTCATCACAGGGGTCTCAGCTAAGCACACAGAAGGGAAGAGGGACATTCTATAATCTCTCTTACAGAATCGTGTGATGCTATTTCCCATGGTCAGTGAGTTTGATATCAACATGCAGCAAAGGGAATGCATTTGTCAAAATATAAACAACGATGGGCTTCTGAGGGCCAATCTATATCTATTAAAACATACAAAGCATTCTAACGACTAAGAAAGGACAGGATGTGGTGGTATCTCTGAGAATGCATATGACCTTAAGTAATCTTTCCTGGGTAATAAAATGCAATCTGATAGGGATATCTCATGAGGCTGTGTGAGTGGGCAGGGAATTCACAGATGAGCTTTGATGTGGGTAGGTGTAAAATTATACATTTATGCAAAATAATTCAAATGTCCCTTGTAGAAAGATGAGTTCCAAGAAATCACTTACAGTTTAGAAAAGGATCTAAAAGTCAGATATTTCCTTAAAATGTGTTACTACAGTCGAAACAGCGTATCAAATCCTGAGTGACTCCAGATTTTTGACAACTGTGGTGTATCTTCGTAACACATTCTTACAGCACAGATGTCCCAAAAGATGGGTAACCTTGGGGATGGTACAGGAGGTAGCATAAGGGAAACTGAGTCTTGTTCAGATTTGAAGCGAAGAGAAAAACATGGCCAGTGAGAGAACTAAAGGAAAGAGGAGACATTTTTCCTTCATCCTTCAGTGCAGAATGTGAATCAAGGAAGACAGAATTAAGAACCATGGGAAGTAAACAATGCAAAGACTAGAAAGAGCAAATGGTGAACAAGAAAATCTGAAGGTAGCAAGACTGAGCATGAAGGAAGTCATAAAGGTAGTCAAGAAAGAGCTAATGCCAGACAATGGCACGGTAATTGATTATAGGAAATTGGTTCTCAAAATGTGGTCTCTGTGATACAATACTGTCATCTGGGAACTCGTTAGAAATGTAAAAATCTCTCTCGGGCCCTTGGATCTATTGAATTAGCAACTCCAGGGGCCCAACAATACGAGATTTAATAAATTCTCTAGGTGATTCTCATGCACACTCAAATCTGGGAACCACTACTCTGAAAGCTAATAGCTATGAAGGTACTATAGTTACCAGGTAGTTACCTGGGAAGTTGGGAAGGTGGCTTCTTTGGTCAAAGGGTATCTGACATCACTTTAGTGAAAAGGTACGTCTTTCTCAACAAACTCCTCTTACTGATGCCTTGAACACAGGTTGCTACCCTAACTCAAAGCTTCCCACAGGGTTTATCTAGACCAGTGGTCCTCAACTTGGGCCATGTTGCTTCTCAGAGAATATATGGCAACGTGAGGGGCAATTTTGGTTGTCAAAACTGGGGAAATGGAATGGTACTACCATCATCTATTGGATAAAGGCCAGGGGTGCCGCTCAACACATTACAACACACAAAACAGCTCCCCTTGGCAAATAATTGTCCTTAGGGCTGCTGCTGAGAAATTCTGATGCTGATCAGTTACCGTGGGAACTAAATTCACACCAAACATCATCTATTGGCCCTTCCATTCCTCCAAACCAAATTAGTTCCACTAGACCAGACTCATTGGAAAAGACCCTGACGCTGGGAAAGAACGAAGGCAGGAGGAGGAGGGGACGAGAGAGGATGAGATGGTTGGATGGCATCACCGATGCAATGAACATGAGTCTGAGTAGGCTCTGGGAGTTGGTGATGGACAGGGAAGCCTGGCATGCTGCAGCCCATGGGGTTGCAAAGAGTAGGACATGACTGAGTGACTGAACTGAACTGAAAACTTGCGAAATCATGGTTGCACTGATAGTTAATTTTCCCTTTATACACAAGCCTTTCCATGATCTGCCTTCCATTCTCTCATCTTAATTATATATGACTTTTCTCAGGTAACACAACCCTCTCAGCTACACCCTCCATGTCAATGTTCAATCTACCATTTAAGAATCCTCAAAGAGAATTGTATGGATGTGAAAGTTGGACTGTGAAGAAAGCTGAGCGCCGAAGAATTGATGCTTTTGAACTGTGGTGTTGGAGAAGACTCTTGAGAGTCCCTTGGACTGCAAGGAGATCCAACCAGTCCATTCTGAAGGAGATCAACCCTGGGATTTCTTTGGAAGGAATGATGCTAAAGCTGAAACTCCAGTACTTTGGCCACCTCATGCGAAGAGTTGACTCATTGGAAAAGACTCTGATGCTGGGAGGGATTGGGGGCAGGAGGAGAAGGGGACGACCGAGGATGAGATGGCTGGATGGCATCACGGACTCGATGGACGTGAGTCTGAGTGAACTCCGGGAGTTGGTGATGGACAGGGAGGCCTGGTGTGCTGCGATTCATGGGGTCACAAAGAGTCGGACACGACTGCTCGACTGAACTGAACTGAAAGAGAATTGAAGTTATGTTTCCAGCACTTCGTCTTTGCTGACTTGAACATGTTGTATAAATACAGAAAGATAGTTTCCATCATGATGCCACTTGGTGGGGAGCCGTACAAATCTGTGAATTTTCATTCCACAAAGATAATACAAAATGTCTATCTACAGAAACAGTTTTCATTTTTTCTTCTTTTTATCAACAGAAATTTCAAAGCCAAGAAGCTGAGAGTTGATGTTTTTCTAGGAATAAAGTTAAGAACCCTGCACATGTTTGGCTCCTTGTTTGTTCTTGTTCAGTTGCTAAGTCATGTCCGACTCTTTGCAACCCCACGGACAGTAGCCCTCCAGTCTCCTCTATCTACAGGATTTCCCAGGCAGGAATACTGGAGTGGGTTGCCATATAATGTGTTATGAACCCATGGGTTTAGGTTAAATTAGGATAAATTCTGAGTACTCCATCAGAAATCTCAGTGCAATAAACCTATAAAATATTATAAAGACAGCGCTTCCGCTAATCATCAGGTCCACAGAAGTGATGGACTGTTTTCTCCTTCCGAGTGACTACTAAGCGATTCTGGGGAGATATGTGTGTTCTGAACTTTGACACCCTGTTTTCCAGTACAAATCTGAAAAGGGAACAGAATTAATACGGACTATGGGTGACCTGTTACAAACTCATGCTTGTGAAAATATTCATCAGCAATGAGTTAATACGTATTTACCAAAGCCCTGTGTTATAGCATGTGGAAATAAAATTAACTTGCCAGTAGTCATTTCCATCTGGGCACAGAGACTGCCCCCAAATGCCACTTGAAGCATCTATAAAAAATGCACTTCTTGAAGCCCTTTGGAGAATATTTAAAAATATGATTTTTAAGCAAAGTAGACATTGTAGAATTATATTAAGAATATAATTTAAATAACTTTGGTGGGGAGAAGCAAATCTAATTAGAGAAAAATGAGGAAAGAGTTGGGACATTTTTGCTTTAAGATTCTGAAGGGGAATTTTGGGGACTTCCAGAAGCTCTTTAAGAGTTTTAAATTGCATATAGTTTTATTATACTTAAGGGCTTCTCTCATGGCTCAGATGGTAAAGAATCTGCCTGTAGTGCAGGAGACCTGGGTTTGATCCCTGGGTTGGGAAGATACCCTAGAGAAGGGAATGGCTACCCATTCTGGTATTCTTGTCTGGAGAATTCTATGGACAGAGGAGCCTGGCAGGCTGCAGTCCGTGGGTTTGCAAAGAGTTGGACATGACTGAGAAACTGCCCCTTGTACTTACGGCTGTATTTTTCCAGGATTTTACTAATATCATGGGGTGTGTTGGACTTGCATAGCGAAGAGTTATAATGAGAGGTTGAGAAGTGAGAGAAGAGTGGGGTTCCCTGGGCAAGAGTTGGAAGAGGCGTGTTGAAATCATCCTTTGACCTCATTTGGAGCAAGACAGATTCTTCTCTCCACATTTCCAGCCTGGGGAAGAAATTCTGACATCTCTCATTTTGAGTAAGTTCTATTTCCTGTATCACGTAGTTCCACATCTGCCTTGGCAAACTGCAGATCTTACTGGGAAAGAAAGGCCTCTCTTGTATGTGGTGAAAGTCATGCTGGGCTTTCTACAGGACACAAGCAGAGAATCAGCCAGTTGACAAGGATTTACTGACAACAATCCAGATATTCAGGTATAAAGCAATGACATGGGAATTCACAGGAAGTCGGGTGGGAATGATGAAGTTTCCACTGAAGTCAGAGGGGTGGAGATCCACCAAATTTCATAAGCAAGGTTTCTGTATACGAATGTCAGTGGCCACTGCCTCCCTCTCACCACCGTAAACTCAGGGTCAGTCCAGCTTAATTTGTCTCAGGGAGCAGCAAGTTCCCCTCGTATTAGAGGGGAAGTAACTGCAGCAGCAATGCTTCCCTGGGGGCTCAGCTGGTAAAGAATCCGCCTGCAATGCAGGAGACCCTGGTTCAGATTCCTGGGTCGGGAAGTTCCCCTGGATAATGGATGGGCTATCCACTCCAGTATGCTTGGGTTTTCCTGGTGGCTCAGATGGTAAAGAATCTGCCTGCAATGTGGGAGGCCTGGGTTTGATCCCTGGGTTGGGAAGATGCCCTGGGGGAGGGCATGGCAACCCACTCCAGTATTCCTGCCTGGAGAATCCCATGGACAGAGGAGTCTGGCAGGCCACAGTCCACGGGGTCTCAAAGAGTCGGACATGACGAGGCAACTAAGCACACGTGCATCTGCAGCAGGATCACCTTGTTCTTGTTCAAATACACTTGTGCTCCCTGTGTTTCCCATTCTTCCACTTCCCCTCACCCTCTGCTGTATGACTCCCACTCCTTTCTCATTCTTCCCTTCAACACACCTCTTCCAACTCTTGCCCAGGGAACCCCACTCTTCTCTCACTTCTCAACCTCTCATTATAACTCTTCGCTATGCAAGTCCAACACACCCCATGATATTAGTAAAATTCTGGAAAAATACAGCCGTAAGTACAAGGGGCAGTTTCTCAGTCATGTCCAACTCTTTGCAAACCCACGGACTGCAGCCTGCCAGGCTCCTCTGTCCATAGAATTCTCCAGACAAGAATACTGGAATGGGTAGCCATTTCCTTCTCTAGGGTATCTTCCCAACCCAGGGATCAAACCCAGGTCTCCTGCATTGCAGGCAGATTCTTTACCGTCTGAGCCATGAGAGAAACCCTTAAGTATAATAAAACTATATGCAATTTAAAACTCTTAAAGAGCTTCTGGAAGTCCCCAAAATTCCCCTTCAGAATCTTAAAGCAAAAATGTCCCAACTCTTTCCTCATTTTTCTCTAATTAGATTTGCTTCTCCCCACCAAAGTTATTTAAATTATATTCTTAATATAATTCTACAATGTCTACTTTGCTTAAAAATCATATTTTTAAATAATGTATCATGGGAAACCTTCAGAGTATTTCAGCTTATTAAAAAAAGATTTTGATGAGTCTATTAGTTATGAGTAACAAATTATTAGGAAATTCAGTGGCCAAAAACAACAAACATTCGTTATCTGACGGTTTCTGTGAGTCAGGAGTCCAGGAGCCGCTCAGCTAGGAGGTCCTGGCTCAGGGCCTCTGAGTTTCACTCAGGTTATCCACAAGGAGGACTGCTGTCTTCTTGAGACTTGACAGGAATTGGGAGGTCCGCTTCCAAGATGGTGCACTCAGAGGCTATCAGCAGGAAGCCTCCATTCCTCACCATGTGGAGGAATGACCCACCATGTGGGCCTTTGCAGAGGCTGCCTGGGTATTTAGAGGCAACTGGCTTCCCTCAGAGCAAGTAATCCAGGAAAAAAAGAAATCGGGCTACCTTTTCTAACCTGGGCTCTGAAGTAACACTCAGTCACTTTCATTTTTTTTCCCTGTGCCTTAGGAGTAAGTCATTAAAACCAGATCACGTTGAAAGGAGAGGGGTTAGGTTCCAACATTTGAAAGGAAGTTTCAAAGAATTTCTGGACACATTTCAAAGCACTTGAATAGGCAAGGCTTGAAACCAAGGCCCACTCAGAGTGTTATTTCCGTGAGAAAAACTCATGCTGTAATCTACACGCAAGCATACGTTTAAAACAGAGATTTTTGTAAGGGGGACACACCCCACGATGTGTGAATATGGCTAAAGATGTTGCCAAATACTACAATGTGTTATTGAGACAAATTTGTTGAAAGCTACAAGTTCATAGCTTTTGCCAATATAAAATACTCGAGCAATCAGACTATCTACGTCTATATATAGCTGACCCTTGAATAACACGGGTATGAACTGCACAGGTCCACGACAGTGGGTATTTTTTCAACAGTAAATTCAATGGCACTGTGGTTGGTTGAATGTGTGGATGAAGAACCCAGAATATGGTGGAAGCTGAGGTACAGAGGGCTGACTATAAATTGTACTCTGATTTTCAATTGCAGGGAGAGTTGGCACCCCAGTCCCTGTGCTATTCAAGGGTTAAATTGTATACACATACATCTCCAACACTTTAGTCCAATAATTAAACTTGACAATTAAAATAACTATGGAACACCAATAGGGTTCTACAGAAAATAACAGATGACTCACAGATGAGAATATGGGGACAATTTTAACTACTAAGGAAACAAGTTGTTTTAATAGCTCATAAAAAATGATCTACATTTACTTATGCATTAGAACAAGTCCATTGCTAACTATCAGTGATCACATAATCTAGGTCATCTTTTAAGATACAGTTATGAAAAAGAACATAGTGTTTTTTTAAGAGATAAACGTTTCCCTCTCAAAATATTCTCTCTTATACTTGATTGCTCCAATTCCCACCTCGTTCTCACTGCCTTTCTCTCTCTCTCCTGTCCTGGAGGAAAGGTGTCCTGGACCAGAAGAGTTTAGATTTACTTTTGCCCTCCTCCACATGAAAGGATGGTCCAAATCCTAAAGTGTACTGTAGGAAATAATTGTAGTTCCATGTCTAGTTCACAAGGAATCAAAAACTACAATATCTAAAAATAAAAGCAGAATTTCCCAGAGGTCCAGTGGCTAAGATTCAGTGCTTTCATTGCCACAGGTACAGGTTCAAACCCTGGTTGAGGAACTAAGATCCCAAAAGCTGTGCCATGAAACCAAAAAATAAATAAAAATAAAACCAGTATACCTAGTAAGAAGGCATATTTAACTCATGTGAAAAAATATCAGACATAGCCCACGAAAGCATGAGCAATAATACATTTACACTGCTAATTAACTACTGCTTTTTCTGTGTCTCTCCATGTATTCTTTCTAAAGATCTTTGCTGGCTCCTTCCCTATCCAGGTGTTCAATAAGATTACTTAAGGAAAATGTGTTACTTAAGATTCCTTTTCTTCTCATCTAAAGTGTTTTTCCTGGTGGGCTTGTCAACTTCTACGGCCTCAAAAACCAGCTAAATATCAGGATCACTCCCAGTAGTGAACCTCCAACCTAGGAATCAATCAACCACAGAACCTGCCCTACTTCAGTATTTACTATTGAAAAAAATCCAACTGTTAGTGACCTGCACAGTTCAAACTCATGTTGTTCTAGGGTCAACTGCATACACCACTGGCTGAAGCTGAGAATTTTGATACAGTGGGAATATCTGCTTAAAGCAAATTTAAAGAGCCCCTCTTTTGTGAGACAGAAAGTGTGAATGTGTGAAATCCTAGTACCTGAATGAACAATTTCCACATCCTCCCAAATTTAGACAAAGCTGCATGTGCTATAGAAGGAACAGAATTTTAAGTAGTTCTACTCTCTAATGTCACAAAATTATTTATTGACAGTATATTCTCTATTGTAATTTACACCTTCAGCATCTGAAATTCTTATGCAGTACATTTCAAACAAAATGGGTGTGAATATATTTATAACTCTTCCTTATAATTTTTATAAAAATTACAGAAAATTCTCATACCAATTCAACAAAATGCAATAATAAATTGTCCTAAGACTAATTCAGTCATAAGATTTTCATTCCATTTCATTCCACTTTGCAGAGAGAACAGGCAACATCTGAGTTAGCGCAGTGTTCCCATCCCTCACAGACATCAACTTTATTGCCAGTTAGAAATCACTTGCTCAGGATAACTATTTTTGGAACTTTTCACAAAACAGTCTTACTGCCTGAAGTGAGGTCATAATAGATTTTTAAGTAGAGAATGGGAGAAGAAAGTGATAATATTTCAACAGAGGAAGAAGACTCTGAAGGAATCCTCCTGGGAAGCCACTGAAACACCTCCTCCATCTCAGGTGAAGGTAAAACCAGACCCAGAAATACACCTCTTTCTTAATACAACTCTACTCCTTACTAAAAGTGGAGCCTTTTTAGACCCAACCCTGCAGCTTTCGGTGAGACGGAGGAGTTCCTTCCAGGACACGAATAACTGAAGCAGTTGGATAGAAACCTAGAACTTTAGGTGTGAAACCCTCATATTTGCCTGATCTTTAAAAACACAATATTCAGAGAGCTAATATCTATGTCTTGCCTGACAAAAGGACACTGAGCCTTAATGAGTCAGTCAAACACAGAGAGTTCCTTAAGCTTCCACAGGGCTGTGTGTCACATAAAATCTGTCATTATTAATGAGAAACCTTGCAGATCTGCTAGATGGATAAATATCCAAGAGGCAAGAAACACACTATACTCAACAACTGAAGGCAAGACCAGGTCACTTCACCCTCAGGACCCATGTCCCCCATCAAATGATTCACTGAATCACACAACTGGGACAGAACTCAGTTTCCATTAGTTACACAAATAATTTTACTAATGCTATTCATTTTATTGGTGCTAAATAGATCCATATAATGGGACATTCAGCAAATATTTTTTAAGATAAACCAATTCTCAATATGCTGACTTGGATTTCTGAAATTGAAAGAATTTATTAAGTGAAAAAAGAAAAAGTCAGAACAATATGTATGTAAACTATAATTTTATTCTATAAAATGCAAATATGTATATGTTCATTATAAATGATACATAAAAAGAGAAGTAGATTCATTTCTATGGGTACTTATTAAATATCTGGAAAGTTTCATTTCAAACTGTTAAAAGGTACTAGCTCTGAAATGGTAAAAAAAAGAAAGAAAGAAAGAAAGAAAAGAAAGACAAAAAAAAAAGCAAGAATCAACGTTCATTTTGACATCATAAAACCTGAGCTGTTTCATTTTAACAAGCTTGAATATTTTTCAACATAGATTACTTTCATTATAATGTTTTCTTAAAAAGAAGTGCCCTTAAAATAGAAAACTAATAAGGAACTAGTACATGGCATGGAAAACTCTACTCAATACTCTGTAATGACCTATATGGGAAAAGAATCTTAAAAGGAGTGGATATATGTGCATAACTGAGTCACTTTGCTGTACACCTGAAATGAACACAGTTTTGTAAATCGACTATACCTCACTAGAAAGATTTTTAAATGTGTCCCGGCCCTCCATCGGGGTAGATTCCTCACACACCATGGAGGCCTCCAGCCCACAGCACACCATCTGCGTCATGTCTGTGGACAGCATGCTTGGAAGACCTCTTCCACAAAGGGTGGAGAGGCACCTGCACACACACACCCGGCCCTTTCTGAAGTGGGGGTTCCGGAGGTTGCCGAGAGGGCCGTTGCCTGCATGAGGGAGCTGCCAACATGATACAGAGAAGGCTACTGATAGCAAAGTCAAGGTCCAGAAAGAAAAGAGTACACTGTTGAATTCTGGAATGTTTATCCTCCCTTTAAAGAAGGCAACTCAAGGTAGCGGTTAAAACAGCCTGCTCTACACACTGCTTAAAACTGAATCCTGAACCCATGTGTCATTAGCTGGGGAACTCAGAAAACTGCTTCTCTGTGCCTCATTCCACAATCTGTAAATTAGGGGTATTAGTAGGGATATTATGATGTTTAAGTGACTAAGTGCAGAAAAAGTGCTTACAACAGTGCCTCAGACAAACATAATACGTATTCAATGCATGTCACTTGGAGATGGTATTCTTGTTGTGTCTACACTAATAAGTGGTGAGAAGGAGGGGTGATGGTGGGAGAGGGAGGTGGCAGAGAAGGTATTAAAAATGGGGCTCACTTGTTGTACCCACCTTATAAACATCTCCAACCAGTCAAGCTCAGACAGAATTGGGCATAAGCCCTCAAGATCTGACTTACTATTCTCTAGAGCTAGATGTACATATCTTCGGGCATAAATAAATAGTTCAGCGATTACATGCCAAAGTATTGTATAAGCAGGGACATTAGAATGGAAAGATGTTCACCAACTGCAATGCTATTATTTCCATTTTGATAGAACACCTCACATCAGGAAAATCTTATTTCTAATGGGCAAAACTTGAACTTTATACAAAAAGAGAGAGTCGTTTGCCTTTGAAAAACAATCATTTAATTTTTAAAACTTTTGGTTTCTTCTAAATAGTGATTTCCCAAAAAACAGTTGAAATATGAATCAATAACAAAAATATATCCAACTGATACATGTTCAGTAATACATCAATTATATGAAACAAAGAATTCCTCCATCATGACTGTCTATGGTCTTCACTGAGATTTGTTTTAAATTCATTTTTGATACTCAGTAGACACTGACATCACCAAAATTAGAAGGATTTTCTAATATCAAGTGGGTGTCCTAGTGAATGTATGGGATTTCCTTACAGACAGGCTTTTAACCACGTACTGTTTTGTTAGGAGGCCTCATTGTCTGGTGCTATCAGAAGCTCCAGGGGTGCGGTCAAGAGAGCACATGCGCTGTCAGAGCCCAGTGCAGCTTATGCCTTGAGCCTTCACATGTTAACATGGCATCTGTGTGTGCATGCTTGCTCAAGTGTGTTCTTAACTCTCTACTTGAAAGCATGAGAGGTATGTTCGGTTCATGTTTGTTTTCACCTCCATGAAACAAATCCATTCTCTTCATCGCCACAAAAATACATTTCTTAACATAAATTAGAGCTCCACAATGAAGGCATGGAAAAGAAGGACTCAGGTGACAAAATTTCCTTTTTCAAATGTTGTAAATGCTTGTTGTAAATCTGAGATACAATTCTACAATGAATACCAGTTAAATCCTGGAAAAATTTTCATTCATCAATTCAGATAAAATTTATAACCACCTCTTGAGAGTCCCTTGGACTGCAAGGAGATCCAACCAGTCCATTCTGAAGGAGATCAGCCCTGGGATTTCTTTGGAAGGAATGATGCTAAAGCTGAAACTCCAGTACTTTGGCCGTCTCATGCGAAGAATTGACTCATTGGAAAAGACTCTGATGCTGGGAGGGATTGGGGGCAGGAGGAGAAGGGGACGACCGAGGATGAGATGGCTGGATGGCATCACGGACTCAATGGACGTGAGTCTGAGTGAACTCCGGGAGATGGTGTTGGACAGGGAGGCCTGGCATGCTGCGATTCATGGGGTCACAGAGAGTTGGACATGACTGAGCGACTGAACTGAACTGAACTGAATAAATGCCTGACATAATACAAAAACATGCTTTCACACACAGCAGAAGAGCAAAAAAAAAAAAAAAAAATATCACTGCACCTTAATATTCCTCTCCATATTCTCATCACTTTTAAGATATAAAGTTCTTTCCACATTTTGATGATTTAATCCAAATACCACGGACTCCTGCATTCTATACAGCTTGCTAGTTTTCACTTTTACATTCTTTTCCCCTAATACTAACTAAAAGGCAGCTCGTCTATCACTTAGATTCCCTAAAGAAAAATGGATACAAGGAATTTTGAAGTTAGTGCATCTGAAAATGTACAATGGTTTAAGTAAAGGTACAAGCTGCTGTTCCAAATAAAGTTTCATTTTTAGCACTTCATATCTCAGCAAAATTCTCCTTGTACAATAAACTTTTGAATTAGATAAAGTTAAAAAAAAACTCACATCCTTTATGTGTTAACTTTCTGAAATTCTAAATAGAATTCCATTGGGAAACTACTATAGTGGTTTAGAGAAGAAATTAACCAAAATTAACTTTATGTTAAAAAACAAGTAATCCTCAGGGAGAAAGATTTACTTTTCCACATTTACAACTTTTTCTGGTACCTAAAATACAATTAAAGAAAATGTTATAGTATACAGAATACACATAGAGTGAGTAGACTGGATTTTCAATAAAAATGTTATTTCAGCCCAAAGTATGAGGATGATTTTAAAACAAAGCTGAAAAGCTATAAAGATTAGAAACCACTATAAAACCTTTGAAGAATGAATTGATTATCCATTTTCACCTTCAGCCATTCTAACCTTGCTTTTACTTGGCAATAATTAATACCACAAAAAGCAGTATCTTAACATACACCCAACGTGCCCTGGGTATAGAAACCTGCTTTGAAGGGGGATCCAGATTATGTCTTTTGTCAGTTTGTGGTGATTTTTAAAACCATGGCACATCATATTCTTTATTTCAAATTCATGAACCACATGTGGATACAATTACAAGAAGACATTATTAGGAAATCCTCCAGTTTTGAAAACTAACCTATTAAAATAATTAAACTACTTGCCCCAAAATGTACACGACTTGTGCTTCTCTGGGGCAAATAAGCCCAAGCATTTTAGCCTAGATGGAAATATCTTGATTGAAAATGAATGTCATGAATGAGATGGAACAGGTTAAAAAGGAACGATGGAGCTTTTCTTCATCCTTTAAAATTAGGTACATTATTTTAAGACAAAATGGTATTCCACACAGTGCTGGTTATTTAGTCAACTTAAAACCTCAAGAGGTAATGCAAGATGAAAATAAAAGTTCTCATTCCAAGTTTATGCAAGTCGTAGGTAGTATCTCCACAGTAAGTTGAGAAAAATTGCAGATAAGAGGGCAATCATCTTTGGAAGTCAATGTCAAGGAGGAAAATGACCACTCCCCCTAGCTAATCATTCACACCTGTCTCAAGGTGCCTTAGGTGGACTTTGCTCTGCTTTGAAACACTATTCTTCATGTTCTCCTGTCTTAGCCACGCCAGTTCCCACTGTACAGTCAACCTAAATGTTGCAAAATACCCACACACACAACTGCATCAGCAGCAGATACATTCATTCTGATGGTGCACAGAGCCTATCTGTTGAATAAGTGATGCAGAATACAGGCCATGAACGCCAGGACATAGGATCTCCGCACCGAGGGCAGAAACTACAAAGCAAAGAAGATAGCAGATTGCCGCCTCGTTTGAAGGTAATTCTACAATATCTCCTAGTCAGATGATATCACTTTCTGATTCATAGAATTTATAATGGAGACAAGGAGGGGGTGGGGTAAGAACCTCCGCATCAAAATTCCGGAACGAATGATATCTCAGTGTCTTGATAATAAATTTAAGGAGTGAACTGTAAAATAGTGCAGTGTTAACTGATAGGCTCTTTTCAGAGCACCTCATTTCAAGACAGTCAAGTCAGGGCAGTCTCACAGTAAAACGTAAACATCCTCAACAGCGCTTCAAACGCCCAGCTGTCGTCCTGTAGTTATCTATGGCCCGAGAGAAGCGTTAGCTCAGACAGGATAGAATTTTTTTAATTTCTTAAAATGGCAGCCCACTCCAGTGTTCTTGCCTGGAGAATCCCAGGGATGGGGGAGCCTGGTGGGATGCCGTCTATGGGGTCACACAGAGTCGGACACGACTGAAGTGACTTAGCAGCAGCAGCAGCAAGTGACAGTCCAATCCAGGGCGGATACAGCAGTATCACGGCGTCAGGAACCAAGGCTCCACAGGCTTGTCTCTTGAATTCACGTCCTCCGCTCCACTCTCAAGGCTGCCACCTTAGCTCAGGACGCCATCTTCTCTTCCTCAGACTACCGTCATGGCCTTCCTTCTAGTGTCGCTGCTTCTGGGCAGCTTCCTCATTACTCCCATAAACCAATGGGATCTGAGTGTTCTCAAGAGGATTCTAAATTTACTACCATGGGAGTCGAGGCCCTTCAAATCATGGCCTGGGCTTCCCATTCCATCTGCACTTCCAGCCAAGCCCTCACACTCTGTTGCCATTTTCCAAACACTTCACAAACTCTTGTTCCTTCCTGGTTTTTGCTGGACTGGAACTCCCCTTCTCACCTCTACTCTGTCCTTTCTCAGCCTCGTCACTCTTCAACGCCCATGTTGGATGTGATCTCATTTGTTAAGTGCTATCTCCTTTCTGGGCTCTTCTGCCCACCAAAATGAACTCCATAAATATTTAATGAGCATAAAGCAAGGCAAAGGACTAGAGATAGTGACATAAATAACAGTGATTCTGCCCAAAGTGGTTAAATATTTAGCAGATGAAATGGAAACTTTACTCATTAGAATAAAACATTATCAACAGGATAACGGCAATATGATCAGACTGCTATGGGGGCACTTAATCTCACCTCCAGACAAAATCAAAGGCTCTACAGCTATGTACAATACTGCTTTCTTAATCTAGTATTTGTATAGTCAATAAATATACTTGTATCTTTCTTGCCTGCCAAATTATGAGTTTGTGGGGAAGGGGGCCCAGGGGAGGCCACTCCAAGATATGCTTCAATAGAATATTGATTATTTTGAATTAAGGTTACTTAAGAAACAGCCAATTCAAGAGGTACACTTTGACCCTCCTTTGTCTCTCTGAAAGCAGGAAATAAATCTCCCATGGGAAGGGACCACTCCCTGCACCTGAAAGTAGAAGGAAAGAAAGAGTACCAGGCCTGAGAAGCCTATATAAACAAAACCTGTTACTACTTTATTAATTTACTACCCAAATTTTGCCTAAATTCCTTACTAATTAAGCACCCAACCTAAGTTTCTTCGTCCTGTCAGTTCCTCTCAAATTTATTCTTTCTTGTCTAAAAAACATAAAAATTGCTTGCATTAGCAGCGTTTTGGTCCTATTTCTTAGAGACTCCATGCTAACCAGTTTTTTCTCTGTTAATCTCTCTTGCATCCATTTCAGGCATAAGAACTCAAGAGGAGTGGGTGGGGAGATTCCCCCTCCCCAACACTACCCATACCACTATTTCATTTACTGCCAAAACAAATAAGAAGGATTTCATTTTGACAATTATTTATGAAGTCCATACAAATACAGGAAAAAGAATTCAAGCTTTAACTAACTATATTGCAGCATAAAAATTTTAAAACCTGATTAAAACAATACTGAGTTATCTTTCGGGGAAGGCAAGGCACCCCACCCCAGTACTCTTGCCTGGAAAATCCAATGGACGGAGTAGCCTGGTGGGCTGCAGTCCATGGGGTCGCTGACAGTCAGACAGACTGAGCGACTTCACTTTCACTTTTCTCTTTCACGCATTGAAGAAGGAAGTGGCGACCCACTCCGGTATTCTTGCCTGGAGAGTCCCAGGGATGGGGGAGCCTGGTGGGCTGCCGTCTATGGGGTCACACAGAGTCGGACAAGACTGAAGTGAATTAGCAGCAGCAGCAGAGTTATCTTTAGTCATGAAGAATAAAAAAGACATGCTAACTAAATCCAAATGGAAAAGATCACTTTTTTTAGGTACTGAAAAGGAAAAAGATTTACCTTCCATGGGAAAAAATTAATTAAAGCCTATGCAGGTCAGGAAGCAACAGTTAGAACTGGACATGGAACAACAGACTGGTTCCAAATAGGAAAAGGAGTACGTCGAGGCTGTATGTTGTCACCCTGCTTATTTAACTTCTGTGCAGAGTGCATCATGAGAAACGCTGGGCTAGAGGAAGCACAAGATGGAATCAAGATTGCCAGGAGAAATATCAATAACCTCAGATATGCAAATGACACCACCCTTATGGCAGAAAGTTAAGAAGAACTAAAGAGCCTCTTGATGCAAGTGAAAGAGGAGAGTGAAAAAGTTGGCTTAAAGCTCAACATTCAGAAAATGAAGATCATGGCATCTGGTCCCATCACCTCATGGCAAATAGATGAAGAAACAGCAGAAACAGTGGCTGACTTTATTTTTCTGGGCTCCCAAATCACTGCAGATGGTGACTGCAGCCATGAAATTAAAAGACGCTTACTCCTTGGAACAAAAGTTATGACCAACCTAGAGAGCATACTAAAAAGCAGAGACATTACTTTGCCAACAAAGTTCCATCTAGGCAAGGCTATGGTTTTTCCCGTGGTCATGTATGGATGTGAGAGTTGGACTATAAAGAAAGCTGAGCATCGAAGAATTGATGCTTTTGCACTGTGGTGCTGGAGAAGACTCTTGAGAGTCCCTTGACTGCAAGGAGATCCAACCAATCCATCCTAAAGGAGATCAGTCCTGGGTGTTCATTGGAAGGACGGATGTTGAAGCTGAAACTCCAATACTTTGGCCACCTGATGCGAAGAGCTGACTCATTGGAAAAGACCCTGATGCTGGGAAAGATTGAGAGCAGGAGAAGAAGGGGATGACAGAGGATGAGATGGTTGGATGTCATCACCAATTCGATGAACATGGGTTTGGGTGGACTCCAGGAGTTGGTGATGGACAGGGAGGCCTGGCGTGCCGCAGTTCATGGGATCGCAAAGAATCAGACACGACTGAGTGACTGAACTGAACTGAAACCATTTAGGCATAAGCTTTTGATTCTACTAAAGAGTGAGTTATCACATGAAATACAATAAAACTTGATTATTTTAAGAGATGTATACACATGAAAGAAAAACACTGAAATACCAGTGATACTGATATATAATTCTGCACCAAGCTCTTCTAATCATTAATTTATAAAATTAATGCACTCCAAAACTCAAATTAAATAGTTAATTTAACTTAACATTTAGATCAGTTGATTGTGAACTTCAGGTATTGTGGTTGCTAGCTTATTTATAGAGAAAACACACTCTTATTAATCTATTTGACAAAAAAAAGCCCAGTCATTTAGGATGGCACTAATTTCCTCATTTTGAAAAAAAAAAAAAAGTGAATCTGGGAGAGGTTTCGCAGTTTCTGCCTTTCACATGGTCGATCAGCTGGGAAATCAGAAATAGGACTCCAGCCTATTCAGTGAGATAATAAATGTTCAAAGAGCTTTGTGGACTGTAAAGAACTATAAAAATGTACGTTCCGTACAAGCTGGATTAGAACACTCTGTGCTCATAGAGACTTCAAGTAAATTCTGTGACAAAAGACTCCTTTTCCCAAGGCATAAGACTGCCATAAAGATGAATGTTTATTGTTATTCTGAAAGGAAAAACAAAAGGCATTTCCTCGAACTGAAGAAAATAAATAACATTTTTTAAATATGGTGTCTCTATCAACTGTTTTATGACAGCTGTGGGAAGCCCTTTGTCTTATTGTCATTTTGAGTAGCTTGAATGAGTTTCTCTCTATCCCATCCCTGCCAATTTATAGCCAAGATTCTTTACCCTCATATTTAACATTAAACAGGGAGACATTTGAATTTTTTATACGCTCTTGTCTGGAAGAAAAGTCTTAACTGTGATTTAACTGCACTTGAAAAAAATCTTAGCCCCAAACACACTTTCAACTTTCTGGTCTCTACCTGAGAAAAAGGATGAGCCAAACCATTGAAAGTCATTTGGATACCCTGGTTCATGGCAGTGAGTCTGAAGGTAATTGTTATTGCTACCTTTTTACTAGAGAGAAGATGCTGTGAGTGCCACAGGACTTTGCTCTAAGCTTTTTAAACTAGTTGCCAACAGCACAAATGTGCACATTCATACTGATATGCCAGCATTGATCTCCTCAGTAAACACTCAAAGGATCAAGAACTGTTGTGTTGCAAAACGCTTCGGGGGCCACGCTTGAGGTTGTGAGCCATCAGCGATGCTTTACTCTGACACGACTTTCATGTCAATTTGTTCTGATGGTTTCCAAGTTTTTATAAAAGCCAAAACCTCACAGCGGACACAGTTCAACTTCAGAAAGTTGCTAGCGTGTCCACAGTAACTCCTACCAAGGTCTTCGTCTGCAGGCTATGTTCGTCCATGCAGTCTCAGACTCTAGCCTCACCACTTCAGTTCTTCCCTGTTTTCTGCTAAAGAATGCTTCCTGTTTACTACTGCTGAGGGCGGGGGGGAAAGAATTGTGGCAATTAGAGAACTTCTCCATAGACATTTTCATATAGAGCCACTCCCACTGAACTAGTATTAAGTGGATACTAACAAGTATTCCACTCACAGAGTATCAGTTCAGTTCAGTTCAGTCGCTCAGTCGTGTCCGACTGTTGGCGACCCCATGAATTACAGCACGCCAGGCCTCCCTGTCCATTACCAACTCCCAGAGTTCACTCAGACTCATGTCCTTCGAGTCGATGATGCCATCCAGCCATCTCATCCTCTGTCATCCCCTTTTCAACAGACCTATTGGAAGTTAGATTATAAAATGGCAGAGATTGGCTCTTGATAACAAAATTTAAGCTTGTTTTCACCAAAAGGCACCCACACCGCCCTCACTGGAACTGTCCACAGCACCCTGCTGATGGTGGTCAGAAACCATAGTCTCCCAGTTCCTCTGGGAGAGTCCAGTTCCTCTGCGGTTGGTCATCAGCCCACAGCAGAGTGAAGAACCTACTGTCTGTGGGAGGAAGGCCAGAAGGGACCAGAAACCCCACACATATATGGGTGAGCTCTAACCCTTTCGCAGAGTCATGAAGTCTATGAGACCTAAGCTCTTGAGTCCAACCTGTTTCCCCAACTGGGATCCAGAGCCAGCTCCTTCCCAGATAAAAAATTTGCTTTAAAAATCCACTGAATTCCACAATCTTGCTCTTTTTTCTCTCCCTTTTTAATTGGACGATAAATGCTTTACAGTATTGCGTTGGCTTCTGCCATGCATCAACATGAATCAGCCGTAGGTATACATACGGCCCCTCCCGCCTGAACCTCCCTCCCATGCCTCTGGGCTGCCCCAGAACCCCGGGTTGAGCTCCCCGTGTCACATAGCAGATTCGCTCTAGCTGTCCACTTCACGCGCGGCGATGCACATGTTTCCATGCTACTCTCTCCACGCGCCCCGCCCGCTCCTTCCCCTGCTGCGTCCAGAGTCTGTTCTCTGTGTCTGCGCTTCTATTCCTGCCCTGCAAATAGATCCCTCAATACCATCTTTCTAGATTTCATGTTTGTATATAGTATTCGTTTTCCTCTTTCTGACTTACTCCATTCGGTGTAACAGGTTCCAGGTTCATCCCACACGCAGGAGTCTTCTCGCCATGAGGCACCTCCCTTCTGGGAGAGGGCTTTTCCACAATCGCGTTACTGAGTAGGGCTGCCCCTCCTACTTCATCATCCTTTCAGTCACACGGACCAGAGAGTAACCAAAGAGAAACCGAGTTCTTAAGTTCTTTGGAGACATGACCCCTTTGCGAATCTCCAAGTCTGAGTCCCCCGGTGAGGAAATTCAGACTACACTCAAGCATACATTTTATCACCTTACGGGTCCCCAGAGAACCATCCGAGGACTGGACTGAGGAATGGAAAGTTCTAAGCAGATCTGAAGACAGAACCCCCAGTTCAACTTTCAGTTTTGCTCCTTATTGACTATAAGACTTTAAGCAAGTCAATTAAAATTCTTCAAGTCTCTATTTTCTCATTCACAGGATAGTAATTCCTGCCATCACCACACCTCTGGGTTCTATCAATAAAAATCAAAGTTTTGTAATTATATATTCCTATGAGGTTAAAGTAGGTCTTTTAATTAGAAACCGTGGAGGCATCTTTGAGTCTTTGTTTTTGCCTCTCATCTACTCACTCACCTTGGTCAGGTCCTCATGCCTGAACCCCAATCTCTGCTTCCCAGTTGTTATACATATGCATTGTTACATATGAGTAAGTAAACAAAAGTATACATATATAATTGGAGAAAGAAATGGCAACCCACTCCAGTATTCTTGCCTGGAGAATCCCATGGAGAGAGGAGCCTACTGGGCTACAGTCCATGGGGTCACAAAGAGTCAGACACCACTGATTGACTAAGCACGCATGTGCACACACACACACACATATAACGCCTATATCTACATTTGTGTATTAAACATACAAAATTTTATATGTGAATGCAATATATACTCATTTATCTCTCTGCCTTTGCTTTGTTGCTATGAGACAGTCATGTTTCCAAAATGAATTATTGTTTGATCTAAATGATATTCTTACTAATCATTTCTGCACTGGCACAAAGTTAGCCAAGAAAGAGAATTTAGAGCAGAGAGAGAGAGAGAGAATTTGCTGATGGGGAGGTGGGGAGAAATGGGCACAAATAGGCAATGAATTAGCTTTCACTGAGAAAGTTTCTTCTCATTCAATAGAACAAAGATTTCGAAACAGATATTAGGAAGATGTGATGCAGAAGTATAGCATCCTGTTGGCTTACGGGTCTTCACAGACTCTGGTAAGAGCTAACTCATCTTAACCTTCCCTCCCCTGGAAGCCTAGGAAACACCAGGATCCCCAGTTGACAGGCCCATTTCCGAAAGACTGTACAACTTTCAAGAGTAAAATATGAGTGATTAAAAAACATAAAGGTACTAGATATTAATCCATGTCATACTGGTGTTCTGGATTATCATATTTCTGAAAATAATTTGCAAATATCACATGCTCCTTGATTAATAGTCTAAGTATCAATAACATACTATCACATGAAAGTTACGAGTCATGGCATTAGGGATGTGATGGAATCTGTGACCCACATGTGGATTTGGTGAGCATTCTGGCTCATGGGTGGTGCCAGTCACACAAGCCTCACATGTGTGCCCTCCACTGTAGGATTCTGCCTTTTATAAATATTCTGCCCACATTCTGCCTGGGCAGTACAGCACTGACTAAAACACTGAAAATACCCCTTCCTGCCAAGAAGCCAGCAGTTACTTCTATATTCTGTCTTCCTCCCTACAATAAACTCTTCATAAAAAATGTCCAAGCTTGTTCTTTCTCCGAACTTCACAATGTGATTTAAAACATAAAATAATCTCAAATAGGTAATATCTTAGAGGAAAAAATACACATTTGTTGGAAAACAGGTTACAAAAATTCTCTTCTGCACAAGCACAGTATATCATTTTTTAGTACAGACCTTTACACCAAATTTGCTTAGAACTACTAGATGTGACTACAATTTCCTTACAGACTATTGTGTGACAATCACTATGAAAAGTATCACTTCACAATTCAGTTAGTTTTAAAACTCACTATCATAAGCAAGAAGAATTCTAGAGTTGAAGGAAAAACACAAAGTAAGGAAGTAATCCAATAGCATTAGATGGCCTCAGAGGGAAAGGAAAAAACCACCCAGGAAAATACAGAATTCCCATGTATTGCTATCTTCTATTGTTGCATAACAAATCACCCCACAACTTATCAACTTGAAACAGCAGCAAATATTTACCATCTCACAGTTTCTGTGGGATAAGAATTATCTAGGAGCATCTTAAGATATAAAGTACAAGACAGAATTGGTAACAGTTTAAGAGATTTATCAGTCCTAACAATGATGCAATGACTGCATTTCAGAGTTACTCTACAGAAGTCACTATTTCCTTACATGTAAAGAAAATACAATTCACCTGCTCTTTAATGTTGATATTAAAGGCCCTTTAATATCTTTCAGGACCTTTGTCCCAACAAGAGAACTATGTAAGAAGTAACTAGAGCTGCCTCATCCCTTGACTCAGTAACATAAAAGTCAAGTGAAGTCACTCAGTCGTGTCCAATTCTTTGCAACCCCGTGGACTGTAGGCCACCATGCTCCCCTGTCCATGGGATTTTCCAGGCAAGAGTACTGGAGTGGGTTGCCATTTCCTTCTCCAGAGGATCTTCCCTACCCAGGGATCGAACCCAGGTCTCCCGCATTGTAAGCAAGACGCTTTACCGTCTGAGCCACCAGGGAAGGGAATAGTAACATAAAAAGCTAAGGTATAATTGGATCCTCTGGACCTAAATGAATAGGTATGCGTGCATGACAAGTCGCTTCAGTCATGTCCCACTCTTTGTGAACCCACAGTTTGTAGCCCTCCAGGCTCCTGCGCCTGTGGGATTCTCCAGGCAAGACTACTGGAGTGGGTTGCCATGCCCTCCTCCAGGGGATCTTCCCACCCAGGGATTGAACTGCATCTCCTGCAACTCCTGTGTCGCAGGCATATTCTTCACTACTGAGGCACCGAGGAAGACCCCTAAATGGAAAGGAGGAAGTCAGTAAGGAGAAGGCTTTTCCTTAAGAGAATCCAGTCATCACCACAGACGTCAGGCCGTTTCAGAGGATTTGTGCCTGAGAGAGTTTATCAGGAGGTACCGTGAGCTCCCAGTCAACAGACTGGCCAACTCATCGGTCACCTCGCTGCCCATGCGCGCCTCGGTGCCCTGAGTCCTGGGCCCACGGGCCCGCGTGTCACTTCCGGGTCACCCAGCCGGGCCCCGGCGGCGTCGGCGGAATGCGGTTTTCCCGCCTGACGGGGGCTCCGGCCGCTTCGGTCTTCTTCTGTCACTGTCCTCCCCTGGAAGGCCCCGCGGCGGCCACCGCAGAGCCGCAGCACAGAGAAAGGCGCCCGGCGCGCAGCGGCTGCCCGCCCTCCGTCCGCAGAAGCCAGACCGGAAACCGCCCAGCAGCGGCCGGCTTGCTTCCGTCGCCAGAGGCACAGGGCCTGCAGGTGCCGAGTCTCCCGCGAACCGCCATCTGACAGGCCAGCTCTGCTCCCCGGTGTCCTCCCCTGGCTGCAGACTTGAGCGGTGAGTAGTGCTGAGTCACGGTGATACAGGACCCTGCTGCAGACCTTACCGAGTGGGATATCATACGGTCACACTCTCTCCCGACTCCGGGGGAGTCGGAACTGGCTCTTTACCTGTTCGAGGCTAAGCATTGCCACCTTACAGTCTGGGCATTTGAAAACCTCGCTCAGAACCTCCTCAACTGGTGTGTATCCCCGAATGCACCCACGTGAACCTACATTTTCAATCCAATAGCATTAGATAGCCTCAAAATGGGGTTGGGGGGAATCACCCAGCAAAATAAAAAATTCCCATTTAATAATATTTAAACAATGCACTGACTATTTTGTGTATAAAGTAATACACTTCTTGGAACATGAAAGCCTTTCTATTAGCGTCACTGCTTACTGTTTCCTGGTCTCGGGATTTATGACTGAAGCTTTGAGCTACAGGACTACCACTGAGAATTCCAAGTTCGGGATTTGGTCTGTCTCAAACTGCCCTAGCAGAATTCTTCAACTGCAAAATGGAAAGAACAATTCTGTTGACACACTCAAAATTAAAAGGATTATAGACAATTACATTTTAAAGGAAATGGTAACAATCAGAAGAGAGAACACATCATTAAATACAAAGATTAATTTTAATGAGATCGCTATGTTATCAGATACCTGGATTATTTTATTTAACCAAAGGTGGTGAAGAGTGAATTTTCCATTATGCATCCAGGATTATTCTTGTAATATCCCATAGATTTATCAAAATAATAAAATATACATATACAAATACTCCAGACTTTATAATTTTATGTTTCTTACTCAAATGTAGTTAAGTATTTGAGTACAGTTTGATGCACTGTGGGTACCAAACAAGTGTTAGAAGTGGGTCCCTGCCTCTAATGACCTTTAGGCCTTGGGGAAATCACACACACACACACACACACACACACACACCCCTTAACCCTTTCTTTTATGTTCAAAACTCTTCCTCATACAAAAAGCAAAACCAGCCAGAAAACTCATTCAAATCTCTTAACTCCTGCTATAATTACTCTATTCCTATGTCATTGGACATAAACTTGCAATAACAACTGGCCACCTGGATTTCTATATTCCAGGTACGTTCCTAAAACACAAGTAGGTCTCACTGACTCAAAACTATATAATCAAAACTCATAACCGGATATAAAACACTCACCATGGACCCATCTTCAGTTCAGTTCAGTCGTTCAGTTGTGTCCAGCTCTTTGCAACCCCATGGACTGCAGCTCTTGCCTGTCCTTAAATCTGATCACCAGCTCCACAGGGTTCACTGCGTCCAAAGCACTCCCCACACCATGTCTTCTTACAAAGCGTTCCGCCAGGTGATCCACAGGCGGGTGTGTTGGAGGGTTTTCTCTTTTCTCTCTCTCCTTAAAGTGGCCTTAACTCTCCTCTTCTCCAACAAACTTTTATTCATCCTTGAAAACCCCAGTTACAGTGCAAACTACTTAACGATTTTAAGTTAATAGCCCCTAAAACCCAGGGGCTATGGTGAGACTTTATATACAATATTACTATCAGTCCTCACCACACCCCTATAAGATATGTGTCATTATCTCTACTTTACAAACAGATATGAGACTGAGATACAATGATAATTTTTACCCTAGGATACTTTTGAACTGTGGTGTTAGAGAAGACTCTGATTCAGAGTCCCTTGGACTGCCAGGAGATCAAATCAATCCTAAAGGAAATCGACCTTGAACATTCATTGGAAAGACTGATGCTGAAGCTCCAATACTTTGACCACCTGATGTGAAGACCTGACTCATTGGAAAAGACCCTGATGCTGGGGCAGATTGAAGGCAAAAGGAGAAGAGGGTGACAGAGGATGAGATGGTTGGATGGTATTGTCAA
>SJYX01018159.1:101581-119603 GCA_006410675.1 Oreotragus oreotragus | reverse complement strand
CCCCCCCCCCAAGGGGGTCCCATTGTGAAGCCTGAGTGGGGCCAAGGCAAGATGGGATAGTGGGCACCTGTCCCCCTCTCTGCTGTCTGCACCTGCTCTCAGCTAATGATGGGACAGAGTTTGAGTGTGTTTCTCGTGGGCTGTTTTCTAGAGTGACCTGGAGGTCACGTTGACCCGATGTGTGATGACAGCAGGGGGAAGGTCCCGCTGTGATCACCAAGACCTGTGTGTATCTGCCAGTCTCAGTACGCTTGGTGTGGCCAGTGAGAGCCATGAGGATGGGTCAGTCCTTGGATCCCCAAAGAAAGAGCCGTACTCCCGTAAGCTAATATTTTCTGGGACTTCCCTGGTCACGGAGTTGGGAGTCCGCCTGCCAGTGCAAGGGACACGGGTTCCTTCCCTGCTCCAGGAGGATCCCACATGCCGAAGGGCAGCTGAGCCCGAGCACCGTAACTACCGAAGCCTGGGCACCTGGAGCCTTTGCTCTGCAAAAAGAGAAGCAGGCTCACTGCAGACGGAGAGCAGCCCCCGCTCAGTGCTACCCGAGAAAGCCCTTGGGCTGCAACAACGACCCAGCACAGCCAAAATTGAAAAAGAAAAACAGCAAAAAATAGATCCTCCGAAACCCAGCCGGTGCTGGCTCTCTTCATGTTACACAGATCTAAGAGAGGCAGACAGATGTTGAGTATGGAGTGCGTGTTTGGGAACATATATTCAAATGCATAGACATAGTTTCAGATGATATTTGCCCTTATTTTTCCCTAAAATATATAATTCTTTATTAAAACTCCAGCATAATGCTTTGTTAAAAAGAACATCAGTTCATTCAAACAGCACTTAGAAGTTCTGCCTTTGCAGAAGATTGGGGAAAGGAGAGACGCTCATTGCCTTCATGGAGGTACACGCAGGGTAGCCACCCTGCCTGTATGAAATGATCAAGGATGCACGCTGAGACGGAAGGGCACACGGTCCAGAACTGAGTTCAGTCACTCGTGTCAACTCTTCGCAACCCCATGGTCTACAGCACGCCAGTCTTTCCTGTCCTCCACCATTTCTCAGAGCTTGCTTAAACTCACTGTCCGCTGAGTCGGTGATGCCATCCAACCTTCTCGCGCTCTGTCGTCCCCTTCTCCTGCCTTCAATCTTTCCCACGTCAGGGTCTTTTCTAATGAGCAAGATTTAAAGAAATAAAAGTTCCCATGTCGCCCACCAGGTGGCACTAGAGGGAGGTTGCCTGTGCAGGTGCCAAGGTAGACGCGTGTTCGATCCCTGCGTCCGGAAGATCCCCTGCAGGAGGAAACGGCAACCAGTTCCAGTATTCTCGCCTGAAGAATCCCTTGCATGGAGGAAACTGGCGGGCTACAGTCCATGAAGTTGCACAGAGTTGCACGCGACTGAGCACACACGCACACGTCGCCCACCAGGCTTCTGCCTCTAGTAACCTGCACTGCCGCCTGTTCTCCTGCAGGGGGAGCTCCCCCCAACCTAGGGCCTCGATCGCCTCGCCATCCGGCGGCCAATCACGGAACGTGGCCGAGGGCTCAGGCGCGCTCCCGCCTCAGAAGCCTTCTCTCCAGCGCCCTTCTCTCCTTCCTGCCTAGTTCATAAGTGCGCGGGCTTGACACAGAGCAGCCCAAGGTCAACCATCTACCACCTTCGTGGTGCCGCGTCCTTCCGCGCCCAGGAGCACCGGGCTGTGGTTTTCCAAAATGTTAAAACCCAACTGAACAACGTGGACTCTCTTCCAGACAACGCTGGGCCGCAGGGCATCCGGGCTCCCCACCTAGTTTATGTGGGCGGCTCTGCCTGTGCCTGGTCTTGACCTATCCTCCCTGCCACCCTGGCAGGCGAGCCCCTCCTCACACCTGGTCTGCATACTGAGGGGCCCCGAGGCCCTGCAGACGCACCCCCGCCCCAGTGTCAGACAGGCAAGCCAAGGACGTCTGGCATCTCCCCCAAGCAGCTCCTTCCTCTGGGGACCCCTCGGTGCAGCCCCTGGGTGGGGTCCCCCTGCCCTTGCTGCCCACTGGCATCAACACAGACAGGCAGTCGTGATCTTATTCCCTGTCTCACAACAAGGTGCAGTCCTCTCTGCACGCCCTGACCCCTTGGTCCCCAAACCTCCAGCTAAACCTCCTCCTTCTGGCAGCACAGGCCTGTGCACCAGAAAAAAAAAACAGCTGGAGCCTCACCCTCCAGATCCTGTAGTGTTCTCCTTCACTCTCTGCTTTAAGCATAGGTTTAGAGACTCAGATAGGGTCACAATCCTACCTCGCTTACACAGGCAAATCCTGGGATGTGAGAGGGTAACAGGCAGGAAGGCCAGGGGTCTTCAAAGGGAGGAAATAGCCTGCAAGTGTCAGACATTTTTATCTCTCTTAAGCGGCAGGAGGAAACAAACTAGTNCACTCTCTCCCCAGCGAGGCCTGGAGCCCTGGGAGCACCCTCCTCTCGCTTCCTGATGTGAACACTCTCTCTCCAGTGAGGCCTGGAGCCCTGGGAGCACCCTCCTCTCGCTTCCGGATGTGAGCACTCTCCCCAGCGAGGCCTGGAGCCCTGGGAGGCCCAGCTGCTGTTCTGTGGCTTCCTGCCAGCCTCCCCGACTTGAGGAAAGACACCCATTTAGGAAGAGGCTGCTTTTCTTGTCGCCTTGCAGAAGCTCCTATCTCTGCTACTACATCGAGCACCTCCATCTACCACATCCAGAACACAGTGTGTCCTCGTTCTTTCTCAACAAGATTGGATGTGGAGTAACAGGAAGACCAGAGCTGAGGCGTCAGACAGCATCCAGGTGGAAGTGTGATGGGGCCGCCTATCAGCCACGGGGTCTGAATAAGGTATCTCAGCCCTGAGAACATGCATTTCATCATGCAGCGGTCAGAAAGACTGTGCCTGACCCACATCCAGCCCCAGTCAATGGGCATCCTCTATACCATCAACGTCTCTGCCAGCTGTCCAGCGGCTGCTCTGAAATGCCCCCTGGTTGTCCCTGGAGGAACGGCGCTGCAGGAGCCCTGTGTGCTGTGCCTTCTTGGAGATGGATGCCCCAGGCTCTCATGTTAAACACAGGACAGCCTCCTCAGTAAAAGAAATCATTTAACTCTCTATAATCTAGGGTTTCCACAAGCTATTTGTCCATGAAACCTTCATTTTATGTGAAAGAAAGTCAGTTACATCACTCCTCAGGCCCAAACCTTTAACATCATATCTGTGTCCCATCAGTTCAGTTGCTCAGTCGTGTCTTTGCGACCCCATGAATCGCAGCACACCAGGCCTCCCTGTCCATCACCAACTCCTGGAGTTCACTCAGACTCACGTCCATTGAGTCCATGATGCCATCCAGCCATCTCATCCTCGGTCGTCCCCTTCTCCTCCTGCCCCCAATCCCTCCCAGCATCAGAGTCTTTTCCAATGAGTCAACTCTTCACATGAAGTGGCCAAAATACTGGCGTTTCAGCTTTAGCATCATTCCCTCCAAAGAAATCCCAGGGCTGATCTCCTTCAGAATGGACTGGTTGGATCTCCTTGCAGTCCAAGGGACTCTCAAGAGTCTTCTCCAGCACCACACTTCAAAAGCATCAATTCTTCAGTGCTCAGCTTTCTTCACAGTCCAACTCTCACATCCATACATGACCACTGGAAAAATCATAGCCTTGACTAGACGGACCTTTGTTGGCAAAGTAATATCTCTGCTTTTCAATATGCTATCTAGGTTGGTCATAACTTTTCTTCTGAGTAAGCGTGTTTTAATTTCATGGCTGCAGTCACCATCTGCAATGATTTTGGAGCCCAGAAAAATAAAGTCAGCCACTGTTTCCCGTCTATTTCCCATGAAGTGATGGGACTAGATGCCATGATCTTCGTTTTCTAAATGTTGAGCTTTAAGCCAACTTTTTCACTCTCCTCTTTCACTTTCATCAAGAGGCTTTTTAGTTCCTCTTCACTTTCTGCCATAAGGGTGGTGTCATCAGCATATCTGAGGTTATTGATACTTCTCCCGGCAATCTTAAATCCAGCTTATGTTTCTTCCAGCCCAGCATTTCTCATGATGTACTCTGCTTATAAGTTAAATAAGCAGGATGACAATATACAGCCTTGACGTACTCCTTTTTCTATTTGGAACCAGTCTGTTGTTCCATGTCCAGTTCTAACTGTTGCTTCCTGACCTGCATATAGCTTTCTTGAGAGGCAGATCAGGTGGTGTGGTATTCCCATCTCTTTCAGAATTTTCAGAATTGCTGATGCTGTGTCCCATCAGCATCAGCAAATCCCACTCCAAATACATTCAGAATCGTTGGGGGTGGGAGGGACTGGCAGTTGGTTGGATGGCATCATAAACTTGATGGACATGAGTTTTAGCAAACTCCAGTAGATAGTGAAGGACAGGGAAGCCTGGTGTGCTGCGGTCCACAGGGTCACAAAGGGTCAGACACAACTTAACAACTGAACAGCAGCCACAAGATGCAAGTTATTACATATAATAGGGCAGATAAACAGCACAGTCCTACTGTGTAGCACAAGGGGCTATATGCAATATCCTGTGATAAAACATAATGGGAAAGGATGTATATATACATGGGTAATGGGTTGCCATGCTGTACAGCAGAAATTAACACAAGATTGTAAGTCAACTATACTTCAGTAAATTTTTAAAAGCACATGCAGAATGATACCTCCACACACACCTCCTCCCCACAGCCGCTGTGCCAAGGCACCGGCAGGCAGCTGGTTACCCCAATGGCTAAGTTGTATCCCTCTGCTGCTCTTCCCTCTTGGCTTGCTGAGAATCAGCCTTTCCCGCATCGTAAACTGCCCAAAATGCAGTGCTTCTCCAACACGTATTGTTACTCAAGATTCCAGGGGTCGTTTGGGTGGTTCTTCTAGTGAGGATTCACTCGACTGACCTCTGTGATGAGCAGGGGACCTGGCTTGAGCT
Organism: Oreotragus oreotragus; assembly: GCA_006410675.1. Classification (NCBI taxonomy): domain Eukaryota; kingdom Metazoa; phylum Chordata; class Mammalia; order Artiodactyla; family Bovidae; genus Oreotragus; species Oreotragus oreotragus. The sequence goes on along the minus strand of SJYX01018159.1, from coordinate 114,667 downwards.
GAGCGGAAATTGTCAGATTGGCGATCTCAGGGCTGAGCTGGTGTGGTTCTCCTCAGCCCCATGCATCACACGGCCTCTGTGAGGCTACCCTAGGCTTCTTTCCAGGTGGTCTGGGGGGATCAGAGAGCAGCAAGACAGGACAAGCTCCAAACCTATGAACTGCTCACGACCGTTTCCTTGAGGAAATCAAGGCACATGGCCAACTTGAGGCCACGTGGGAGGGATTGCCCAGAGGCATGAATGCAGGTCAGGCTGTGCAGAAGCTGTGTTGCCAACAGTCTAGCACAGCTTTGCTGCCCATCACACTTCGAGGCATGTACCCAGGCCCCTTCCCTGGCCTGAGGAGCCCTAGTGATTGGGCTCTGGGTGGCCTCTAGGGTCCAGTCTCCTGCCCATCTGCCTCCATCCCCACAGTGACATCCTTGATCATCCTCAAACATGCTCTATTATTCAGGGCTCTCCAGAGAAACAGAACCAACAGGGTGTGCACGTCTATAGAGAGGTATTCGTCTCGAGGACTTGGCTCAAATGATTGCAGAGGTCGGAAAGTTCCGAATCTTAGGGTTGACTACAGGCTGGAGACCCAAGGAAGAGCTGAGGTTTCAGCTCAAGCTCACAGCCTGGTTTTCCTTTTCCTAGAGGGAACTGTCTTTTTTCTCTCAGAATCTCAGCAGATTACATGAGGCCCACTCACAGGACAGAGGTTAATCCACTTACTCAAATCTACTGATCTAACTGTTAGTCTCATCTAAAATGTCTCTGCTGGTGGCCACAGAGCTTATAAAAAGCTTTCAGGTTACAATTCTGTATAGCAGGCAACATACCAAGAGGGACGAAATCTAAGATCCCTGGGTTCAGAACCAAGGAACTGAATACACCAGCTGGTCAAAAATTCTCCCCTGGATTTTGTTTGTTACATGGAGAAGCAAGAAACATAGAGCAGAATGAACAAACACTGGCTGTGGAAAGTTAAGCGCCAAAACAACATATTGTGTGAAGAACTTTTTTAATAATCAAGAGGAGGTTAGCTCTCCCAGAACACTGGCCTGGCGCTTGCCAGCATCAAACTCCTTCAAAGGGCTGGCCCATGAACAATGCACCCATTCCAAGATGAGTCATAATTTTTTCAGAAAATGAGTAAGCACAGAACACATTTAGAGTATTACTGGAAAGGGGAGGGAATTAACAGAAAAACAAATGGTAAGTGGAGAACCCTCACTACAAAGAGGTTTCCATGGAGCAGATGAAGATTGGGGCCAAACAAGCCCCATGAAAAACTTAACGAAATGATTGCTTCTTTAATGTAAAACCTCAGAGCAAAGCTACAGGAGTTCAGAAAATACAGAGAGAGGCAACCACAAAAGAAGAAATAAAAAGAGGAGTGGATGAAAAACTAAAACCATCAGAGAAATGAAGGTCACGTGACTGGTAGCACCGCAGAAAGATCTGCTGACAACTCAGTGGAGTCCATGGAAGACAGGAAGAGAAATGGAGCAGACATAATGGAAATAAGCAACGCGTGTGAGACAGGAGGGCAAGTAACACATGGGTAAGATGGAGAAAAACGTGTCCAGCAAACACATAAATGGTATTTCTGAAGTAAAGTGCTCAAGAACTTGAACAGAAAAGGAAAACCAAAACAAAAACTTTGAGATATAATTTAAGAAAACTTTCCAGAAATAAGACAAGTTGAATCAATAGATAGGAGTACTCTGTGGACCAAGAAAAAATGATATGGAATGATCAATACTGAGATACATGCTAGTAAAGGTATTGATCTTCCAAGAGAAGAATCCTTTGAGGATCTGGAAAAGGATGGGTCTGCTCTCAGAACCGTCCACTTAACCAAATCTTCAGGGAGAGAAAGTGTTAACCCAAGAATGTTGCACCTGGCCAAACTGCAATTCAAGTATTAAAGAAAACAAACATTCAAGGAGCCAAGAAATAGAGTCTCTATAAGGCTTTCTAGTAGAAACAGCTGGAGAGCAAAAGCAGTCCATCAGCATGTAAACAGTGACAATCGACCAAGGACGGGTGACGAGGACTAAGCCGCTGATCTGGAGATTAAACCGTGACAAGTGTGAGAATGATGACAAAAGCATGAAACCCAGACATGTAGAATTTCAACACTCTAAAAACAGTCTCAACAGCTGGGTAGTGAAGAGGAAGGGTAGGTTAAAACTAATGTAACATCACTATTTTCTCATTTTTTACAGGGGAATAAAGATGTCATTTTAAAAGCAGATAAGTACCAAATGTGAGAGGATATGCAGCAGTAAGGGTAAACACAGGAAATGATATAATTTCCTAAAATTGGGTAGGAGGGGCATCCCTGGTGATCCAGTGGTTAATACCTCACCTTCCAGTGCAGGGCTATGGGTTCAGTCCCTGGTCAGGGAGCTAAAATCCCACATGCTTCCTGGCCAAAAAGCCAAAACAAATTCAATAAAGACTAAAAATTATCCACATCAAAAAATCTTTTTTTAATATAAACTTACTTATTTTAGTTGGAGGCTAATTACTTTACAATATTGTAGTGGTTTTGCTATACATTGACATGAATCCACCATGGGTGTACATGTGTTCCCCATTCTGAACCCGCTTCCCACCTCCCTCCCCATCGCATCCCTCACGGTCATCCCAGTGCACCAGCCCCGATCACTCTGTCTCATGCATCGAACCTGGACTGGCGATCCATTTCACATATGGTAATATACATGTTTCAGTGCCATTCTCCCAAATCATCCCACCCTTGCCCTTTCCCACAGAGTCCAAAAAACTGTTCTATACACCTGTGTCTCTTAGGCTGTCTTGCATACAGGGCTATCGTTACCATCTTTCTAAAGTCCATATATATGCATTAATATACTGTACTGGTGTTTTTCTTTCTGGCTTCCTTCACTCTGTATAATCGGCTCCAGTTTCGGCAGGATAGACGTGTATACTCAGTTCAGTGCAGTTCAGTCCCTCAGTCGTGTCTGACTCTGTGACCCCATGGACTGCAGCACGCCAGGCTTCGCTGTCCATCACCAACTCCTGCAGCTTACTCAAACTCATGTCCATCAAGTCAGTGATGCCATCCAGCCATCTCCTCCTCTGTCATCCCCTTCTCCTCCTAGTCCCTCAGTCGTGTCTGACTCTGTGACCCCATGGACTGCAGCACGCCAGGCTTCGCTGTCCATCACCAACTCCTGCAGCTTACTCAAACTCATGTCCATCAAGTCAGTGATGCCATCCAGCCATCTCCTCCTCTGTCATCCCCTTCTCCTCCCACCTTCAGTCTTCCCCAGCATTTCCAATGAGTCAGCTCTTCGCATGAGGTGGCCAAAGTACTGGAATTTCAGCTTTAGCATCAGTCCTTCCAAAGAACACCCAGGACTGATCTCCTTTAGAATGGACTGGCTGGATCTCCTTGCAGTCCAAGGGACTCTCAAGAATCTTCTCCAACACCACAGTTCAAAAGCATCAGTTCTTCGGTGCTCAGCTTTCTTTATAGTCCAACTCTCACATCCATACCTGACTACTGGAAAAATGATAGCTTTGACTAGACAGACATTTGTTGGCAAAGTAATGTCTCTGCTTTTTAGTATGCTGTCTAGGTTGGTCATAGATTTTCTCCCAAGGAGCAAGCAGGTTTTAATTTCATGGCTGCAGTCACCATCTGCAGTGATTTAGGAGACGCCCAAAATAAAGACTCTCACTGTTTCCATTGTTTCTCCATCTATTTGCCATGAAGTGATGGGACCAGATGCCATGATCTTAGTTTTCTGAATGTTGAGTTTTAAGCCAGCTTTTTCACTCTCCTCTTTCACTTTCATCTAGAGGCTCTTTAGTTCCTCTTCACTTTCTGCCATAAGGGTGGTGTCATCTGCATATCTGAGGTTATTGATATTTCTCCCAGCAATCTTGATTCCAGCTTGGGCTTTATCTAGCCTGGCATTTCACATGATGCACTCTGCATATAAATTAAATAAGCAGTGTGACAATATACAGACTTGATGTGCTCCTTTCCTGATTTGGAACCAGTCTATTGTTCCATGTCCAGTTCTAACTGTTGCTTCTTGACCTGCATACAGACTTAAGAGGCAGATCAGGTGGTCTGATATTCCCATCTCTCAGAATTTTCCACAGTTTGCTGTAATCCACACAAAGACTTTGACATAGTCAATAGAGCAGAAGTAGATGTTTTTTGGAAGTCTCCTGAGTTTTTGATAATCCAACAGATGTTGGCAATTTGGTCTCTGGTTCCTCTGCATTTTCTAAAATCAGCTTGAACATCTGGAATTCCATGGTTCATGTAATGTTGAGGCCTGGCTTAGAGAATTTTGAGCATTACTTTGCTAATGTGTGAGATGAATGCAATTGTGTGGTAGTTTGAACATTCTTTGGCATTGCCTTTCTTTGGGATTGAAATGAAAACTGACATTTTCCAGCCCTGTGGCCACTGCTGAGTTTTCCAAGTTTGCTGACATATTGAGTGCAGCACTTTCACAGTATCATCTTTCAAGATTTGAAACAGCTCAACTGGAATTCCATCACCTCCACTAACTGTGTTCATAGTGATGCTTCCCAATGCCCGCTTGACTTCGCGTTCCAGGATGTCTGGCTCTAGGTGAGTGATCACACCATCGTGGCTATCTGGGTCATGAAGATCTTTTTTGTACAGTTCTTCCGTGTATTCTTGCCACCTCTTCTTAATCTCTTCTGCTTCTGTTAGGACCATACCACCTCTGTCCTGTATCGAGCCCATCTCTGCATGAAATGTTCCCTTGGTATCTCTAATTTTCTTGAAGAGATGTCTAGTCTTTCCCATTCTGTTGTTTTCCTCTATTGCTTTGCACTGATTGCTTAAAAAGGCTTTCTGATCTCCCCTAGCTATTCTTTGGAACTCTGCATTCATAGGGGCATATCTTTCCTTTTCTCCTTTGCCTTTAGCTTCTCTTCTCTTCCTTTCTCATGTATATTAGTTTTTTTTTTCATACATAAACTGAACATATGAAAGCTTCCAAGTTCTTACAACTCTTTCCCCTTACCTTTGCCCAGTCACCTTTGAAGTGGGAAAGGAAAGGATATTTTTTTAAAAATCCAGTAGACATGAAGCACCCCTAGGTGACTTTGGTCATGTCTGTGACCCCATGGGCTGTAGCCTCCAGGCTTTTCTGTCCAGGGATTCTCCAGGCAAGAATACCGGAGCGGGTGGCTGTGCCCTCCTCCAGGGGGTTTCCGATCGGAATCACGTGTCTTATGTCTCTTGCCTTGGCAGGCGGTTTCTTTACCACTAGTGCCACCTGGGAAGCGCCATCAAAGTCTTAGTTCCTTGTAATAAATCTTCACCATTTTTACAAAATAACAAAAGCGTTTATCTTGAAAGTTAAAGAGGAGAAAGAACCTTCTCTCCAGGTCTGGGCACCGTTGGTTAGCCTTGTTTGGTGCCCGAGCCAGTTTTCTGCTGGCGCTCAGGCTGAATCCAGCACTTTGGGAAGATCTTGGTTTCTAGTGCTGAATCCGTGGAGTCAGAGCTGATAGTTTCCAGCTTCGGTGTGTCAGGCACTCACGTGGAAAGCCAAGGGGATGCTCCGCCATGGCAGTCAGTCCACTCCACACCCCATGAAGCAGGTCTCGCCTGCACGTCTCATCTCTCTAAGAGGAACAGAGGGTCCCTGGGGCCCGTGGCCAGGAAATCAGAAAACTAGAACCTGAACATGGTCTCACGGGCTCTCAAACCCAAGGAGCTCTCACTTTAAAATTTGGATTGGGTTTCGCATAATGTAGTAAGAACATTGCATACTTCCGACCCCAAATAACCAAAGGAGGTCATCCCTAACCCAGGTACCTTCTCAGGCCAGAATGTCTTTTATGCCCTCTCTCTGTCAATCGAAATGTTTAGTTTAAGGTTCAACTTACACATCACCTTTTACCCCAGCACCACCTTCACACCTACCTACAAGTCCCCTGTGGCTCCGCCAGCTGACACAGCTCATCACAGAGCTGCCTCGCGCTGAGTGTTGTCCAAATAAATGGAATCAGCAGTTGAGAAATTGTGCTAAACGTTGACGTTAGCATTATCAATTGACTCCTTTATCTTAACATAGTCTTTTGACTTAAGTGAGGCAAAAATCAAGGCATCACTACCTTTCCCTGTGTGACAAGCAATTTACCATCACAAAGAGTTAATCAAAGGAAAGCACGATTTTGTCCCCTAAGCTGATTCAAGAGTTGGTGGAGGAAGAGACGAGACCATGAGAAAAACAAAGAGGAAAAGCAATGCTTCAGATGGTGGCAGAAGAAATAAGAATTTTGTGCAGTCACCACAGGTTTACGCTCGCACTGAGAAGGTTAAAAACCCAAAGTCAGCTTTGGTTGTCCCGTTTCTGAAAGTTACAGGCCTCTGATTTCTTATCTCCTCTTCATTCTGTAGAGGGTGGGCAGGACTGTCCAAAGAATCATGTCTCTCTACAGTTGATCATCTACACCCACACAAAAAATAGACTCCTGATTGTTGACTCTTCAGCATCCTCTGTTCTGATTTTTTGCTCCCTGAAGGTCCTGAGGGAAGATCTACAAGAAGAGTTAGGAAACATGTTTTAATTTTCTTTTTTCCTTCCCCATCATCTTCATCCCCTTTGCCTAGGCACTGGGACCTCAAAAAAGCCTACTATTTAGATGAGAGCAGATGTAGGCAGCTATTTCATCTTGAATTGTATCCAACATGCTTTACTAGAGAAAAGGTTAACTTCACCTTCCCTTTAAATAGCACATTTCACTCATACACCAAAGGTCTGTTTGCTATTTTTCTTTCAGTTAAAGACCATGATTCCCCTCCAGAAAACCTGAGGTCTTTTCTTATAGGTTTTTCAGTTTCTAGATGGAATGAAATACCCTTGTCAACTCAGGAATATTTGTAGAGAAAATTTCAGCCATTCAGTCCTGTTCTTTGTCACTCTGTTAACTGGGATAGTCGCCTTTGAGGGAATATCTGAGGAAGAGAAATAGATAAATTAAATACATGCAAGGAATGCAGGAATAAACAAGGTTAGACAAGCTAGTGTTTTTCTATTGCTTCTGTGGATCGCAGAGCCTCCAGGCCAAACACATGCTTGAAGCATGTCACCTGCTGACCTAGAGACACCCCAGGTGTGCTGGGGTTCTATGGAACCTCTCCTCTGCTCCTCTGTCTCCATGTCCTATCTCCACAGGGGAGTTACCCCAAGCTTGAAGAGATGGACCCCATTAGTGGAAAGAGTGCTAATTCCAGACAATTCCGTTAACTGTTCTCTGGTACCATTAATTAACCAGCGTTCCAAGGGCTCGCCATGTGCCGCACAGCTGCTGCATCAGATGTCTTTCCTGCCACATTCGCTCCAAAATGCCACCCGGCCTGAACGCAGACCGGGAAGTCCCAAGTGATGCTGAGGCTAATCCGCAGGCCGTGGCTCAAGACCTTGGGAGAGATGTACCTCCTTGCTAGAAAGCTGTTGTCTCTCCCAGGACTAGATAGCGGCTGGAATGCAGAGCAGGGGCTTGATGAGATATTATAAAACCAAAGACCCCCCAAGAACCTGCAAACAAAGGCCCTTTTCGATGGCATTTTTGACTGCCTTCTTTATCTTAGTGATGTCTTGTTCATGTTGAGGGGCCAAGATGGCCTGAAACCAGATGAATTTAAAGCGAAAGTGGCCATTTAGAGAAAATGACTTCTTTCTTTGGGACAGCAGAAAATGTCTGAACACAGGAGTAATGTGTCTTCTGGTAAACGGCATAAAACAATGTTACCAGACCCGCTTCCTTGTGTGGTGTGTTGTACTTTTATGCATGTAGGCTGTGTGAACAGGCAGGTTAAAAGTTAAACAGTCGCCCAGGGCGACGGGAAGGCGGCGCACAGGTGGGAAATGGGCCTCCCGACTCCCAAACTATCACTATGCGTCTTTAGCAGGAACTAACAGGCACCAGGGTGCAAAAATGTCTTTTCTGAAGGTGCCGGGTATTATGAAATTGGGCTGTTCGATGCCTGAAATAGCCATCTGACCTTTCATCCAAAGCCATAAATTTATCATTGTCTGAAATTGGTGGACTCTCCTTCCTATTAAGGCCAGCTTTCAGGATTTAGCATTTACAGAATACTTGGTCTCCAGTGTGTGGAAAGAGACTTAAAATTCACTGGGGTCCCCTGGAAAAGGGTGGAATAAAAAGGAATTAGAGATCTTGAAGCAGAACATGGTCACAATCTAAATGAAATAACAAAGGCGAGAGAAACACAATGCCTGGTGAGATCAAGTTAGCCTATATTTCACGAAATGATAAATACCTAGAAGTCATGTTTATGTATAATGAATTACAAGCCTTCCACATTTACCTTAGTAACATTTTACAGGGGTTGTATTTTACTCCCAACTACCAATTATGTCATCATTCTGGCATTTACCTGGACATAATGATACACAGCCAACCCATTCTTGTAACATAATTCATTGCTCAAAAGTGTTTGTAAAGGCACACGGCATTCTACATACACATAACGACTCGGATATTGCTATTAAATTTTACAGATTAAAGTTTAGTAAACCTTAAAAATCTTATGCTGGTTTCTGGATATCTTATTAATCCTAAAGGAAAAGATGTTCAGCTCTTTAAATGTCAATAAATGTGTAACCCTGTAAAAAGTAGACAATGTATAATCCATCCTACAATGCTTCACCTACCTTTTTAATGGAGAATAGAGAGTTGCTTTTTTAACCGTTAAAGGCAGGTCATTTAGACTTTCATTTCTGCCACAATATTATGTCATCTATTAAAATATGAAAATACACATATAAAAGAGGCACACACACCCCTTCACCCTCCACACTCCCATACCTCAGCATTTTTCCCTCCCTGACTCATTAAATGCAGCCCAGGAATCACAACTGTACCTTTGGTTTGCATTGATTCATTTTAATTTAGGTTTGAGGGGCAAAAAAAGAATTCGGATCTTTTTATAAGCTTGTGAGGTCACCGAATTTAAATTAAGCCTCCGACTGTAAAGCACATTAATAAAAGTACTATACAGAGGGAAATTTAATATGAATGGTTAAAATGCATGGAATTCAGATTTTACTGTCAAACAGCTCAATTAAACAAATTGAATTTTTAAGCAACAAAGGGGAATTGAATCAAATTAGGAGCAGAGTGCGATCTGAAATGTGGGCCTTTATGAGGGAGCCTGCCAGCCCCTCCAGCCCAGAGCTGCGTTTATTTGTGCCTCGGCAGTTAGAGGAGGCCGGCAGGACCGCAGCACAAAAGGATAAAAATGTTCGCTGTGGAAACACAGTTTTTGGCTCCCAATAAATCATCTGTCACTTCATCACAGCCCAGTAGATAATGAGCAATAAAGTTTTCACACTCAGGGAATGAGGACTCAGACACAAGAAATACAGCTGTAGCCATAAGTCTGGCGTTTCTGTAAATGGAAGGTGCTTTGTATAAGAAATGACCCTAAGATTTCCTCCAAGCACACAGCATCAGGACAATAAACAATTTACTGCATGAAAAATTAAATCACATTTATTAGTAACTTTAATGACAAAAATATGTTGAGGTTGATACATTAAATAAAGCCTGATCTTGACCTAGAAACAGTGCTGTGATCAAAATCAGCTGAAGCTGGCTAGCCCAGGGTGGGCTGTACAATGAGTCACTATAATTTTTACTGGCATTATTTTAAATGTTTATGTGCATACAGTATTCCCCTTATGGCATTTAAACAGCACTAACATATCTGTGATTGAAAAATAATTTTTATTTCAATGAGTTTCTGTATACTCTGCCCCCCACCCCCCACCCCTAAAAAAAAGCAATTGAAAGGAAAAAAGTTTGAACTACAGATTGCAAAATCATTGGCTAGCGTATTCCACAGACACATCCCTGGCATTTGCAGATGGTCCTCAGAGGTGTCACCGCAGTCGTCCTCAATCGTCTCTGACTTTCACTCACCCATCTTTGCGCCATGCGTGTGGGTGGGCTACAGTGTAACCCAACACTGGAGAGAGGATAAACCAGAGAATGCAAGCAAGAAAAAGCGGGGGGCAGGGGGTAAAGCAAGCTCAGTGTCACACCAGTCGCCCTGAATGAAACATCTCATACAAAGTACATGTGGAAACTGGCACAGTTGGATCTTTGGCAGGAAGATGTGCCCAGCACCCCCAAAAGCATTTCTTCCCTGTGCTGGTTGCCAGATGGTCATGAGTGCCCCTGTGGGTTCCTGCCTCTGCTGGAGCAGGGATGATTTTGGACAAGTAAGGAGGGTAGAGCCAGCCTGCCTCCTGTCTCAGGGGTTCTGCCCTCGATCCAGTTACTGAAATGGACAGTGTGCAATGACAGAACTGTAAGGTTCTCTGGTGGGTTCCCAGAGCCATGCTCCCGGAGGCCAGATGACATAAGGCAAGCGGGATGCTCGCTGAAGCTTCCAGCGGGGCCCCAGGACTCCTGCCTGCATCCCGTCTCAGAGTCCCCGAGGTTTAGCTCTCTCTCGGACAGCAACCTTATCTCCCAAGCAGCCCAGGGAGGGCCAGGCTGGACACCTCTAATGCCACATGAGCTCCGACTCCCAGCCTCTGCTTTCCAGAGATCAGCTCCTGGGAGAGGTCGCAATTCTTGTGGGAGAAGAAAAAATAAACTCTAAATTATAAATCAAAATCTGAGCGGAGAGTATTGCTTGGTTCCCTGGCAGTTTGGATAGACCTAGAGCGGCAAACAGCCAATGCATTGGGAAAGACCCTGATGCTGGGAAAGACTGAAGGCAGGAGGAAAAGAGGGCAACAAAGGATGAGATGGTTGCATGGCATCACTGATTCAATGGTTGTGGACTTGGGCAAACTCCAGGAGATGGTGACAGACAGAGCTGCCTGGCGTGCTGCAGTCCGTGGGGTTGCAAAGAGCCAGACGTGACTTGACTTGGCAACGGAGCAGGGGAGAAAAGAGTCCACTGCTTTAAACTAAAGAGAGGAGTAAAATCTAAAAAGTTGGTCCCTTACGCGCACATCCTGCAGGCTCGGTTCTGCCACACAATTTTCACTGCTGGCCAAGGTGGAAGGACACAGAGGTCCAGAGGTGGGGCCTACGAGACGCAGAGAAAACTCCCCTTTCTCTCTGAGGGAGTCTTGGAAATGGCACGGATGACAAAAACACTGGAAGGCCTTCCAGCTTTGAATCTAGACTGTTTCTACCTGATCTCACAGCTATACAACGCATCCATCCGGTTTTAGCCCCCATCCAATAAAACCTACAAATTTTAATTAATGCTGCTTGACCTCATTAATGTGTGTAAAATTACAATCAAACAACAAATTGCAGCGATTTGCAGTTGAGAGATATTAACTAAGTGCAACAGAAAAAAAAAAGCATGCCGTTACGTAAATAAATGCAAATATAGGTCTCCTCACTGTATTTTGTGCCTGGTTTCTGAGAAAGGCAAGTCACTTAAAATCCTTATATCTCAGTTGTATTCGTTAAAATAATGCATGTTAATTATATTCCGACACTCATCTGACAAATAACTGATAAGTTACACAATGTAACTACTAATAATCCTTGCAGCCCATTTTATTATCTTATGAAATTAGAGATTGAACATTGATTATGAGTAATAGGGGATTTCATCCAATAAAGACCGCACACAAGGAGGAGTATATAAAAACGGGGTAGCTGGCTTTTGAATAGCTAAAAGGAATGATGTTAAGTCATTAATTAGCAAAGGCAAATACTCTGGGTGAAGACTGTCATAGTCATACTTTTTTAGACCAGAGATGAATTATTTCTTTCTACCCCAGCTGGACCATTGAGTGCAAGCTAAGTTTGTCCAGCAAAAAGAGAAGGAATGTATTTGCTACGGGGCCAGCCTGGCAACACTGCTTGCTTTACATGCAAATTTATATGAAAGCATGCGATGTCTAACACTGAACTACTCCAGCCTCAGACTGAAGGGCGATTTTACAAACGTCCTCTAGCACTCCATCATCCCTTCATTTTAATGTCTTTATTTTATGATTTTGTTGATGAAATACTACTTACCCAGTGCTCAAAATTCCTTTTAGGCTGCAGGCACTGGCTAGTTGACATGGCAAGCTATATTTTACAGCCGTATATTTCAGCTCTCTCTGTCCAAGTTGGAGGACACAGTAGCCAAGATGGTTTTTCATCGTAGAAATATATTTTCATATTTATTTATTGATTTGACTAATGTATCTATTTTTCAATTCACATGCTTATGTTTCAATCCATTAAAGTGATTCATGGTCAAATAATACGTTATTGCAAGTACAAAGAGGAGATAAAAACCACTGCACATTTGCTGTAACACAAGAACAAAAATAATAATAAAAAAACATAGCATGATTAAATATAGTTTTAATCCCCCAAAGATCAAAACGAAAATGATGTTTTTAATTATTCCACAAAAAGGCATGAAATATTTGTTTTTGTTTTTTTTTTTAGGAAAAAAGTAGGATGCAATTACCTATGAATTAAGTCTCCCAGTAATAAATATTTTGTGGATGTTTCTTAACAAGATTAAGTACTCAATATGGACTTAGCATAAGGCATGAAATTAACAACAGAATAAAAACTATAACAGGTCACAATTATTCAGCAGGAGACTAGACGGGGAGGCTGACCAGCTCTGAGATGTTAGAGCCGCATTCTCCAAGTGCCTTGCTTAGAGCCTTCAGTGCGGCGAAATTCCAGGGAAATGCTCCAGGTTTCCTCCTGGAGAGCCAGGCTGAGCGGTCACGCAAGGGCTAGGTGCACCGTGAGGCCTCCCATCTGGTTTGGGCCTCAAGGGACGCTCTAACGGGAAGAGGCAGGAGGCCGCTATAGGCCGGCTGCTCCCTGCGCCTGCTGCCAGTCTTAAAACAAGCTATTTTACTGGGTGTACATCGTAAGGACTCTAGAGCTGTGAAATATTAAAGGACCTGTGTGTGTGTGTGTCTGTGTCTGTGTGTGTGGCTGTGTGCATCTGTGCGTGTGTCTATGTGTCTCTGCATGTGTGTATGTATGTCTGTGTCTGTTGCTGTGCGTGTGCCCACTGCACGCGCGTTTGGAGAAAGAGTGTGG
>SJYX01018159.1:7343-101265 GCA_006410675.1 Oreotragus oreotragus | reverse complement strand
CCCCGACCCCGGCTCCCCAGCACGACTCCTGGCACACGGGGATGCTCAGATCTGCAGAGAATGCTGAGACTAGAGGGGCCTGTCCCCGACCCCGACTCCCCAGCACGACTCCTGGCACACGGGGATGCTCAGATCTGCAGAGAATGCTGAGACTAGAGGGGCCTGTCCCCCGACCCCGGCTCCCCAGCACGACTCCTGGCACACGGGGATGCTCTCTGGAGACCTCCGAGCGTGGACTGAAGGAGCCGGGGTCGGGGGACAGGCCCCTCTAGTCTGTGTTCTCTGCAAATCTGGACAGACCTTGCTGCCTTTCAGAGGAATCTGGAAATAATGAAAGTCTTACCGACGGCTTGGAGAATGGCTCTTGGTGCATCACAGTGCTGGCTCTGATCTCACACCTGGGGCTCTCCCCAGCCCCACCCAGGAGGGCAGCCGAGCCCGGCCCTGTGGCCTCCCAACTGCTGTCCAGCCCGCCCCAGAGGAGCGCCTTGCTCCTCACGCTGAGATAAGGTAAGATCCCGTGACAAGATAACCCTTGCCTCCAGAATGGGCTGAAAGTGGGGAGAGAAACCACACAGACTAGATTCACTGCCCGGTGGGGTTTGCATCTGGCAGCGTTAGAGACTGTCCCGGAGGTTCAGGCCGGAACTCGGGAGACCCCAGGCACGAGCTTTCCCCGTGCTCCTCTGGTCCTTGGTGGGAGTCGGGAGGTGCCTTTAGTCAGTGTCCTTCCAGTGCGTCTGTCTTCGGGGGCCTGTGAACGTCCCCGCTGCAGGAGCTGTGCGGAGCGCTGCACACAGTAGGTGTTCAAACAAGTTTGGCTTAAAAGATGAATGAGATGTCCATGCTCTGCAACTGGCTGGAGAATATAGATGGCAGGGATTTACGGGTGGGCAAGCAGAGGAACAAAAGTCAACATCCATCATAATCCCATGATCTAGGAACATCCATGTAAATATTTTGGTACATTTCCTAGATACATTCTGCCGTGAGAATTCACACTTTTTAGATTAAATTTTGGCTCAAACCATTTGGACTGTTTTAGTGTCTGCATTTTACACTAAATAATTTATACCAAATTGTTTTCCACAACAATTTTGAATGGTTGCCTAGTATTTCATGGTATGAATGTACCGTGAATATACAGCTGATTACACTCTTTTTTTCCTATCACCAAAACACTGCAGTAAAAATCTCTGAAGCCAAGTCTTTATTAACATCCATGATTATTTCTACAGGATAAAACTTAAGGTGAAATTTAAAATACTGTGAAATCTTTAACCAGACAGGCTTTGCCCTATACTTTAACTATGCCCATTTCTCAGTATGCTCCCATCATCATATATTATCATCAAAATATTTTTGTAAGTAAAAATTTACATATGTAATTTTATGTCAAACAATATTTCATTTTTATTTGTATTTAATTACAATCAAGTTTAAAGATTTTATGCTTATTGCCCATTTATATTTCTTCCCTTTTTAAATTACCCTTTAAAAATCTTCTGCATGTTTTTCTTTCCATAATTTTTTCTTAATTTAATTTGTATCCATTTTTGTTGGTTTTTAGAACTAGAGAGAAGTGTAAAGAAGAAAACTAAACTTGTTTATAACCTCTCTCCAAAAATGTCCATTGAACTTTAACAAATGCATGGACAAGATTAGAAAATTCAACCGTACGCCTCCTTTCTATCTCTATAACAAACCTAGTTCATCTCCTCAAATATAGTCATTGAAAACAGTGTTTTTTTATTCCTATCACACATACCCTACACACACATCCACACCACACACACACACACACGCATCCACAGAGTCCCTTACCTTGCCTTCATATTTTATAGCATGGATTAGAGATTTTCCCAAATAATCACAAACTGTATCCTTTTTCCTGGCTATCCAGTATCCCGCCATATACATGTGCCATAATTTATAGAACTAGACTCCTAGTGCTGGACACATTGAGTCTGCTGGACACATTTATTTTGTTTTTGCTATTTTAATAGTGCCAGACTGAAAATACTTTTGTGTGTGTGTGTGTGTGTGTGTGTGTATGTGTGTGTGCTGTGGAGTGATAAAAAGACAGAGAAGGACAGAAAGAGAATGAGAGAGAGAGAGACAAAGACAGAGAGAGAGAGAGAGAGAGAGCATTCTGTGTGTATAGTGATAAATTCCTAACAGCAAGGATTTCTGGTTTATTCCTTCATAATTTGAAGAGCCCCTTATATATTAGAGATGTTAGCACTTGAACTGCAATGTAAGTTGCAAAACTGCTGCATGATTTTTTGGCATTGTCTTTTTTTTACTTGTAAGTATGTTTTTATAAATTCAGATTCATCTTCATTCCTTCCTTGGTTTTTCCATTTGATTCCACACTTGCAAAAGCTTTTGCCACAGAAAAATTAGATAAACTTTTACATGGTTTTTTTTTTTTTTTTTGGTTTTAATATAGATCCATTCCTAAAGCTTAAAATATTCATCTTTCTGGTACTTATTTTTAGCCTAATCATAAAGTAGGGATTTGACTTTCCTATTCCATATCCTATTTGCTCCAAACTATTTACTGAATAATCTATCCTTTTCTTGCTGCCCCAAAATGTCATCCTTGTTACATGTGAATTATTTATGTCTCTTCCTGAAATTTCTTTTCTGTCCTATTGATCCATTTATCCCTGCACCAAGAGCACATTGTTCTAATCACTCCAGTATTTTAATATCTAGTAGGTCAAGTCCTCGCTCATTATTCTTATTTTTCAAAATTTCCTTGGCTCTTCTCAGCCATTTATTTTTCCAGATGAACTTTAACAACATTTTGTTAAGTTCCACCCAAACCCCACTGGGACTAGAATTGGATATTCATTGAACTTGTAGATGAATTAGGCGAAAGTTGACATCTGTGCCACTAAATCTTCTTACAGGAACATTATTCTTTATGTTCATTTAAGGTTTCTTTCTGTCCCTTGGCAAAGTTTGATAATTTTTAATACTTCTCTAGGACATTTTGTAATTTTATGCAGACATTTTATATTTCTGTTGCTATTGCAGATAATATCTTTGGCTGGGAATATACGGTTTATATGTTTTTGATTGTTTTGTAGTCAATAAAAACCTACTGACTAGCTTGAAATTAAGTTTTAGTTAAAATGTTTTAAATATTAACTAAAATTAGATAAAATTGTCTTCGTAGTTTTCGGCCGTGTCCTTTAAGGTTCACAAATGGTCCATCTGTCAAGTGGAAACAGTGCTAATTTATCTCCTCTATTCCAGTAATTAATGAGTTGATCTTCTTTATTTCATGTTAGTAAAATTTCCAAAATGACCGTTTCCCATAGACATCCTGGTGGTCACCCTGAGTCATCCCTGACAGCAGGAGCAACTATGCTGATGAGGCCTGGGAGGAGAGGCTGGTGACCTTCCTGGCCATGCTGACGTTTCCATGTTCAAGGGCCCTCCTCCTTCTCCTTGTTAACATCACCAAGGTCAAATGTGCAATCGTATCAAATGGCTTGTCTGCATCCATTGGGATAAACCTGTGTGTTTTTTTCTGTGTCTTCCGAATGTGAGATACTAATAGATTGCTTCCAGATGATTCACTCTCGCATACAATGAATACTATGAGATTCCAAGGCATCATTCTCTTAAGTCTGGAACCTGAATTAAGGAAAATCTAGGTTCAGATCTCAGCTCCATTACTTCTTGGCTATGTGGTCATGAGAAACTTACCTGAGCTCTCCAAGCCATCAAAATCTCCTCTCTAGGATGTCAGAGAATGCTAAGTGAATCTCTTGCTCTGGAAGAGTCTGCAGGTTCAGCATTGGAATGCCCTCATCGCCTAGTTCTCACTCTTACATGAACTGGGCAGAGACAGAAAGACTCGCCTACTCACAGGGAGAGTCTCAGCTGCTGTACGTAAGAGGTAGGTTGAGAAGTTACACAGTTATACATACTGCTTTTCAACTCCATGCAAAATGAGTGAGGGTCTGGCATAAGACGGGTGTTAATCAGCAGAGACAGCAGAAGACCCCAGCAGCCCCCATCCCCAGGGCAGGTCTCCTCCTGGTTATCGACGACAGAGCAAAGAGGCAAGTGGAAGGTGATTGAGGTTTTGCCAGCCAGTGTCAAAGGGAAGAAGGAATGCATCAGTCAGTTCAGTTCAGTTCAGTCGCTCAGTCGTGTTCGACTCTTTGTGACCCCATGAATTGCAGCACGCCAGGCTTCCCTGTCCATCACCATCTCCCAGAGTTCACTCAGACTCACGTCCATCGAGTCCGTGATGCCATCCAGCCATCTCATCCTCGGTCGTCCCCTTCTTCTCCCGCCCCCAATCCCTCCCAGCATCAGAGTCTTTTCCAATGAGTCAACTCTTCGCGTGAGGTGGCCAAAGTACTGGAGTTTCAGCTTTAGTATCATTCCTTCCAAAGAAATCCCAGGGCTGATCTCCTTCAGAATGGACTGGTTGGATCTCCTTGCAGTCCAAGGGACTCTCAAGAGTCTTCTCCAACACCACAGTTCAAAAGCATCGATTCTTCGGCGCTCAGCTTTCTTCACAGTCCAACTTTCACATCCATACATGACCACAGGAAAAACCATAGCCTTGACTAGGCGGACCTTAGTCGGCAAAGTAATGTCTCTGCTTTTGAATATACTATCCAGGTTGGTCATAACTTTTCTTCCAAGGAGTAAGCGTCTTTTAATTTCATGGCTGCAGTCACCATCTGCAGTGATTTTGGAGCCCAAAAAAATAAAGTCTGACACTGTTTCCACTGTTTCCCCATCTATTTCCCATGAAGTGATGGGACCGGATGCCATGATCTTCATTTTCTGAATGTTGAGCTTTAAGCCAACTTTTTCGCTCTCCTCCTTCACTTTCATCAAGAGGCTTTTTAGCTCCTCCTCACTTTCTGCCATAAGGGTGGTGTCATCAGCATATCTGAGGTTATTGATATTTCTCCCAGGAATGCATGTTGAGAGCCATATCCTTTTTCACTCATCACTTGACTCACTGGTGTTTCTCGTAGAGGAGCAGAAAACTGGTGCTCATTTCATTGTCTCAACTACATTAAAAGCTCCCTTCAATTTTTTTTTTTCAAGAAAAGAAAAACTTACATGTTTTAAATGTTTGCTTTGCATGGTACTTCTAAAAATTCACTTAAATGATGCTGCACAGAAGGATATTAAAGAGTGACACATGGGGAAAGATGGATTTGAAGGGACTGAAAATCCAAGGGAAGTTATAATCTTCCACAGCACATGCCCGAATGAACCTGATCACTGCTGGAGGCCCCGTTTAAAGCCTGTGTGTTGACTTCCTAGCGCAGTCATGACAAAGTGCCACAGACTGCGTGGAGTAAAGCAAAAAATGGACTCTCATACAGCTCCAAAGTCAGAAGTCTGAGATCCCAGTGTTGGCAGGCTTGGCCCCTCCTGGAGGCTCAGGAGGAGAATAGGTTCCATGCCTCGTTCCTGGATTCCTTGGCTTGTGGACGCATCACTGCAAGAGTCTTGGCATCCACCTTTTTGGACGTTTTTCCTGTGCGCTCCTCTGTATGTCTGACACAGATCATATTGATATTGGGCCTATTCTGATTCATATGATCTCATCCTAACTAGTTGCATCAGGAATGACACTACTGGGGCTTCCCCAGCCTCCAGTGGCTGGGAGTTGGTGTTCCCATTGCCCAGGGTGCAGTTTTGGTGGTATAGCCAAAATAAAAAGAAAAAAGAAAAACCACTCTTACCAAATAAGGAAGGTCACATCCTGAGGTTCCAGGAAGGACATAAAGTTTGCGGGGGGTCGGGGGGGGGACACTATTCCACCCACACCAGCAGGGATTCAACCTTGGTTTTTAATATGCTCCTCTCAGTGTACTGAACCCAGGACCCCAAGCAGCACAAACATCCCAGACTTACATGCTGCTGATTAATTTCACCTGACCCTTCCTGTCCCTGCTTAAGGCTGGGGACATCAATCTACCCAGCACAGAGGACACATGGGCGTGGCTAATTGATGAGCTTTAACAGATATTCAATGGCCATTTAAGTTGCCAGAAATCATGGGGAAAGGCATCAAGGGGTGGAAAATTTGCAGGGAGAGCCTCACATCCACCCTTGCCTCGGAAAGAGTTAAACCCCAGAAGCCAAGCCGATGGAGTCAGTGATGCCACAAATGCTGGGGGAGCAGCTCGACTCTCAGTCCAAGCAAGATCCCTTCTGAGCATGTTGCGGGCAAATGCTGGCACAGAAAAGGACCCCCAGATGAGCCAGGAAGTCTCCACTTCGTCATGAAGAATTGTTCAGTGGGGTGGGTACCAGTGGGAACGTGCTGGAAACAATTACCGTATGTGCCTGAGAAGGGTCTAATTTGTCCATCTTGAAATTTTGCCTTTCTTTTGAAAGGATAGTTAATTTCAAGTAATCTGTTTCACAGGTGAAGCCTTTTTCTGAGGGTTTAATATATCACCCTTGGTTGCCTGAACAATTAGAAATTGTCACCAAAGAAAAATGTCGCAGTTCATGTAAATAACTGTTTACCTAAAGGAATGGGAACCCACCAGAGTCAGCAGACTCTAATGAGCCATGACGACGGGGAGAGAGCCGGAGCTCAGCTGCAGCTGCTGAAGCTGACACTGCTCGTGGTAAAAATTGGCCAAAACAACTATTATTTGTTTTTTTCTTGTCAGAAATAATGTAGCTTGAAAATTTCAACAGGCAACATGAGTTCAAACCATTTGTTACTTCTAATGGTCTAATTGTTCTTCTGGCAGATATAAAAAATTGGGGCAGTGATGTCATTTACCTAAATTTCTAATTAATGCAATGGCAAAAAAGGAATTGGAATGGGGGTGGAGGGGAGAAAGAAAAGTTGGAAAACGCCTCTGTTCATCTCGATGGAATCTGTCTTTGTTAACTTTCCCATGCTTTGCCCCAGCAGCAGGTATCTGCGATCACCAAGCATTGTCCATTTCAACAGGAGGCGGGAAAGATAGGTGGTTCACTCAGTTCCTCGGGGAACAGGACACTTCTTTCCTGACAGCCCATCAAAAATCCCATTGAAAAGAGATGAATTACAGCAAGTGGCATGTCCTGAAAAGTTTATGCTTTCACCCACGGCTGAGTAGAGAGAACATAGGATGGACGCCCACCTGCTCAACCCTACACAGACTCTAGCCCACAAACTGCAATTAGACTACTGATTTTAAGCCTTGGGCATACAGTGAACCCCTGATCTGTGAAGATCGCTGGAACCACAGATGGTCGTACAACAACCCTCTGATCACTGGAGTGTCAGTGTTTGGATGGCTGGACTCTTCATGGTATTTCCCCATGGTTTGAAATAATTCCTCCTCCGACAGAGGGAAAGACACATTCCAAAATATCATTGTGGATCCTGGCCATGAAGCCAAGATGGTGCTTCCCGTTCTGTGTTCCTCAGAACAATGGTTCCAGGAGATGCTTGGGGGAAAAAAAATGGCATACTCTTTCCTCCTTAAACACAAGGCCCACCAGAAGATAAAAGGTTCTATAAACTCTACAGTAAAAATACCTCTCTCGAGGTACTTAACTCATCCTTTTTCAAATATATTTGACCTTATAATTCTAATTTTATGTGAAAAAGTCATATTCTGCAGGGGTAAAAAAAAAAAAAAAAAAAGATCTCGGGCATCTAACCCTGCTATTAAGGTCCTTACTAGTTTTCGGAGCAATCCAGTCCAGGGATGAACACACATGCTCGGATTAAGAGAGAGAAAGCCATGGAACACCTAGTGCAGGGCACGAGATCGGGTGGAGGGAGTCTTCTCCCTACCCACACGCATCCGAGTGGGCCCAGTGCTCGCGTCCCTAGCCACCCCGTCGTCTCGGCCACGGTCAACTCGCTCCTGAATTGCAGGAGCCTCCCGCACGCTCTCCATAGCTGGCCCTCCCCCCCTTTCTCCAGAGAGCTGGCCGAAGACGCCAAGGATAATCGGAGCCGGCTCTTCTCCCTCACCTGAAACCCTTCCGAGGAGTCACAGGAAAGTCACAAATGGCCGTCTCCTCCTTGTGTGTTTTCACGTCACCATTTTTGCTCTCTGGGTCCAAGTTTCTCTTTTCATACATTGGATTAGAGCACTCCCAAATGACCTCATTTTAACTTGGTCGCCTCTGTAAATGCCCTACTTCCAAATAAGGTCAAATTCTGAAATACTGGGGTTGCGACTTCACATGTTTGGGGTTTTTTTGTTGTTTTTTTGTTTGTTTGTTTTATTGGCTTTGCTTTGGTTTTTTTTTTGGGGGGGTGGTGATTTTTGGTTTTGGCTTTGTTGCCACACATCTTTCACAATTCAACCTGAAACAATGCCTGGCCATCCCTCTGTATTATCACGTCTAAAAAATATTACCAACCTGGTCATTGCTCCTTGCCTGAATTGTCATTTTTCTGTCCCATGGTGAATTAGTCCACTGGCCCATGTGAGTTTATTATCTGAACTTCTTTTGTGAATTTCCAGTTCATATCTTCACTGTAGGTTCAACCCCTGTGGGAAACCCAGACCTGACAGGAGTCTTTCCAAGCGTTTCACTGACCCCATGTCCACCAGGGCACGGTCAACGCCCAGTGGGCGTGTAAGGAGTGCCCACGCTCCGCATTTGTTCTTTCGTATGTGCACACGCTAAGCGGCTTCAGCCAGTCTGGTTCTTTGTGACTGTAGCCCCCTAGGCTCCTCTGTCAATGGGATTCCCCAGGTAAGGGTACTGGAGTGGGTTGCCATGCTCTCCTCCAAGGGATCTTCCCAACCCAGGGATGCAATCCACATCTCTTATGTCTCCTGCACTGGCGGGCGGGTTCTTTACCACTAGCCCCCCGGGAAAGGCTTTGTTCCTCTAGTCACATGTTAAAAGCATGAAAGTAGGTAATTTGTTCTCAATGCAGTAACTAGATCTTTCATCATATAAGATTTGCAATAGCTAAAACATGACTGCTAAAAAGGGGAATTTCTTACGTTAAGTGAAAAGTACCCCAAACCCCTTCTTCTGTGTGTCTCATTTCTGCCTACAATAGCGTCGATGATTGCAAACTATCCTAGCAGTGCCTATTTTTAAAAGCCTTTTTATTCATTTCCACTAAACATTTCAAGGGCTGCTGTTATTATGTGAAGTGTGAACTTTTTAAAAAGCATTGAACCATATTATATTAAAGTCATAAAAGTGATTATCTAGTCCAAACCCCTCCAATTGACCAATGAGGAAAATGGGATTTAGGGAGTTAAGCCGAAGATTACATGGACAATTAGAGGGATGAAGCCAGGCCTAGAAGACCAAGGGCCCAGGGCTCAGCTAAGGCTTTTCCTGACCGCTTCCGACCTTAAGAAAAGAGGTTGCGGTCCTCATGCAACGGGATCTAGGATCCTCTGACTTCTGGTGGCCCTCCGTGCCCCGTTCTCTGCTCACACTCCGAGGAGGACGTACAGAACACCTCTGTGCTGTAGGCTTCACTCCACCTTTTGCACTGAGACCTGGACACCTGGGCTCACAGGCTGTTGCCAGGTTCATGAAACGGTGAGCTCCATGGCCAGGATGTGGTCCTGGTTTCTCAGATGAGAAACAATTGAAATCCTGACTTCCTCCAAGACATTTTGGTCACAGCAGCCTTTTCTGGCCTCAGAAAGTTGTCAGCAATGGAAGGGTTATTGAACTAGATGTTGAAAAACATAGTGAGAAATTCTAAAGCTTTCTCCTGTGGTACCACCCTCTCTTTCCTCTCTGCTGAACACAGGCATTCTTTTTTCTTTCCCCCTTTGAACTAAGAAACGTGCATTTCTGGGCCTCAAACTTATGGTTAAACTTCAGGGACCATTTGTGACATGTCAGTAAAGAAGGTGATCTCCCTCCTGCGTAAATAGGTAACAGCTACTGTATAAGGTGGCACCTGGGCAGAGGTGTCAATATTTTTACTTTCATCATGATACACATAGCTTTATTGATCCTCTTCATAGTTTT
The DNA here is from genome assembly GCA_006410675.1 of Oreotragus oreotragus. NCBI lineage: Eukaryota > Metazoa > Chordata > Mammalia > Artiodactyla > Bovidae > Oreotragus > Oreotragus oreotragus. The sequence continues at coordinate 91,290 of SJYX01018159.1, read as the reverse complement.
ACTATTAATAATTAAGTCATGAGCCTTATTCCTTAATCCCATTTTATCCTCACTGCTCATCCTAATCACTCTTTACATTAAAGGATTAGTGCTCTGGGTACAGCTGGACAAATAATAACCCACCTTAGAAAAGATGGTTTTCCAAAAAGGGAACAAGAGTAACTTGCCCTTATAAGCAGGCTTAGCAAAGAGGGCAAAGGACTTGAAGATCCTTCAAAAGCACCCTTTCATAACAAGTCCCCCTAGGTGGACACGGAGCAGTCTTCGTTACATTTTACTTAAAGATGATCCTGAGTTTTCCTGGTGCAGGTAAGTGACTCCGTCATCCTGAGGTACCACAACATCTCTCCCTTGGGAAAAATTAAACATCCCTTCCCATGGCCTCTATTTTTTGGGTACCTCAAAGTCTGGTGATCGATGAGACACACTAGACCCCCGAGATGTCTGCTGGCCAGTGGACATCAGTGAGCACATACGCTCCACAGTGGGGCACCTGAAAATTTTGAGGCTCTTTTCCAGCCATCTGTGGTGTAGGTTTCCCGTTAGGGAGGGTGGTCTGATTCACTACAAAGCTGAGATGCTTCGGGAAGAAACAACCACTACCCTTTTTTTTTTTTAAGCCTTCTCTGTTGGAGAGAAATTACTTTAACCATTGAAGGGGAACATCATTCATCTAGGTAAATCTTAGAGTCAAAACCATAACACCTCATTGCTGACAGATCCCAGGCCAGCCAGAGAGGCAGCAGAATGAATCCTGATGTCCACAGCCCCAGGGAGATTAGCCCTCAGAACAAGCAGCGAGACTTCTTCTTGCTCAAATATCATCAACACAGGGACCGCCACAGCACACTGCCGCCGATTTGCAGGAGCATCTGAGCAGCGTAAGGAAGTGCGGTGGCCCCTGCTGTGTACAGCATAGATGAGGTCGTCGGTGCCCTAGGGACTGAGAATGCCACCCAAGGGGACCCCACGGCCAAGTAGCACAGCGGAGCTGGGGCAGCCCCTCGCTCTGCCACTTCCAGCTAAGCAGCCCCAGCCACTTACCTAACATCTTAGGTCTCAGTATCCTCACTGGAAGAATGGAGTTAAAAATTACCTGTTCTTCAAACCTGACATCATTAAATGAGATAACAGGTACAGGTGTAGATACGTATCCATGACAGTGGCCGACTCTCATTACACAGTGACCATGGCCACTATTAAAATGAGACTCTATTGCACAGTAAACCAAGCTGAAAAAAAGTTTGCAGTACTGGACTGTCCTTCACTATTACTTACATGAATCAATTTAAGGTACTGAGACTTCTCATCAGAACCATTTAAAGGCAAAATGATTTTAAGAGTAAGCTTCAGTAGCTTGTGATCTACTTTAAAATCTCTTATACTTCCTAGTTGAGGACTTTGGTTAAATATTTCATCAATTCTTTGTTTTTTATTCCTCATCTATGAAACACTGTTAGTCATAACAAAGCTAAAAAGTACAACTCAGAACACCAGAAATAAGAGAAGCCGTGTATATAATGGGTGTGAATCAAGTATTTTGTTGCAATAATGAAAGTTAAATGAAAGCACAGAAACACTTGTTTCCAACATGTTACTAAAAATATTTCTGAATCTGTCAGTAAAAAGTGAGAATGAAATAACTCTAGTAATAACACTTTTTAATGTATTTTTCATTTTGTCAATGCCCAAACAAGTATCAAGTACCCAATATGTGCCTATATGTTTAGAAGAAGAAAAACTGAAAATATAGCCCAAGATTTGGGATCTGGTGGGAAAGAGAGACATCAAAAATATTTTTTTAATAGCAATCTGTCTGTGCCATAACAGGAAAATAGAGGGTGAGTGGGAAGCTGAATTTATATATTAGACAAGAAAGAAGACAGGCTGAAAATCAAACACTGAGGATCCATCTCAAGAAGATAAAAACAGTGAATTAAGCCTAAGGAAAGTATAAGAAAGGAAAGGGTAAAGATGAGTGAAGAAATAAATGAAATATATAAAGCAAACATTCAATAGATAAAATGTATTTGACATTTTAAGAAAAATAAAAATATAAGCCTTTTAGGAATATTAATCAAGGAAAGAGAAAGAAAATATAAATTATTCAGCATCAAGACTGCAGAAGGGGGAAATCACAAATTGTACAGACATTAACAACATAAAGAGGCATTACGAACACCTTTATACCAGTGATTTGAAAGCACAGACTGACAGACAAATGATGTTCAAAATATAACCTACCAAACTGACACAAGAAGAAATAGAAAATCAGAATAGTCCTATACCAAATCATCAAATTTGAATTCTTCATTAAAAACTTTTCCACAAAAATAAGTCAAGGCTGAGCAAACTTCACTATTGAATTCGTCCCAACATTTAGAAAAGAAATAACATCAATATCACACAAACTCCCTTAGAGAACAGAAAGAAAGCGAGCACTTTCCAATTTGTTTTTGAAGCTATCAAAGGCCAAATGTAACTTGTAAGATGTAAAATATATGTACAGTAGCCTCTGTGTGTCTCCATTTCTGTGTCTCTCTATCTCGCTCTCATGTCTTGATCTCTCTTTCTCTCTGTACATATATATATATATATATAGTTATTTCATGTAGTTTAAATTATAAGGTTTTTTTTGTTCATTGTTTCAGAGTTTTCAATTTCTCTGAAGTAAGCATGTGTGTGTTACTTTAATGTTGAGGATTATACCTGTTTCATTTTGAAAAAAAACTACATGTTAAAGCATGTTAACTTCTTGACAGAAGTCAGAGAGAATACCTCAAAATTCCCCCTTAGATTGACAATCTTAGTTAGACAGTATAAATTAAATTCAGTAAGTTAAAGAGGATTTGTGGCTGAAAAGTGAAGAATAAAGACAGTAAATAAAAACATGAATTTCCAAACAGTTTAATTATGAAGACGAGAGAATGAGAAAGGTGTTACCCAATGGGGAGTAGCCCAATCAATGGGAGAGAGAAAAATCTTAATATAGGAGAGAGTTGAACTTGTATATAGTCTCAAAGAAAAGAGAGAAAATAGAAAAACGAGAACAAAGGAAATACTATTCATGGATTAAGACTCTGGGACACTGGGGAGGAATTCAGTGAAATATCTCACTGTTGGTCTTTACTCAACTCTGTTTCCCTTCTGTGTCCCTGGAATCCCCATCACCCCAGCTTTCTTTCTGGACATCCCTCTCCTGCCTAGTTCATTCAAAGTCCATCCCTGGAGCCTCCAGCTGGGACCTCCTGCTGATAAATGGAGGAGCAACTCAAGAGGGAAGCGCATTCTTTGTCATAGCCCCTCCTTCTGGGCCTCAGCTCATTCCTCCCTTCCTTGGAGAGCCCTCTTGGAAGCTCTCCTTGCAAGTCACTATGGCACCTTCTTCCACCCTAAGTCTGGGACGTCAGGAAACTTGGGGTGCTTCTTTGAAGCTTGCTCTCCTCCTCTTGACTCTTAACCATCACTGTTTTTCTGGACATCGTCAATGACCAGAGAGTTGAACCTCAGCTTGATGTGGCTGACTTCCTTCTGCAGTTTTTAAGATTGCTTAGTATTCACTTACTGCAAACAAGGAAACAGTTGACTCAAAAAGATTTAGCAGGAGGGGACAAGAGAGACTAGTTCTTCCTCCAGGGGTCTTCTCCACCCAGGGATCAAACCCAGGTCTCCCGAATTACAGGCAAATTCTTTACTACCTGAGCCATCACAGAAGCCCAATATTTGAATGCCTTGAGTCTGTAGAGACAACAGGAGCCTTACTTGAATAAAGATGGAAAATGAACCCTTAACAGAGAAGAAACAGTTGGCAATTTAGAAAGTTCTCAGATTATTTTCAAAAGATGATGGGGTTGTTCTTGGCATGGATCCAGAATCCTGCCTCCTTCTTCATGCCAGAGAAATCCTTGCCCCATAGCCACTGCGTTCCCCAAATCGTAGGAACCTTTTTAATCCCTCTCCCTCAAAATGCAAGGTTAGACCACTGGACAGTAGCTAGAGAAATTTTTGGCAATGGAAGGAAAAAATTTTTTTTTAATTTGAGCAACAGATGGACAATTGCATATTTCATTGTGGTTGGCAGCTTGCCTTTTCTTGAAAAGGCACTCACGAGCCTGCCAACAGGGGCCTCAGGCGCTCCTGACTGGTTCTCACTAACCAGGGCGGGCAGGAGTCCAAGACATCCTCGGTGCCATGCCCTGCCGGCACCTTCAAGTTTGCAGCAGCCCAAGGATCCTGGCTGGCTCTCATCCAGGCTGACGGGTTTGTGAAGTGAATCAAAGTCACTGACCATTTCTGGAAGCAAAGATGGTGTCTGCGGCCTCCACTGAACCCCAGCAGGCCAGCTGTCTCTCCCAAGGATGGAGCTGCCCATATTTTCCCAAGATCCCTTGATTCCATCTGTGTTCAGGTTTGGAGGCAGTCAAGGCAAACACAAGGGCCAGCTCTCCACAAACGTGCCCAAGCGCACGACATACATGCTTCCAACCATTTAGGAATTTGGAGGTCATGAGGGTGGGAGGCTGGGAGCTAGCGGTTTTAAAGACACAAAGAACGCTAGATCCGAAGGCAACCTTGGACATGGTGGAGCACAACTGTTCACTTAAAGGATGAAGAAATGGAGAGCTTCAGTCACAGGCAGAGTCTGTAGGGCAGCAAGGTTCAGTTCCTGGCCCCATGAGCAAACCCTCCCATCCTAAGAGCAGGGGCCTGCCGGATATCTTTTTACCTCTCTTCCCAGACGGGATGCGTGTGCTCACCACAACCTGCTGGCAGCCTGGCTGGGAGCCGTGTCTCCCTGTCCCTGTAGTAATTTGTCTCCACCACCAACCTGGGGGCATCGGAGAACAGGTTAGACCTTGCCAGCTTTTGCGTCCCAGAGTCTAGCATCTAATAGTGCTCAGGGAAAGTTCACTGCAGTGTGTTGCCATTGACGTTTCTCTCCACATGGACATGACACACAAAAAAGGATGCTTACAAAAGATGATCAGAGAAGTCCGGATAATGCTATTCCCAGAACCTTACGCTAAACCTTTCAAATTTCAGAAAGAATCCCCTCCCGGCTGAAATCATTCACTCCACCTTCTTGGTGTTGATGACACACAGACAAAATGCACAGACAAGCTGAGCTGAGCAAGTGAGATCCAAGTGCGTTGTAGCTCCCACACCCTCAGTCACCAACTGGGAAGGCCTCTGGGCAGCCCCGGTGGGCAAGGGCTCTGTTCTGTCCTGCCAAGGTCACAGTTAATCCTTTCCACCCAGAAGCCACTCCTGCTCCAGAGTCTCCCCTTTGGGATTCCCTCAGGAACCAACCTAACAAATGGGCTTCCAGAATGAGAACACACATGTGTTTGACACATGGCACTGGAGCTCTGCATTCACACCTCCTGACCCGGACTTGCAGAAGACACGCCAGTGATCTGCCCCATTCCTGTTTCTAATTGCCTTTTTCTCATTGTCTATTTAATATGCTCTTCTGCACCTCCAGCTCCCTATAGCCTCTGCCACCACCCGAAGCCCAAATCATCTTTCAGCGCTGAGCAGTGCGAGTCACCAGAGGTCAAGCGGGCGGGTGGGGAGACAGGAGCAGGAAGCCACGCACAGCTCCAGAGCAAGCATCGGCACACAGAAGGGCGTCTCCAGATCTGTCCTGATAGCCCTTCGTGGGCAGCAATGATCAGTTATCACTTCGGCACATAATATGGAGAAGCCCTCTGTGAAATAGTCCATCAGCTGAACTCTGACCTCCCCATCCTCACTTCCAACCAGAAACCCACTTCTTAGGGCAGCACAGGGTTATTCCCTAATGCTCCCCTTCTCTGATTTCCCTTTCCTTGCTGCTAAGTCACTTCAGTCGTGTCCGACTCTGTGCGACCCCATGGACTGCAGCCACCCAGGTTCCTCCATCCATGGGATTTTCCAGGCAAGAGTACTGGAGTGGGTTTCCATTGCCTTCTCCTGTAACTGCATAGTGATACACCAGTTCAACTTACTGCTATGGGGGAAAAACACCCTTTCCTTACTGCCTCAGAAAAACGTGAATTTAACAATCCAGGATGTAGTATAAAATGCATTATTGAAAGAAATCCTTTAAAAAAAAATCAAAGGGAGGATAAACGTGCCATTCAAGAGGATCGTGCAGCAGCAGAAAGTAAGCAAGAGGCAAGGGTACTGTTCCTTGTACCATCATCCAAACTGGACCCTCAAGGAGCCCCAGGGGCAGTATTAGCATTAATACATGTACCTGGACCCCAGGGAAACCAGGAAGCCACACTAAGGATGGGGTGTCACACAGGGGCCAAGCCATTGCCCCTGGCCCAGAGCTGTGGGGTCAGGCCCAGGGTCTGCGGTCAGCAGGGAGTTTATGGGTGACCATCTCTATTAATACACACACACATAAAACGAGGCCACACACGGTCAGATGTGAGAGAGCAGCATAGACCAAGGACCATTACTAAACAAATGTGTGCACCAGAGGTCCACTGACAAAACCAACACTCTCACTAACGGTCCAGCTGAGGCCAGGGTGCACAGTCCCGCTGGAGCTGGGGTGTGCAGGGAGCCAGGCTGTGCAGTCCAGCTGAGGCCAGGCTGTGCGGTCCAGGAGGGTGTGTGGTCCGACTGAGACTCAGTTATGCGGTCCAGCTGAGGCCGGGGTGCACAGTCCCGCTGGAGCCGGGGTGCGTGGGGAGCTGAGGTGCGCAGTCCTGCCGGGGCCGAGGTGCGCGGCGAGCTGGGGTGCACGGTCCCGCTGGAGCCAGGGTGCACGGAGAGCTGAGGTGCATGGTCTGGCGGGGTGCATGATTCAGCGGGGTGCGCGGGCCGACCAGAGGCCGGAGCCGGGGTGCACGGGTCGGCAGGGTGCGTGGTCCGGCTCTTGTAAATCATCACCATTTGCTTCTACTATGTGATCTTCATGCCTCGCCCTCCCCCTCCCTTCCTCTCTCTCTCTTCCTCTCTCTCATTCTCTCTTTCTCTCATACTCCAAATACAAGCACTGAAACCAATAGATTCTTCAGGTCAATAGTCAATTCAGAGCCCAGACCCTCAACCTCCGAACCACATGCTTAAGTACATCCACTTTCTATTTTCTTTCCATTGACTCTGAAACCAAACAGGAGCCCAAGGCTTTGAGTGGTTTTCTTTGTTAAGAGTAAGAAAAGGCACACACCTATCTTTCTTTTCCTGTGAAGGAAGGACAGTCTTCATGTGTATTTTTATTACCATATTCATTTATTATCCATCTACCTAACTGACCGTTTATGATGCAGACTTGGCTGGGCACAGCACCAGATGTTGCAACAGTATAGTAGTGGCTCTCATCACCTGACCCATGCCTTCCAAGGACTTGTTATGTAGAACTGTGTTATCTAAGCACAAAACGCGCACTCCAGGAGACAGCACCATAGGCAACTGACTAGGGAAGCTGGGAGGCCATCACGAACTAGAGTTAAAGAGTGTAGATATCAGCTGTAGATACACAGCAAGAACTCTGTGATCCAGCCCACTTGGCAGAGAAGGACAGTCATCTGCTTAATCAAAGGTCCTATTTTTGTTAAAATTCAGAATTTTAGGGAAAAGTTTTACTTCACACTCAGGTATTTATTTTCAGACATTCCAAGACAAGACTCAGATGAAAACGTGTCTCAAGTATATGACCCAGGGGCCAGAATCAAAGAGCTGTATGAAGGATGCATGGCCTCCTATGTCTTCATTAGGAGGCCAGCACCAAGGACCAGCCCCGCCAGCAAGTCACTACCGTGAAATGTTGCTGGGGAAGGACCGGCTTCATCCTCCCTGGGGAAAACCTGTCCAGGCTCCAGACTTGTCCACAGCATTGGTATCCTAACTGCAATCTCCCTTCTACCTCCCAAGCAATGAGGTTCTGGGGCAAACGCTTCTGCTGACATTCCTGCCGCCCCACAACCATCTAGGTCTTTTTAGGGACTCTGCCTTCTAGGATTTCAGCTATCAGACCGTGGTTTAATGATGTCCTCATCACAGAATCCACGGAGGACAAAGGAAATGTCTTTCCATAGGTTAGTTTTCCATGTTAGTGATAAGAGAGAAGGGTAAACTGAGATGGTCCACGGTCACATTCTTGGACTTCACTGGTCAAATGGCAATGTGAAAACAAAGATGCTTTCACAAAGGTATAACACAGCACCTCAAGGCTAATGATATGCCTTTGAAAAGGTAAGCCATGTCTGCAGCCCTGCCTCGACTTGTGTGTGGATCATGGTCAGGGAATCCAGCCCAGTCCCCTACCTGCTCCCCCTGCCCGCCTTCCTTTCAGGACCTGGGTTCTTGAGGCCAGCAAGACCAGCAACACTGGTACTCCTAAACTCTGCATGCTAGCCTAGACTGCCGCTCTGAGTGATCATGCATGGATGTGAGAGATGCACCATCAGGAGGGCTCAGCGCCCACGAACTGATGCTTTCAAACTGTGGGGCTGGAGAAGACTCTTGAGAGTCCAAGGAGATCAAACCAGCCAGTTCTAAAGGAAATCAACCCTGAATATTTAGTCATTGGAAGGACTGATGATGAAGCTGAAGCTCTAGTCCTTCGGCCACCTAATATGAAGAGCCAACTCATTGGAAAAGACCCTGATGCTGGGAAAGATTGAAGGCAAAAGGAGAAGGGGATGGCAGAGGATGAAAGGGTTGGATGGCATCACCAACTCAAAGGACATGAGTATGAGCAAACTCTGGGAGCTGGTAATGGACAGGGAGGCCTGGCGTGCTGCAGTCCCTGGAGTTGCGAGGAGTCGGACACGACTGAGTGACTGAACAACAGTGAGAACAATCGGGCTTTTACAGTCGAAGCTGCGTGTGCTCCAGCCAGTCTGCCTGCTGCAGCTTATTTCAGCCACAAAGAAACTATCCAAGGCCACCAAGGTCACTTCCTTCAGCCATGTCCGGCTCGACATGCTCCTACAACCTATCCCTGAGTCCTCCGAAGCCGCAGGAGGGGAGCGGTCCCCACTGTGGGGGCAGGGCCTCCCTAACAGGGAACCATTTGTAGCAAACCGTCCACAATATGAAAATGTATTTAATGCAATTAATAATTGAAGCAGTGAGCGCGCGTGCTCTCGGAGAGTTAAATGCTTGTCAGAGTGATCGATGCACGTTTCGCCACCGACACAGTCCCCACGAAGAGCAGAGGGATTTTGCAAACTTGTGTTGACCTTGGGTTGTGGTATATAGGAGGCAGATTGCAAAGGCAGGCCTACTTAAGGAGGAACAGTGCATCGGCTCCCAATTTACAGCCCTTTCCCCAATTAAAGGACTGTAAAAACATTAAAATTAATGCAGTCTTAACTCCGAGAGCAGGCCCTACTTTCTTAATTAGTGCATAATTATTCCATTTTTGATATCCTGGAAAATTATCACATGGAAATTATTTTAGGCAGAGTAACAATAGCAAAAACTCCCTCCCCTCACTCTATTAACATGTGGACATAATTAACACTTTATTACAGTGAAAATACTATTACTGCTAATGTTTAATGACTTTTGCCATTGCATCCTAAGCAGGAAATTCAGAACACGATGGAGTGAAGGTTTCCTATAAATATAATACAAATGACTTGCAAAGATTATGAAGGTTTGAACTAGCTGCATTAAAAATCAGGAGGTCATAGATACTCACTTGCTAAAAGCTTGGTGGGCAGAGAAAAGTAATTTGGTGTGAACTCCCAGAGAGATGACACAGAATAATCATTTGGGCATGGTCTGGACCCACAGCCTGCCACTGGCGCAGCCTCGGCCTGCTGATAATAAAACAGGGTTCGCTCTGCTGTGTTAATGGATACTTTTAAATGGATAGTCAAACACTGGAAGTTCAAGACATTGGGCAAAATTCAAATCCAATTTCTCCAGGTGAAGACACTAGAAATGACAGGAGAAGACACAATTTTGATAACCAGGATGTGTTAGGGGTGTCTAGAGTGGGGTACTGCTCTTGCATGAACAGTTAGGGGTGTCTATTACTGCTAATGTTTAATGACTTTTGCCATTGCATCCTAAGCAGGAAATTCAGAACACGATGGAGTGAAGGTTTCCTATAAATATAATACAAATGACTTGCAAAGATTATGAAGGTTTGAACTAGCTGCATTAAAAATCAGGAGGTCATAGATACTCACTTGCTAAAAGCTTGGTGGGCAGAGAAAAGTAATTTGGTGTGAACTCCCAGAGAGATGACACAGAATAATCATTTGGGCATGGTCTGGACCCACAGCCTGCCACTGGCGCAGCCTCGGCCTGCTGATAATAAAACAGGGTTCGCTCTGCTGTGTTAATGGATACTTTTAAATGGATAGTCAAACACTGGAAGTTCAAGACATTGGGCAAAATTCAAATCCAATTTCTCCAGGTGAAGACACTAGAAATGACAGGAGAAGACACAATTTTGATAACCAGGATGTGTTAGGGGTGTCTAGAGTGGGGTACTGCTCTTGCATGAACAGTTAGGGGTGTCTATTACTGCTAATGTTTAATGACTTTTGCCATTGCATCCTAAGCAGGAAATTCAGAACACGATGGAGTGAAGGTTTCCTATAAATATAATACAAATGACTTGCAAAGATTATGAAGGTTTGAACTAGCTGCATTAAAAATCAGGAGGTCATAGATACTCACTTGCTAAAAGCTTGGTGGGCAGAGAAAAGTAATTTGGTGTGAACTCCCAGAGAGATGACACAGAATAATCATTTGGGCATGGTCTGGACCCACAGCCTGCCACTGGCGCAGCCTCGGCCTGCTGATAATAAAACAGGGTTCGCTCTGCTGTGTTAATGGATACTTTTAAATGGATAGTCAAACACTGGAAGTTCAAGACATTGGGCAAAATTCAAATCCAATTTCTCCAGGTGAAGACACTAGAAATGACAGGAGAAGACACAATTTTGATAACCAGGATGTGTTAGGGGTGTCTAGAGTGGGGTACTGCTCTTGCATGAACAGTTAGGGGTGTCTATTACTGCTAATGTTTAATGACTTTTGCCATTGCATCCTAAGCAGGAAATTCAGAACACGATGGAGTGAAGGTTTCCTATAAATATAATACAAATGACTTGCAAAGATTATGAAGGTTTGAACTAGCTGCATTAAAAATCAGGAGGTCATAGATACTCACTTGCTAAAAGCTTGGTGGGCAGAGAAAAGTAATTTGGTGTGAACTCCCAGAGAGATGACACAGAATAATCATTTGGGCATGGTCTGGACCCACAGCCTGCCACTGGCGCAGCCTCGGCCTGCTGATAATAAAACAGGGTTCGCTCTGCTGTGTTAATGGATACTTTTAAATGGATAGTCAAACACTGGAAGTTCAAGACATTGGGCAAAATTCAAATCCAATTTCTCCAGGTGAAGACACTAGAAATGACAGGAGAAGACACAATTTTGATAACCAGGATGTGTTAGGGGTGTCTAGAGTGGGGTACTGCTCTTGCATGAACAGTTAGGGGTGTCTATTACTGCTAATGTTTAATGACTTTTGCCATTGCATCCTAAGCAGGAAATTCAGAACACGATGGAGTGAAGGTTTCCTATAAATATAATACAAATGACTTGCAAAGATTATGAAGGTTTGAACTAGCTGCATTAAAAATCAGGAGGTCATAGATACTCACTTGCTAAAAGCTTGGTGGGCAGAGAAAAGTAATTTGGTGTGAACTCCCAGAGAGATGACACAGAATAATCATTTGGGCATGGTCTGGACCCACAGCCTGCCACTGGCGCAGCCTCGGCCTGCTGATAATAAAACAGGGTTCGCTCTGCTGTGTTAATGGATACTTTTAAATGGATAGTCAAACACTGGAAGTTCAAGACATTGGGCAAAATTCAAATCCAATTTCTCCAGGTGAAGACACTAGAAATGACAGGAGAAGACACAATTTTGATAACCAGGATGTGTTAGGGGTGTCTAGAGTGGGGTACTGCTCTTGCATGAACAGTTAGGGGTGTCTATTACTGCTAATGTTTAATGACTTTTGCCATTGCATCCTAAGCAGGAAATTCAGAACACGATGGAGTGAAGGTTTCCTATAAATATAATACAAATGACTTGCAAAGATTATGAAGGTTTGAACTAGCTGCATTAAAAATCAGGAGGTCATAGATACTCACTTGCTAAAAGCTTGGTGGGCAGAGAAAAGTAATTTGGTGTGAACTCCCAGAGAGATGACACAGAATAATCATTTGGGCATGGTCTGGACCCACAGCCTGCCACTGGCGCAGCCTCGGCCTGCTGATAATAAAACAGGGTTCGCTCTGCTGTGTTAATGGATACTTTTAAATGGATAGTCAAACACTGGAAGTTCAAGACATTGGGCAAAATTCAAATCCAATTTCTCCAGGTGAAGACACTAGAAATGACAGGAGAAGACACAATTTTGATAACCAGGATGTGTTAGGGGTGTCTAGAGTGGGGTACTGCTCTTGCATGAACAGTTAGGGGTGTCTATTACTGCTAATGTTTAATGACTTTTGCCATTGCATCCTAAGCAGGAAATTCAGAACACGATGGAGTGAAGGTTTCCTATAAATATAATACAAATGACTTGCAAAGATTATGAAGGTTTGAACTAGCTGCATTAAAAATCAGGAGGTCATAGATACTCACTTGCTAAAAGCTTGGTGGGCAGAGAAAAGTAATTTGGTGTGAACTCCCAGAGAGATGACACAGAATAATCATTTGGGCATGGTCTGGACCCACAGCCTGCCACTGGCGCAGCCTCGGCCTGCTGATAATAAAACAGGGTTCGCTCTGCTGTGTTAATGGATACTTTTAAATGGATAGTCAAACACTGGAAGTTCAAGACATTGGGCAAAATTCAAATCCAATTTCTCCAGGTGAAGACACTAGAAATGACAGGAGAAGACACAATTTTGATAACCAGGATGTGTTAGGGGTGTCTAGAGTGGGGTACTGCTCTTGCATGAACAGTTAGGGGTGTCTATTACTGCTAATGTTTAATGACTTTTGCCATTGCATCCTAAGCAGGAAATTCAGAACACGATGGAGTGAAGGTTTCCTATAAATATAATACAAATGACTTGCAAAGATTATGAAGGTTTGAACTAGCTGCATTAAAAATCAGGAGGTCATAGATACTCACTTGCTAAAAGCTTGGTGGGCAGAGAAAAGTAATTTGGTGTGAACTCCCAGAGAGATGACACAGAATAATCATTTGGGCATGGTCTGGACCCACAGCCTGCCACTGGCGCAGCCTCGGCCTGCTGATAATAAAACAGGGTTCGCTCTGCTGTGTTAATGGATACTTTTAAATGGATAGTCAAACACTGGAAGTTCAAGACATTGGGCAAAATTCAAATCCAATTTCTCCAGGTGAAGACACTAGAAATGACAGGAGAAGACACAATTTTGATAACCAGGATGTGTTAGGGGTGTCTAGAGTGGGGTACTGCTCTTGCATGAACAGTTAGGGGTGTCTATTACTGCTAATGTTTAATGACTTTTGCCATTGCATCCTAAGCAGGAAATTCAGAACACGATGGAGTGAAGGTTTCCTATAAATATAATACAAATGACTTGCAAAGATTATGAAGGTTTGAACTAGCTGCATTAAAAATCAGGAGGTCATAGATACTCACTTGCTAAAAGCTTGGTGGGCAGAGAAAAGTAATTTGGTGTGAACTCCCAGAGAGATGACACAGAATAATCATTTGGGCATGGTCTGGACCCACAGCCTGCCACTGGCGCAGCCTCGGCCTGCTGATAATAAAACAGGGTTCGCTCTGCTGTGTTAATGGATACTTTTAAATGGATAGTCAAACACTGGAAGTTCAAGACATTGGGCAAAATTCAAATCCAATTTCTCCAGGTGAAGACACTAGAAATGACAGGAGAAGACACAATTTTGATAACCAGGATGTGTTAGGGGTGTCTAGAGTGGGGTACTGCTCTTGCATGAACAGTTAGGGGTGTCTATTACTGCTAATGTTTAATGACTTTTGCCATTGCATCCTAAGCAGGAAATTCAGAACACGATGGAGTGAAGGTTTCCTATAAATATAATACAAATGACTTGCAAAGATTATGAAGGTTTGAACTAGCTGCATTAAAAATCAGGAGGTCATAGATACTCACTTGCTAAAAGCTTGGTGGGCAGAGAAAAGTAATTTGGTGTGAACTCCCAGAGAGATGACACAGAATAATCATTTGGGCATGGTCTGGACCCACAGCCTGCCACTGGCGCAGCCTCGGCCTGCTGATAATAAAACAGGGTTCGCTCTGCTGTGTTAATGGATACTTTTAAATGGATAGTCAAACACTGGAAGTTCAAGACATTGGGCAAAATTCAAATCCAATTTCTCCAGGTGAAGACACTAGAAATGACAGGAGAAGACACAATTTTGATAACCAGGATGTGTTAGGGGTGTCTAGAGTGGGGTACTGCTCTTGCATGAACAGTTAGGGGTGTCTATTACTGCTAATGTTTAATGACTTTTGCCATTGCATCCTAAGCAGGAAATTCAGAACACGATGGAGTGAAGGTTTCCTATAAATATAATACAAATGACTTGCAAAGATTATGAAGGTTTGAACTAGCTGCATTAAAAATCAGGAGGTCATAGATACTCACTTGCTAAAAGCTTGGTGGGCAGAGAAAAGTAATTTGGTGTGAACTCCCAGAGAGATGACACAGAATAATCATTTGGGCATGGTCTGGACCCACAGCCTGCCACTGGCGCAGCCTCGGCCTGCTGATAATAAAACAGGGTTCGCTCTGCTGTGTTAATGGATACTTTTAAATGGATAGTCAAACACTGGAAGTTCAAGACATTGGGCAAAATTCAAATCCAATTTCTCCAGGTGAAGACACTAGAAATGACAGGAGAAGACACAATTTTGATAACCAGGATGTGTTAGGGGTGTCTAGAGTGGGGTACTGCTCTTGCATGAACAGTTAGGGGTGTCTATTACTGCTAATGTTTAATGACTTTTGCCATTGCATCCTAAGCAGGAAATTCAGAACACGATGGAGTGAAGGTTTCCTATAAATATAATACAAATGACTTGCAAAGATTATGAAGGTTTGAACTAGCTGCATTAAAAATCAGGAGGTCATAGATACTCACTTGCTAAAAGCTTGGTGGGCAGAGAAAAGTAATTTGGTGTGAACTCCCAGAGAGATGACACAGAATAATCATTTGGGCATGGTCTGGACCCACAGCCTGCCACTGGCGCAGCCTCGGCCTGCTGATAATAAAACAGGGTTCGCTCTGCTGTGTTAATGGATACTTTTAAATGGATAGTCAAACACTGGAAGTTCAAGACATTGGGCAAAATTCAAATCCAATTTCTCCAGGTGAAGACACTAGAAATGACAGGAGAAGACACAATTTTGATAACCAGGATGTGTTAGGGGTGTCTAGAGTGGGGTACTGCTCTTGCATGAACAGTTAGGGGTGTCTATTACTGCTAATGTTTAATGACTTTTGCCATTGCATCCTAAGCAGGAAATTCAGAACACGATGGAGTGAAGGTTTCCTATAAATATAATACAAATGACTTGCAAAGATTATGAAGGTTTGAACTAGCTGCATTAAAAATCAGGAGGTCATAGATACTCACTTGCTAAAAGCTTGGTGGGCAGAGAAAAGTAATTTGGTGTGAACTCCCAGAGAGATGACACAGAATAATCATTTGGGCATGGTCTGGACCCACAGCCTGCCACTGGCGCAGCCTCGGCCTGCTGATAATAAAACAGGGTTCGCTCTGCTGTGTTAATGGATACTTTTAAATGGATAGTCAAACACTGGAAGTTCAAGACATTGGGCAAAATTCAAATCCAATTTCTCCAGGTGAAGACACTAGAAATGACAGGAGAAGACACAATTTTGATAACCAGGATGTGTTAGGGGTGTCTAGAGTGGGGTACTGCTCTTGCATGAACAGTTAGGGGTGTCTATTACTGCTAATGTTTAATGACTTTTGCCATTGCATCCTAAGCAGGAAATTCAGAACACGATGGAGTGAAGGTTTCCTATAAATATAATACAAATGACTTGCAAAGATTATGAAGGTTTGAACTAGCTGCATTAAAAATCAGGAGGTCATAGATACTCACTTGCTAAAAGCTTGGTGGGCAGAGAAAAGTAATTTGGTGTGAACTCCCAGAGAGATGACACAGAATAATCATTTGGGCATGGTCTGGACCCACAGCCTGCCACTGGCGCAGCCTCGGCCTGCTGATAATAAAACAGGGTTCGCTCTGCTGTGTTAATGGATACTTTTAAATGGATAGTCAAACACTGGAAGTTCAAGACATTGGGCAAAATTCAAATCCAATTTCTCCAGGTGAAGACACTAGAAATGACAGGAGAAGACACAATTTTGATAACCAGGATGTGTTAGGGGTGTCTAGAGTGGGGTACTGCTCTTGCATGAACAGTTAGGGGTGTCTATTACTGCTAATGTTTAATGACTTTTGCCATTGCATCCTAAGCAGGAAATTCAGAACACGATGGAGTGAAGGTTTCCTATAAATATAATACAAATGACTTGCAAAGATTATGAAGGTTTGAACTAGCTGCATTAAAAATCAGGAGGTCATAGATACTCACTTGCTAAAAGCTTGGTGGGCAGAGAAAAGTAATTTGGTGTGAACTCCCAGAGAGATGACACAGAATAATCATTTGGGCATGGTCTGGACCCACAGCCTGCCACTGGCGCAGCCTCGGCCTGCTGATAATAAAACAGGGTTCGCTCTGCTGTGTTAATGGATACTTTTAAATGGATAGTCAAACACTGGAAGTTCAAGACATTGGGCAAAATTCAAATCCAATTTCTCCAGGTGAAGACACTAGAAATGACAGGAGAAGACACAATTTTGATAACCAGGATGTGTTAGGGGTGTCTAGAGTGGGGTACTGCTCTTGCATGAACAGTTAGGGGTGTCTATTACTGCTAATGTTTAATGACTTTTGCCATTGCATCCTAAGCAGGAAATTCAGAACACGATGGAGTGAAGGTTTCCTATAAATATAATACAAATGACTTGCAAAGATTATGAAGGTTTGAACTAGCTGCATTAAAAATCAGGAGGTCATAGATACTCACTTGCTAAAAGCTTGGTGGGCAGAGAAAAGTAATTTGGTGTGAACTCCCAGAGAGATGACACAGAATAATCATTTGGGCATGGTCTGGACCCACAGCCTGCCACTGGCGCAGCCTCGGCCTGCTGATAATAAAACAGGGTTCGCTCTGCTGTGTTAATGGATACTTTTAAATGGATAGTCAAACACTGGAAGTTCAAGACATTGGGCAAAATTCAAATCCAATTTCTCCAGGTGAAGACACTAGAAATGACAGGAGAAGACACAATTTTGATAACCAGGATGTGTTAGGGGTGTCTAGAGTGGGGTACTGCTCTTGCATGAACAGTTAGGGGTGTCTATTACTGCTAATGTTTAATGACTTTTGCCATTGCATCCTAAGCAGGAAATTCAGAACACGATGGAGTGAAGGTTTCCTATAAATATAATACAAATGACTTGCAAAGATTATGAAGGTTTGAACTAGCTGCATTAAAAATCAGGAGGTCATAGATACTCACTTGCTAAAAGCTTGGTGGGCAGAGAAAAGTAATTTGGTGTGAACTCCCAGAGAGATGACACAGAATAATCATTTGGGCATGGTCTNGTCTATTACTATTTTACATATTGTGGTATATATCTATTAATCCCAAGCTCCTAATTTATCCCTACCTCTTTTCCCGTTTCAGTAACCACAGTTCATTTTGGTTCGTCAGTGAGTCTGTTTTTGTTTTGTAAGTTCGTTTGTATCATTTTTTAAATTCCACATATAAGTGATGTCATGTGGTGTTTCTTTCTCTTTCTGACTTACTTAGTGTGGTGATCTCTAAGCTCTATTTCCCATTTTTTAATGCTAAAGTATAGAAATACATTTTTGGTTGTTCCTAGAATATAAAAATACAACTAACTTTTCTTATTCCTGGTCTTTTGCATTTTAAGTTTTAAAATTGACTTATTTATTAAAATACATTAAAACGCTACTGGAACTTTGATTGCATGATTATATTGAATCTATAGATCAGTGGGTGGAGACAGATGGACATCTTTAAGATATTGAGTCTTGATATCCCTTCAATTATTTAAGCCTTCTTCAGATTTTTAAAACTTTTAATTTCTGTGTAGCCATCTTACACATCTTTTCTCGTGCATTTTCCTAAACAGTTGATGCTTTCGATGCAGTTTGATGACTTGGCAGACAAACTTCAAGGCAGGTGTCCTGTTACTCACCTCCTGGGGTTCAGCCTTTATATAATCCCCTCAGCTCCAGTGTGGGCACAACTGGTCATTTATTTCCAACCAGTAGAGTAGGCATTGCAGGGGTATTCCTTACCAGCTGAGCCACCAGGGAAGCCCAATAGAGCAGTCAAGCCTGTTAAACCCTCACTTTCACGAGGGTGTTACATTTTATGAATCTCCATCATAAGGAAGTTTTCCTCTTGCTGGCAGCACACAGNGATAATAAAGCTTATTTATGAGATACAATTTTTCAAGCATTAAAACATCTCATGTTTACAAAAACATTAAAAAATATTATTACTTGGTATTTAAAGGAATAAAAAAAAGCAAAACCATTATGAAAATATTTGTCCTGCTCGGCGACTTCTCTCTTTTGTCAAACTGTCGTGAGTACATTTATGAACCTTACTGGCTTAGATACTTTTAAAATTAAAAGGATTTGCAAGTTCAAATAGAGGCCAGTGATTTAAGGTCTGTCTCCTTCCGTCATCTGTTGGCACAAAATCCCTTCTTACGTATTTTAGATGAAATTTTGACATGGGATAGAGTGCCAGTGTGTTTTCATCTGGATCCGACAAGACACGTTCCTTACTGGTCCTATGGCTGCGTCACTGGTTGGAGTTAGATGATGTTTGGTTTTTCTCATAAACAAAGTTTCTCGTGTCTTCTCCAGTGGGATTAGGTTGCTTGATAAGACCTGAGGCTTCTGCTGTCTCCAGACTATCCATCCACAGGGCTGGTGGGAAGTGCTGGGGAGGCCAGCGACGAGCAGGTGACACAGAGCGCCTGCTCATCCCCTTAAGACTGTTGATTCAATTGAGGAGGAAGCAGTGGAAGCTAAAAATGCTCCCAAAGTGGCTCCTCCTGGTGAGTGCTCCCCTCTGTGCCATCTGACGCTCTGCAGCCGCATGGACTGTAGCCCGCCAGGCTCCTCTGTCCATGGAATCTTCCAGGCAAGAATACTGGAGTAGAGAGCCATTCTCTTCTCCAGGGGATCTTTCCGATTCAAGGACTGAATCCAGTTCTCCTGCATCGTAGGCAGAGTCTTTATCATCTGAGCCGCCGTGGAAGCCTGTGCACAGCAGTAAACGGTGAGGAAAACTGACAAAGCAGAGCATTCAACCTCCAGAGACAGGTCCTGCCTGTAGGGTTGAAGGTTACTCCGCCCAAAGGCTGACATGGACCAGCTCTGAGCTAGAGTCATGACTACCTTTCTTCAACACATCAGCCTGGATGCGGCAAACCATAGAGAGGGGCCTCTGCTTTCCAGCCCAGCAGCCACAGCTCAGCCCCATTGCTCCTCAGCAGGTCACGGGCGGGCCCGAGCCTCCCACCCGCCTCCTGGGGAACACAGGAAACTCGTGCTCTGTGTGGGCAACGGCTTCCCGGCCCCGCTTGAGGAGTCAGGCCCTCTGGCTCTCTTAGCGAAGGAGAGTCTGGAGACCACTCCTCTTTGGGGCCTCCATTCTTGGTAAGGAGAATCTGAGGTCTTACCAGTTGCAAAAAAGCCTANTGCTCTGTGTGGGCAATGGCTTCCCGGCCCCGCTTGAGGAGTCAGGCCCTCTGGCTCTCTTAGCGAAGGAGAGTCTGGAGACCACTCCTCTTTGGGGCCTCCATTCTTGGTAAGGAGAATCTGAGGTCTTACCAGTTGCAAAAAAGCCTATTGAAGATAAGGAAAGAAATAACAGAAAGAACCCCTCAAGAGACAGGCCAAGGGAGGCAACGGTCTCAGAAGGTTGGGTTATAGAGTTTTTAAGGCAATGTCATTTGCATAATCACGGACGGCCAGTTGATTGACAGTCCCGAATGGCGGCTGCAGGTTATATGACAAGATGGTCTACTGCATGTGTCCTTCCCACAATTCAGTCTGTTATGGTTTCCAGTGGATTCCCTGGTGGCGGTGGATCTGCCTGCAATACAGGACGCACAGGCTCCATCCCTGGGTCGGGAAGACCCCCTGGAGAAGGCAATGGCAGCCCACTCCGGTATTGGTGCCTGGAGAATCCCATGGACAGAGGAGCCTGGTGGGCTACAGTCATGGGGTTCAAAAGAGTTGGATATGACTTAGCAACGAACAACAAACAATTTCCAATAGTCATGTATGGATGTGAGAGTTGGACCATAAAGAAGGCTGAGCGCCAGAACTGATGCTTTCAAATTGTGGGGCTGGAGAAGACGCTTTAGAGGCTCTTGGACAGCAAGGAGATCAAACCAGTCAATCTGAAAGGAAGTCAACCTTGAACATTCATTTGAAGGACTGATGCTGAAGCTGAAGCTCCAATACTTTGGCCACTTGATGCGAAGAGCTGACTCTGGAAAAGACCCTGATGCTGGGAAAGTTTGAGGGGCAGGAGGAGAAGGGGATGACAGAGGATGAGGTGGTTGGATGGCATCACCGACTCAATGGACATGAGTTTGAGCAAACATGGGAAATAATAGAGGCCAGAGGAGCCTGGTGGGCTACAGTCCATAGGGTGACAAAGAGTCAGACATGACTCACTGATTGAACAACAACAATTCATGGAATATTTACGAGCAGTGAGTGAGTCCAGTGGGCACCAAAGGTTACTTTAGTGCAGGATGGTGTGAGGTGTGCCCATGTACCAGAGTAGGGGAAGCCGACTGGTCAGCCAGTGCCCGGTGGGCGTGGGGCTGTTTCCGGTTCCCTCACTGTTTTGGAGCACGGATGGGGCATATCTGGGGCGGGGCTGGTGAACAGCTGGGTGGCATTAGGCGGTCACTGGACATTTAGCTGAAGGAGCCTCCTCTCCTTGCTCTCAGCCAACTTCCTCCCTAACAGATCTACAAGCACCCCAACAGCGAGTCCAAAGCCAAATTCAAGGGGGGAAACCCAACCAAAAAGGATTCAAGAAAAATAAGCCTTCCAGAGGGGCCTGCAGGAAGGTGACTTCAAATGGCAGCTGGGTGGACCCAGGGCTTTGGGCCGCCCACTCCCCACACCCTTCCCCCAAGCGCCTAGATTTCCTTTAGAGCCACCGCCTCCCTCCCCCGAGAGGATAGTCACCCTCCTTCCCAGAAACCTGTAAGCAGGGGCTCTGGACTTTTCTCCTGAGGACAGTGGTGTCTGCATCACATCGGAGGCCCTGCTGGGAGAACACCCCGCGCTCCTCGTTTCTAGGTTTCTGAGGAAACCGGTTCATCCTCCATCCTTCCCACCAGATCCCTGGGGCCCCCAGGTCCTGCCAAAAAATTCCCTTTTTCCCTTTGGGCGCCAGAGCTGCTTTTTCTCTCTTTCAACTAGAGAAGCCATGCTTTCTGTGGCTGCCTGGCACCTCTTCTCCGCTGTAAGCTTCCTGGCAAGTGGGCAGCCGGGCAGCCGCTGTGTCTGAACTTCATGCAGGGATGGCGACCTCCTGCTTCTCCGGGTTCTGCTGCCTACAGCCTGACCCGTGTCCTCTGCAGAGCCCGTGTCTCAAGGAACTTGAAGTCGCATCAAGCCCCCAAACCTCCTTCCCAACACCTGCTGGGAGCCTCACCAGCCCCACAGCCACAAAGTCTATTTCAGGTTCCCGGCCCCTTTTCTGCTACTTCTGCCTATATGCCCTTCACTAGCAGGACACAGGGTTCCTGTGCCTGGCAGGTCTATGGGTGTGTGTACATGCTGAGTCGTTTGAGTTGCATCCAACTCTTTGTGATCCATGGACTATAGCCTACCAGACTCCTTTGTCCATGGGTTTCTCAGGCAAGAATACAGGTGTGGGTTGCCATGCCTTCCTCCAGGGGATCTTCCCAACCCAGGAATCGAACCCACATCTCCTGTGGCTCTTGTATAGCANAGGAGAGATAAGAAAGCCTTCCTCAGTGATCTGAGCAAAGAAATAAAAGAAAACAATAGCATGGAAAAGACTGGAGATCTCTTCAAGAAAATTAGATATATCAAGGAAACATTTCATGCAAAGGGGGCTCAGTAAAGGACAGAATGGTATGGACCTAATAGAAGCAGAAGATATTAAGAAGAGGGGGCAAGAAAACACAGAAGAACTGTACAAAAAAGATCTTCACAACCCAGATAATCATAATGATGTGATCACTCACCTAGAGCCAGACATACTCGAATGCAAAGTCAAGTGGGCCTTAGGAAGCGTCACTACCAACAAAGCTAGTGGAGGTGACGGAATTCCAGTTGAGCTATTTCAAATACTAAAAGATGATGCTATGAAAGTGCTGCACCCAGTATGCCAGCAAATTAACTTAACAGTGTGACCACAGGACTGGAACAGGTCAGTTTTCATTCCAGTCCCAAAAAGGTAATGCCAAAGAATGCTCAAACTACCGCACAACTGCACTCATTTCACACGCTAGCAAAGTAATGCTCAAAATTCTCCAAGCCAGGCTTCAGCAATATGTGAACCTGAAAAAGTTGGCTTAAAGCTCAACATTCAGAAAACGAAGATCATGGCATCCAGTCCCATCACTTCATGGGAAATAGATGGGGAAACAGTGGAAACAGTGTTGGACTTTATTTTGGGGGGCTCCAAAATCACTACTGATGGTAACTGCAACCATAAAATTAAAAGACATTTGGTCCTTGGAAGAAAAGCTATGACCAATGTAGGCAGCATATTAAAAAGTAGAGACCTTACTTTACCAACAAAGGTCCATCTAGTCAAAGCTGTGGCTTTCCCAGTAGTATGTACGGATGTGAGAGTTGGACTATAAAGAAACCTGAGCACCAAAGGACTGATGCTTTTGAACTGTGGTGTTGGAGAAGACTGTTGAGAGTCCCTTGGACTGCAAGGAGATCCAACCAGTCAAGCTTAAAGGAAATCATTCCTGAATATTCACTGGAAGGACTGATGCTGAAGCTGAAACTGCAGTACTTTGGCCACCTGATGCCAAGAACCGACTCATTGGAAAAGAACCTGATACTGGGAAAGACAGGACCTCCCTGCCAGAACTGGGGTGAGGACTGGAAATGAGGTGGCTGGTGCTTCCAGCTGTGTGACGGGCCTTCGCTGAGCCCAGATGCTCTGTCTCTGTGACTGGCCTGGGGCCACAGCAGCCTGTTTTCTTAAATGAGCAGAATGAGTGCAAATAGGTGGTTCAGACAGTAAAAAAATGTGCTTGCAATTCAGGAGACGAGGGTTCAATCCTTGGGTTGGGAAGATCCCTTGGAGAAGGAAGTGGCAACCCACTGCAGTATTCTTGTCTGAGAAGCCCATGGACAGAGGAGCCTGGTGGGCTACAGTTCAAGGGGTCGCAAAGAGTCAGACACAACTAAATACCTAATACTTTCACATTCACTGAACTCTGCAAATGCTGTGATTATTCGTATGAACAAGAGCAGACTAATATTCCTATGATTCTTCTCAGAACCTGAAGTCATGTCAAGGAAGAGGGATACCACTCCACCCCCAGAGTTATGAACACATAACAGAATCTGCCTGCAGTGTAGGAGACTCAGGTTCCATCCCTGGGTTGGGAAGATCCCCTGGAGAAGGAAATGGCAACCCACTCCAGTATTCTTGCCTGGAGAAGCCCATGGACAGAGGAGTCTGGCTGGGTCCAATCCATGGGGTGACAGAGTTGGACATGACTGATCGACTCACACAAGACAGTGTGATGTCATCAACCTGTTTCACCCCTGCAGAGGAAAGTGCCAGGGGCCACGGTTCACACAAGAAGACTGAGCTCACGCAGCGATGCCAGAGCTTACTGCTCGTCTCCACACCCCCTGACCTGCAGTCCACTTCTTTTCCTGGCAGGATCTGGCTTGCTCGTTTCCAGGAGTTGTGAAGCAAGAACCAGGCAAGTCCTGGCAGATGGCGGGAAAGTCAAGAGAGTCTCCGTCAGTTCTCTTTTACATGATAGAATTTCAGAGGAAAAAAAAAAATCAAATTAAAACATTCATCCAATTAGTAAAATATATGGGTAGAAATGAACCGTTTTTGGATTTTTCTGACTTTGTGATCCCTTCGGAATTCAATTCATCAACTTTGCCAATGTCAAATCTACCAACTCAGACCTCTGTGCCTAAGTTAATGATATTTCAACCAGAGAATTCGGGAGAATTGTGAAATTCGTAAAAGATATATTTGAAACTCTTCATAATTACGCCAAGTATATCTAGATTTATCAGAATCACCTATATTTGGGGATGAGAAAATGTCATCTTTAACAGATAAGTTAATTAGTCCGGTAGCCTGAGCATTGGCCAGGGAGCCGGAAAGTTGAGCCCTATTTCTCGTCCCAAAGTCCTCAGTTTCTGAACTGTGACCATAGCCTTCTCCCCTTCCCAGGCCTGCATCTGTGACTCAGTAACCAGGGGCCGCCTTCCAAGAAAACACCTATTGAAGAATTATAGGTATTACATGCTTATCCCCTGAAGGTAAGGCATGCTGCTTCTAGACTGATGGATTCTTTAGGTGACAAAGACAGGAGTCTCTCCAGACAATGGCAAAGGGCAGATCTTAAAGCCTCCATCCAAGGCCTGGTCCCCTTCCAAGTGCTGGGCCCAGGGATTTATCCAGACAAAAGGCTCCCCTCTGCCACAAACGTTTCAGCTGCTTTACGAGTGAACTGCAGGCAGTGCAGATATCAAAGTGCATCTCCCTACAGGAAGCTCTTAATAATAATCTTTATTAAGCTTCTATTTGATATTGTATTTCCCTATCTTCAAATTTTTTATCAGACCCACTTTAAAAATTAAAACCGTTTCAGAGCGGCTATTGTGGGACTCTTTTAATTTTCAGTTTTGCCTCTTCTCTTTATAAGGAATGCTGCAGAGAATCAGATACTAGGCTTAAAACTTGCAAATTATTATTGAAATTTAAGGTGGTGTGCTTTTGAGCTTGTATATCACTGCTTTATTATTTATTTAGAGGTATTGAAACATCTGTGTTAAAATTAAAAATGTAATATATAAATTCATCTTTCTTTGTTTATTCAGCATGTTTTATTGCACACCTGTTCTGAGACAGTCACTGCATTAATTTTCAGAAATACCAGAAAGAAATACATGTTTTTTATCAGAGTTGTTTTTTTTGTTTTTTTTTTTTTTGCCTCACAGTCCCAAACTTTTCATGACTTCTTATATTTGAAAAGTTATATACAACTCCAAAACCAGTTTCCTCTTCTCTCTTTTCTGTTTTACATTTATCCTTAGCATTTCAGTTGACACCAGCGACTTCTGTGGTTAATATTCCTAATTAATATCTGTTAGCTGAGAATTACCGATCTCCTAAACCACCGTCTATAAAGTACATTTATAGTACTAATTTGTTTTTACTTTCATTTAGGTGCACTAATGCAAATTAAAGACATTAACTAATCAGGCTTGAGAATAATTTATAAAGAAAAAGAAAGGGGCATGTCTCTTCCAACATAAAGTATGTGGAATTGCTACAGAAATGGCCCAAGTGAGCCCTACTGGTTTATTCAATAAGGGTCCTCTCAAATTCCATCTGTGAACATTTGGTCAGTCCTTTTATGGAAAAAAGACATTTCTCCAGGTTCATATTAATTTTTGTGCACATCTGCGCATTCACCTAATCCCTACCCACATACCACTTCAATTAAAATTAACGGAAGTCAAATCCTTGAGTGGTTTTAATTGCAATATGTAGATTATAAATGGCACCCATCTCTAACCACACAAAAACGATTTCTTCCTTGGCCTCTCTCTCAGGAATAATATTGAGGCACAGGGTTAGTTATTGTGGAAGAATTTTCATTTATTGTGTTTCGGCTCCAAATGATACTGAGACCTTAGCAGTGGGCAAAAAGCCAATCAAAATTAATGCAAAAGTACAATTAAGGAGTATTTTAAAGAAATGCCTTTTCATTCCATTCAAGGGCAGACGGTGATATGCGTTGCCAGAAAGAGGATAATGTTGGGCATGCTTTAATGAGGCAAGCATAATTATATGTCAGCTCTATAAATGATGCAGTAAATGGTTTTTTTCTCTTAAGTAGATTAAATATTGTCCTTACATCTGGATTAAAATAGTCACAAAATACTCTTCTCACAGATTCCTCAAAGATACACTTTAAAGTGCACTGCATCCAAATTGTCCTTCCTTTAAGCTAGCAGAGGAAGATTTAATGTTCTCTTATTTCATTTCAGGCATACCCCCGTCTGTATTTCAGCTTGCTAACTAAACATTTTCAGCTTCGCACTGATCTGTTGAATCTTCTTTATACGCACAAATTAAAAAACAACAGGCAAAATCACTACTAAGAGTTTTGCTTTTGCCTATTTGTTTTGTTCGCAGCGAAAATTTCTTTCTATGTCGTCTACCTCTTCAAAGCAACAAGTAATTTACCCTCGGTCAATTACGAGCAGAGTCACCACTACCCACCATCAGCACTTTAATCTTCAAGAAGTAATTACAGTGTCTCAAATAAGAAGCTAAGATAAATAGAACTGGCCATTGAAACAGAAAATATTAAGAAAGAAAAAGTCAAAGATGACACCCAGAAATGTCAACGAGGTTAATCACACTTAATTTGAAAAGGCGACTATAACTTTAAGAAAGCGGCAAGACTGGAGTCAGAGTGTAGGTTTTTATTTTACTACTTTATAGCCTGCTTCACAACTACTTGGACGAATACAAAACAAGAATTACAGTGTGCCATAAGTTATTTTAATATCCTGTAGTGGTGCATACTTCCAATGAAATCCCAGGACTATTATTACGGTTCTCTGTTTGTGTGAAAATGTCAAGTTGTTTCAAGTGACTACATACTCTAAATTATATATAACTGTTACTTTATAGCTAATAGGCACTAAAATTACTTTAAAACAGAAATGTAAAGTTATATTTTCATCCTTTTTGACAGATAATAAAGCTTATTTATGAGATACAATTTTTCAAGCATTAAAACATCTCATGTTTACAAAAACATTAAAAAATATTATTACTTGGTATTTAAAGGAATAAAAAAAAGGCAAAACCATTATGAAAATATTTGTCCTGCTCGGCGACTTCTCTCTTTTGTCAAACTGTCGTGAGTACATTTATGAACCTTACTGGCTTAGATACTTTTAAAATTAAAAGGATTTGCAAGTTCAAATAGAGGCCAGTGATTTAAGGTCTGTCTCCTTCCGTCATCTGTTGGCACAAAATCCCTTCTTACGTATTTTAGATGAAATTTTGACATGGGATAGAGTGCCAGTGTGTTTTCATCTGGATCCGACAAGACACGTTCCTTACTGGTCCTATGGCTGCGTCACTGGTTGGAGTTAAATGATGTTTGGTTTTTCTCATAAACAAAGTTTCTCGTGTCTTCTCCAGTGGGATTAGGTTGCTTGATAAGACCTGAGGCTTCTGCTGTCTCCAGACTATCCATCCACAGGGCTGGTGGGAAGTGCTGGGGAGGCCAGCGACGAGCAGGTGACACAGAGCGCCTGCTCATCCCCTTAAGACTGTTGATTCAATTGAGGAGGAAGCAGTGGAAGCTAAAAATGCTCCCAAAGTGGCTCCTCCTGGTGAGTGCTCCCCTCTGTGCCATCTGACGCTCTGCAGCCGCATGGACTGTAGCCCGCCAGGCTCCTCTGTCCATGGAATCTTCCAGGCAAGAATACTGGAGTAGAGAGCCATTCTCTTCTCCAGGGGATCTTTCCGATTCAAGGACTGAATCCAGTTCTCCTGCATCGTAGGCAGAGTCTTTATCATCTGAGCCGCCGTGGAAGCCTGTGCACAGCAGTAAACAGTGAGGAAAACTGACAAAGCAGAGCATTCAACCTCCAGAGACAGGTCCTGCCTGTAGGGTTGAAGGTTACTCCGCCCAAAGGCTGACATGGACCAGCTCTGAGCTAGAGTCATGACTACCTTTCTTCAACACATCAGCCTGGATGCGGCAAACCATAGAGAGGGGCCTCTGCTTTCCAGCCCAGCAGCCACAGCTCAGCCCCATTGCTCCTCAGCAGGTCACGGGCGGGCCCGAGCCTCCCACCCGCCTCCTGGGGAACACAGGAAACTCGTGCTCTGTGTGGGCAACGGCTTCCCGGCCCCGCTTGAGGAGTCAGGCCCTCTGGCTCTCTTAGCGAAGGAGAGTCTGGAGACCACTCCTCTTTGGGGCCTCCATTCTTGGTAAGGAGAATCTGAGGTCTTACCAGTTGCAAAAAAGCCTATTGAAGATAAGGAAAGAAATAACAGAAAGAACCCCTCAAGAGAGAGGCCAAGGGAGGCAACGGTCTCAGAAGGTTGGGTTATAGAGTTTTTAAGGCAATGTCATTTGCATAATCACGGACGGCCAGTTGATTGACAGTCCCGAATGGCGGCTGCAGGTTATATGACAAGATGGTCTACTGCATGTGTCCTTCCCACAATTCAGTCTGTTATGGTTTCCAGTGGATTCCCTGGTGGCGGTGGATCTGCCTGCAATACAGGACGCACAGGCTCCATCCCTGGGTCGGGAAGACCCCCTGGAGAAGGCAATGGCAGCCCACTCCGGTATTGGTGCCTGGAGAATCCCATGGACAGAGGAGCCTGGTGGGCTACAGTCATGGGGTTCAAAAGAGTTGGATATGACTTAGCAACGAACAACAAACAATTTCCAATAGTCATGTATGGATGTGAGAGTTGGACCATAAAGAAGGCTGAGCGCCAGAACTGATGCTTTCAAATTGTGGGGCTGGAGAAGACGCTTTAGAGGCTCTTGGACAGCAAGGAGATCAAACCAGTCAATCTGAAAGGAAGTCAACCTTGAACATTCATTTGAAGGACTGATGCTGAAGCTGAAGCTCCAATACTTTGGCCACTTGATGCGAAGAGCTGACTCTGGAAAAGACCCTGATGCTGGGAAAGTTTGAGGGGCAGGAGGAGAAGGGGATGACAGAGGATGAGGTGGTTGGATGGCATCACCGACTCAATGGACATGAGTTTGAGCAAACATGGGAAATAATAGAGGCCAGAGGAGCCTGGTGGGCTACAGTCCATAGGGTGACAAAGAGTCAGACATGACTCACTGATTGAACAACAATTCATGGAATATTTACGAGCGGTGAGTGAGTCCAGTGGGCACCAAAGGTTACTTTAGTGCAGGATGGTGTGAGGTGTGCCCATGTACCAGAGTAGGGGAAGCCGACTGGTCAGCCAGTGCCCAGTGGGCGTCGGGCTGTTTCCAGTTCCCTCACTGTTTTGGAGCACGGATGGGGCGTATCTGGGGCGGGGCTGGTGAACAGCTGGGTGGCATTAGGCAGTCACTGGACGTTTAGCTGAAGGAGCCTCCTCTCCTTGCTCTCAGCCAGCTTCCTGCCTAACAGATCTATGAACACCCCAACAGCGAGTCCAAAGCCAAATTCAAGGGGGGAAACCCAACCAAAAAGGATTCAAGAAAAATAAGCCTTCCAGAGGGGCCTGCAGGAAGGTGACTTCAAATGGCAGCTGGGTGGACCCAGGGCTTTGGGCTGCCCACTCCCCACACCCTTCCCCCAAGCGCCCAGATTTCCTTTAGAGCCACCGCCTCCCTCCCCCGAGAGGATAGTCACCCTCCTTCCCAGAATCCTGTAAGCAGGGGCTCTGGACTTTTCTCCTGAGGACAGTGGTGTCTGCATCACATCGGAGGCCCTGCTGGGAGAACACCCCGGGCTCCTCGTTTCTAGGTTTCTGAGGAAACCGGTTCATCCTCCATCCTTCCCACCAGATCCCTGGGGCCCCCAGGTCCTGCCAAAAAATTCCCTTTTTCCCTTTGGGCGCCAGAGCTGCTTTTTCTCTCTTTCAACTAGAGAAGCCATGCTTTCTGTGGCTGCCTGGCACCTCTTCTCTGCTGTAAGCTTCCTGGCAAGTGGGCAGCCGGGCAGCCGGGCAGCCGCTGTGTCTGAACTTCACGCAGGGATGGCGACCTCCTGCTTCTCCGGGTTCTGCTGCCTACAGCCTGACCCATGTCCTCTGCAGAGCCCGCGTCTCAAGGCAACTTGAAGTCGCACCAAGCCCCCAAACCTCCTTCCCAACAGCTGCTGGGAGCCTCACCAGCCCCACAGCCACAAAGTCTATTTCAGGTTCCCGGCCCCTTTTCTGCTACTTCTGCCTATCTTCACTAGCAGGACACAGGGTTCCTTTGCCTGGCAGGTCTATGGGTGTGTGTACATGCTGAGTCACTTGAGTTGCATCTAACTCTTTGTGATCCATGGACTATAGCCTACCAGACTCCTCTGTCCATGGGTTTCTCAGGCAAGAATACAGGAGTGGGTTGCCATGCCTTCCTCCAGGGGATCTTCCCAACCCAGGAATCGAACCCACATCTCCTGTGGCTCTTGTATAGCAGGTGGATTCTTTTACTGCTGAGCCACCAGGGAAGCCCCTGGCAGGTCTATATTCTCCTCTGTCAGGGCCCCTCCACCCAGGAAGACGTTCCCATGGCTTCCCTTTCTGGCCCACCTCCTTCAGAGGACCTGCGCCTTCCTTCCCAAGGAAGGAGAGTGAAGCCCCTGGGGATCAAAGCCCAGGACACCATCTGATCAGCAGAAGGTTCTGGCCCAGGGAGGCCTCCCCACCACACACCGCCCATGGCCACCAGCCACCAGCTCAGCTCCTCAGCCCAGGGCAGCGGTGGGACTGGGCTCTGACACCATGGTCTCTGCGGAAGCCCCAGCAGGAGACCAGCGAGCAGCTAAACCAGGACAAAATGTTTAGCTGTGTTTTAAAGACTAATCTCTCATCACACCCCACCGACTCTGTTCCTTCTCCCAAGCCTTCATTAACTATTAATCCAGCTCACGGGCAGGCAAAGGGAAACCCCTCTCTTTTGTATAAAAGGAGGGGAAATTTTCATAGCATTGCAGAGTTTTGAAACAAAAAATGTTAGGAAGACTCAAAAATTGTCAAATCTATTTAGAAGTTCACCTGGAACACGGATGTACAGGTACGCATGTTCACCTGTCCACAAGCACAGGCACGGGTCCTCATAATACTCAGGAACAAAAACATTCACAACCGTGGCTAAGGAATCCTTTGATTTGGTTTTGAGATCATATTGGGTGAACTCGAGAATGCAGAGATTTACCTGTTGAGTTTACAAGGGATTATGTTCAACCTATAACAGCTGATGTGACAATTTTCTGCTCCAATATTTAATGAAAGAAAACGTGATTTTCTCAGGAGTCGATGTAGCATATCTTATTATTTATTGACTAGATCCATGAGGTGTTAATGAGTAGATGCCATTAGCCAAAGTCAAATGTGGTACAGTGCAATCAGGTGTTTTCAGAATTTAGGTAAATGAAGGCGTTAATCCAAGTCATAAGGTATGGATGGCATTCAAATAAAGGGCTGTTAAGAACATCCACCTCATGTAAGAACCAAGTGGAGGAGGAGTCCTTGTGTTGCCCAGGTCTTAGCATCTTCAGAGGCAAAGGCTGCCTCTCTCCTGACCCTTGATGCCTGGAGGGTTGATCCCCAGTCAGTTTCCCCATCAGCTAGAAGAGATTGTATTTTGAGAGCAGAATTCCTTTTTCCTACAGGATCTATTCCATGGGGTTGTTGTTGTTCAGTTGCTAAGTCGCGTCCAACACATTGCGACCCCATGGACTGCAGCACACCAGGCTCCTCTGTTCTCCATACCTCCCAGAGCTTGCTCAAATCAATGTTCTTTGAGTCAGTGATGCTATCTAACCATCCCATCCTCTTCCTGCCCTCAATCTTTCCCAGTATTACAATCTTTTCCAATGAGCTGGTTCTTTGCATCATGGGGCCAAAGTGTTAGAGCTTCAGCTTCAGCATCAGTCCATGGGGTGTCCAGGTCTAACCCCTTCCCCACCAGCACAGGGATGGCCTCCAGCAGGCCCAGGCCATCTGAGCACCATGTCCCCTAGCATTATAACTGGTCCTATGATTAGCTATGGTACCCAAGCCATGCTGATTGGCGCTCTCTCCAAGATGTTAGCTCTCCTCTCCCTGAAGCTACCAGTTTTTGATGTGAGTGGCCATATTTTCTATTAAACTGGAGCAGGGGGAATGATGCCAAATAGAAGAAAAGCCACAGATGAAAAAGGCAAAGAAGATCTCCAGTGACATAGGCTCAACTCAGATCCAGCCAAATTCCTGTTTGAATTCCTACTATCCTGTAAGGATTTACAACATGGGATTTGGTCACTTGCAATTGAAAGGATCTTGGCTGAATACTGTCCTTTGTAACCGTTCTCTCTCTCTCCAGCTTCTTTCGCAATTCCACAAAAGTCAGTGACCCAATAATTAACACACCTGCTTTTTTAAGTCACCAGCTCGATTTACAGCAATAACCATCAAGAAACCCAAGTATACTGCTTTCTTAAGCAAGCAGGGGAAGAGCTTAACTGTAAATAACAAAGGGTGTTGGGTTTATGACAGCTTATCAAATTTATGTTCTAAAAAAATTGAAATGAAAAGTAAATCAAATCTTAACAGAACAAGGGGTATGTTTGACGCTAGCATTTGCCCTTTGGTGTTGGGGACACAGTTGAACCAGAGGCTCCACATTTGGGGACTTGGCAGGATGTTGATGGGAGAACTTGCCCCCCAGGTCTAGAAGCACATTGTATTCCCAGAACTATGCCCCGAGCTGTACGGAGAGCAGCAAAGAGGTGACTTGAGCCGGGGAAAAGGGCAGAGGCCATCTCAGACTGAAGACAGAAGGCCTCGTGTCAGTTTATCTGTCTGTGGGTGTCATAGGCAAGACATCGCAGAGAAGGAAAGATACAGGGGAAGGGAAGGCAGGAAGAATCAGACGAAGAAGACAGATCAGAAGGTTTATCCTGAACCTACCCCAGACAGACAGAGATTCCCCCGGGGCTGCTGGCTACTCCGTGTCCACAAGTCAAAGGTGGATGGAGAAGTGAGTGGCTGCCCACCTGATATTTGATTCAACAACGAACTCAAAAGCAGGAAACCACTGGCCGAGGCTGCAGAAGCGAATAGCACCTTATTGATCGAAGCGCTGGGCAAGAGACTGGAACCAGGCAAGAGCTTTACAAGGAAACTCGTGTAAGTGACTAAATCATTTGTGCTGAGGCTGTTAAAGGTCTGTGCAAGGTTCGCTTCTCCTAGGTGGATTTCCCTTCTGAGAAAATTAAAGTGGGGAACCACGGAGGGGCCGATCAGAAGATTTGAGGGGAGTTATAAGTGTGTGACACGTGTTAGGACATGGCTGTGCACCAGCTGCCACACCTGGACCTGGGAGTCAGGGTATGGGGAAGGAGAACAGTGTGTACAAGACTCAGCGGACAAGTACCCACGTTGCTTTCAACAGTGTCTTTTGAGAACGTGTTATTTTAGAAGAGATAGATATCCTTCAGGGGGTTGGAGAAATTGTGAGACCAGCATTTAACTTTTCTGGACCCGGGAGTCAGGGTCTGGGGAAGGAGAACAGTGTGTACAAGACTCAGCGGACAAGTACCCACATTGCTTTCAACGGTGTCTTTTGAGAACGCATTATTTTAGAAGAGATAGATATCCTTCAGGGGGTTGAAGAAATTGTGAGACCAGCATTTAACTTTTCTTTTTCTTAATTTTTTTAAACTGAAGCATATTTGACTTACAATGTTGTGTTAATTTTTGCTGTACAGCAAAGTGACTCAATTATACACGTATATAATTCTTTTTAATATTCTTTTCCATTATGGTTTATCCCAAAATATTGAATATAGTTCCTGTGCTATATAGTAAGATCTTGCATTGTTTATTTTTAACTTTTCTTAATAAACTGTCCCTATTCTTATAAAAATAAGAACACAGTTACATGCCCACCTACACACACACACATGCATGAGTTCACACACATACGTTGTATGTATGCGTGCACATGCTGTGGAAATGCTGCTCTCACAATCTCTTTAAATCCCTGAAGGATAAATATTTCTTCCAAAATATCACGTAGTCAAAAGACCTCTGTGGAAAACAACGCGTGTACCTGTCCCCTCTCAGACTCATGCACACACTGTTCTTACTCACACACACGCATGCATATACACACGCACATGCACACACACACACACACGTACACACACATGCATGCATACACAGGCACACGCACACCTTCTGTTTGCACTGAGCTGCTTCTGCGTTCGCCTTCAGCTTCCTTCCTTCTGGTTGGACAACCCCAGGGGCTTTCTCCTGGCTCTGGACCCCACAGCCTGATGGCTGCTGGGGCCCTGCACCTGCTGCCCTGAGTCTGTCCCCCCGTCTCCCCTGCATCCCACGATGCTCTGGTCTAAACGTGGTACCAAGTGAGAGCACGATGGGCGCCTTGCAGCAGCCTGGGGACAAGCGATCGCGCTTCCTCTCCCCAGGCGTGTGGACAGCTGGCGACGGGTGCTCAGATTCCAGACACACAGCCCACTTAAAGTGTGGACAGCTGCTGCAGTGACTGGGGGTTGACATCTCTGACCTCACACTCATTGCTGGAGACCCCAGATGGAGCAGAATCCTGCCCCTGAATCGAGAGAAGGCCCAGGGTTTTCTGCTCTGGGTCCTCGTGTCTGCTCCTGACCTCCCTGAAAATGGAGCATCACTCAGTCCTTCCTGCACGCACCCCCGAGTCCAAGTGTGCACTTGCTGATGTTACTGAACACACGTGTCCTTGGAGGCAATCACATGCAGCCCACATCACGCCCACGATCACTCCCTTGGCCACGACTCACCCCTGAAAGAACCTGCCTGGTGGGCCTGGGGACCCAACCCTCCGATTTTGCTTCCAGACCTGTCACCTTTTAATATACCCACACCATTGGCACAGCTTTCTTCTGCAGTTGACTTTTTTCATTAGACGATGCATCCTGAGATTTCAGTTCAGTTCAGTTCATTTCAGTTTACACACACATGCATGCATACACAGGCACACGCACACCTTCTGTTTGCACTGAGCTGCTTCTGCGTTCGCCTTCAGCTTCCTTCCTTCTGGTTGGACAACCCCAGGGGCTTTCTCCTGGCTCTGGACCTCACGGCCTGATGGCTGCTGGGGCCCTGCACCTGCTGCCCTGAGTCTGTCCCCCCGTCTCCCCTGCATCCCACGATGCTCTGGTCTAAACGTGGTACCAAGTGAGAGCACGATGGGCGCCTTGCAGCAGCCTGGGGACAAGCGATCCCACTTCCTCTCCCCAGGCGTGTGGACAGCTGGCGACGGGTGCTCAGATTCCAGACACACAGCCCACTTAAAGTGTGGACAGCTGCTGCAGTGACTGGGGGTTGACATCTCTGACCTCACACTCATTGCTGGAGACCCCAGATGGAGCAGAATCCTGCCCCTGAATCGAGAGAAGGCCCAGGGTTTTCTGCTCTGGGTCCTCGTGTCTGCTCCTGACCTCCCTGAAAACGGAGCATCACTCAGTCCTTCCTGTACGCACCCCCGAGTCCAAGTGTGCACTTGCTGATGTTACTGAACACACGTGTCCTTGGAGGCAATCACATGCAGCCCACATCACGCCCACGATCACTCCCTTGGCCACGACTCACCCCTGAAAGGACCTGCCTGGTGGGCCTGGGGACCCAACCCTCCGATTTTGCTTCCAGACCTGTCACCTTTTAATATACCCACACCATTGGCACAGCTTTCTTCTGCAGTTGACTTTTTTCATTAGACGATGCATCCTGAGATTTCAGTTCAGTTCAGTTCANGACAGCTGCTGCAGTGACTGGGGGTTGACATCTCTGACCTCACACTCATTGCTGGAGACCCCAGATGGAGCAGAATCCTGCCCCTGAATCGAGAGAAGGCCCAGGGTTTTCTGCTCTGGGTCCTCGTGTCTGCTCCTGACCTCCCTGAAAATGGAGCATCACTCAGTCCTTCCTGCACGCACCCCCGAGTCCAAGTGTGCACTTGCTGATGTTACTGAACACACGTGTCCTTGGAGGCAATCACATGCAGCCCACATCACGCCCACGATCACTCCCTTGGCCACGACTCACCCCTGAAAGAACCTGCCTGGTGGGCCTGGGGACCCAACCCTCCGATTTTGCTTCCAGACCTGTCACCTTTTAATATACCCACACCATTGGCACAGCTTTCTTCTGCAGTTGACTTTTTTCATTAGACGATGCATCCTGAGATTTCAGTTCAGTTCAGTTCATTTCAGTTCAGTCATTCAGTCATGTCCGACTCTTTGTGACCCCATGAATTGCAGCATGCCAGGCCTCCCTGTCCATCACCAACTCCAAGAGTTCACACTCAAACTCATGTCCATCGAGTCGGTGATGCCATCCAGCCATGTCATCCTGTCTCCCCTTCTTCTCCTGCCCCCAATCCCTCCCAGCATCAGGGTCTTTTCCAGTGAGTCAACTCTTCGCATCAGGTGGCCAAAGTACTGGAGTTTCAGCTTTAGCATTATTCCTTCCAGAGATTTCAGTAAAAGCCCCCAAATTGATGGGCAGGACTTCGGGTGGCTGATAAAAGAGATGAAAATAGTCTTAAAGGAGTCTTTTTCATCCAAGTTATTTCTACAAATATGCTTGTAAAACACACCCATGCCTTTGACCAGACCAGCCACAATTCCTTCCAAATTTCTTGGAAACCAAAACGCACACAATTAAGTGGTGAACCCTATCTGCAGTTTAGGTGTGGGGCTGGCAAACAGGCACAGTGACCTCATAGCTGACTACGACCGCGGCCCGCTGCCACACGGAAATCCACGCAGGGCTCCCACTGTGTGGCCCAGACACCAGGCACACAGGCCCGGGCTGGCAACCTCCGTCGGACCTTGATGTCCTTCTGGCACTGGGTGGGCCTGGGTCTTCCACCCGCTTCATCTGGTCCTGATATGTCAGCCCGGATGGAAGCTAAACAGGACAGATTCCTGATGAAATGAAAAATGGTGTCAGCACTCACACAGAGCTTAAATTCAGGCTCTTTAAGATGAATGAATAAAGGTATTCCCAGTAAATCTTGGGCACTTCATCGATCATATGGAAAGCTGTTAAAATGAACTTACAAATATCTTAAGATGAGAGGATAAAAACCGTACTAGTTCAAAACATCGTTTTTGAAACTTTAAAAGCTTATCCCATTAGCCAAAAATACAGCCCTCTGCTAGAGAGCCTTCGGTGGGTAGAACTGGGGGCAAGTGTTGCTTCTTCTTACTTTTCTGTACTTTGAGACTTTTCTGTGAGAAGCCTGAGTTTTCCTTGTGAGCAGGAAAAAAATGAAAATTAATTGCAAAGCTTCCTTAAATTATAAAATAGTAGTGAATCTAAGACTCACACAACTTGGAAGAAAACTTTTAGCAATACTTAGGTGATGAGAAGGCGATGGCACCTCGCTCCAGTACTCTTGCCTGGAAAATCCCATGGACGGAGGAGCCTAGTAGGCTGCAGTCCATGGGGTCGCTGAGGGTTGGACATGACTGAGTGACTTCCCTGTCACTTTTTACTTTCATGCATTGGAGAAGGAAATGGCAATCCACTCCAGTGCTCTTGCCTGGAGAATCCCATGGACAGAGGAGCCTGGCAGGCTACAGTCCATAGGGTCACAAAGAGTTGGAGATGACTGAAGCGACTCAGCACACACACACACAGGTGACAATATATACCCAGAATATGGATTTCCAGGGTAAAAATTATTTTACATGCATACAAGTGGGTAAAGTTTAGGGAAAGTATGCTTCTTTCTAAATATTACAATTGCCATAGAGAAGCATTAGCAGTCTCTCTAGAAAGTGTGTTTCTTGTGTCGTTTTAGGGTGCAATTGCTCCACACTTAAAACACTGACTACAATCACTGAGGGTAGCATTTCAAATGCACTCAACTCACACCTTGTCCTTGTGAGAAGGTAGTTATTTGTCTCTGTCCTCTGAGGAAGTGCATGATGAGGAAAACCCAAGGTGTAACAAAGAGGGACGGTGAACCCAGC
Organism: Oreotragus oreotragus; assembly: GCA_006410675.1. Classification (NCBI taxonomy): domain Eukaryota; kingdom Metazoa; phylum Chordata; class Mammalia; order Artiodactyla; family Bovidae; genus Oreotragus; species Oreotragus oreotragus. Next base: position 53,210 of record SJYX01018159.1, on the reverse strand, counting down.
TTCATCTCATCAATTAAATAGACCAGATACCAGATATCCTGTCTGATACAGAAATAAAAAAGAATATGCAACTCAAAATGCATGCTATCTTGTACACAACTGCGCCTTTCAGTGGCAGGCTCTCGTAGGAAAGGTGACCAAGCCTTTCAGCAGTGGAAAACGCATCTTTTCTCGGCCCGGGGTCTGCTTCGGGGAGAAGCCACCGAGAAAGACGGTCACCCTCCTGACTACTGCGTCTCAGCTGGAATACCGTTTCAGGTCCCAGACGAGGTCCTGGGGACGTGGCTGCCAGCACTCATTCTATGCAGTGGCTTCAGGAATTCTCGTACAATTCATGGGTAAGTCAACAGACCCCGTGAGGACATCGAGTCTAGAGAGTTCATCATGGCCACCTCAGTTTGCTCCAGTGGGGTTTGTTATGGTTCCCACAGAGCAGTAACGCCGGAAATGAAATGAACGAACCACGTGATTATGCCGACTTCCCAGTCGGAAGAAAGTAGTTCAGGCACTACAGCTGCTGCTGAGACTTCTGGACAGTCATCTCTCAGACACGGGTCTCCGGGGCCAGCCGATAAGGACGCGTCCCTCTAGAACCCCATCACCTGGGCCCCGGGCACCCTCCTGGCTCCTGCCGCTCCCTGCGACGCCACATTCAGGAGGACTCAGTTCCTGAGGAAATCAGAACCTGAGTCCAGAGGAGCTGGGGGCACAGGTGGAGGCCAGGGAGACTGGAAGTAGAAATGACAGGGAAGGAGGCACCCAGGTGGTATGACCACACTTTGAGATGAAGTGTCTATAAGGCACTGGATTCTTGAGAAAGCCTGGTATTTATGGAAGAATTATTGGGATTTTTCCCTTTTTTGTTTCTCTTTTAAATCTTTCATTGAAAAATAATATTCTAGGGAACCCATGGGTCAAACATGTCACATGCCCTTTTCTGTAGATTGGTAGCAATTTGCCTCAAAGAGGCAGAACTGAAACTCATTCATGTTAAACCTATATTCTCCTTACAAAGGACAGTCAAGTACCAACACCTAAGATCATTAGTAATGAGTAACTCTAAACTGTGTGATGACACCTGATAATGGACAGTTAGCACTTTGCTGGAATCCCGTTAATCTATGGTGATAGAAGCTATCTGTGGCCTGAGCCTGAGCAGGACAGGCTTACTGGCCAAGCAGAAGCGACTGTGTGAGACCATTTGCCTTGCCTGCAATTCACACTTGTCACCACCATGGCCAGCCACACTGGACATCCAGGCAAGGACTTCTCTTAAGGTCACCTCATTAGTCAAAAGGCTACTGGAGCTTCCAGAGGAAAGGAACATAGAAGATGCTGCAAATTCCTGGAAGAGCCAGGGGAGTAAGCTATTTATTTGCAAATAAAAACTTTTTCAGTTCAGCAGCTAACTGGAAACAGAGGAGAACCATTTAAAATAGCTCAGTCACACAAAGTCATTCAAAAGGGAAGAGAGGGTCAGACCACAGGGCATGGAAGCTGAACCCCAGCAAATGGGTACCACTGCCCAGATTAAGGAATTCTAGCATGAAAGACTAGACATGTTCCATCTCTAGAAATTTAAATTCATGTGGCACGATTTTGCAAAATTGAAACAAAATCATGGGCCATGCTCCCTAAGACAAAAGCTTCCTGATGACGAGCAGGCTGTCTGTAGGAGGCTTAAGGGAAGGAAAGGGGAGGCAAGTCCATCACTCTCTCCGTGGAAAATGCCAGAAGCAGAGGGGAACCCACTCCACGTCAACCAAAGAGCAAGTCATGGGAGACCAATTTGATTGCGCTTCCCTGATAGAATTTCAAGAACCGCCAATGCTGAGTGCAATACACATCTTCCAGTAAAAGTTTAACAAAGCATTTGACAATAAGATCTATTAGACTGCAGAACAGACTTCCAGAAGAAGTTGTGGGAGTGATCTCTCTAGGGAACTTTCAAATAAAACCAGACAAGCCATTCGAGGATGCATGTTGCAGAGGACAATTTTCTCGTTGATTTTTCGGCTGTGTTGGGTCTTCATTGCTGCATGGCGGTTTTTCCTAGCTGTGGAGAGCAGCAGCCCCTCTCTGGTTGCCATGTGTGAGTGTCTCATGGTGGCTTCTCTTGTAGCGGGGCACAGGCTCTAGGCCTGTGAGCTCAATAGTTGTGGCTCTTGGGCTTAGTTGCTCTGAGGCATGTGGGATCCACTGGATCGGGGATCAAACCCATGTTCCCTGCATTGGCAGGCCGATTCTTAACCCCTGGACCAGCAGAGAAGTCTGAGAATGTTTTTTTCACCTAGTTCCTTGATTTAACATTTTGAGGGTGAAAATATGACAACCAGTCCTCTTACTAAAAGAGTGATCAGAAATATGGGTTTATTGAATACTTTTCAGCTCTTATCCCTTGCTTAGACATAGGAAAGTGGGCTCTTCTCAAATGGCCCCACTTCCCTGAGATAATGAGAGTCAGGGACCACCAGCCATGCACACAGAAGGTAGAGAGAGATCTCACCAACACCAGCCAAGGCCCCAGGCCTCTCCACCAGCTACCAAGCTATTTGGCCATGGGACTGTATGCACCACACCTTCCACCTGCTTCACAGCCAACCCAACAGGAACATCAGCATTTCTGGGTGCTCTCCACATGAAAAGAAATAAGAACTGTCACCATACCTTGACAATCCACACAACAGGCACACAGTGTTGTCTGAAGCCCCTCAAACACCCCTGTGTCCAGCATGATAAAACATATAACAATACATCATTTTCTATCATCCTTTCCTTTAACCAGCCATACAAATATTTAAAAGTCAGAACACTCCAACACTGTGTTTGTCTAGGATATAAATACTAATTGCTTCCCTAGTTGTACCCTACTACTTTTGAGGAGGAAAAAATGATTTTTTTTTAAACCTTGCTACAAAATATATGCAGAATTTGTTTTCCAATGAACGCCTAATAAGGCTACCTCTTAAGTCGAGATATGTAAAAAATTGCCCTTTTCACAGCTGATAAAATACAAATTAATCCTTAGAGGATTTAATATGTGCCTATTTATTACTTTCAAATCTGAATGTACCGTGGCAATTAATATGGCTTCCATTAGCCTGTGAGGAAATCAGTAACTTTGCCTTTGAAACTAGAAATAAATGCAATGTTGACCCTGTTTTAAATGCCTCCTACCCGTGTGTGTGCACGAGCCAGTGTTTGCTTTCAAATGTGCTACTCGAGGTGCAGTTTGATGCCCTTCAGAAGATCACGATTGCCACGGCGCCTCTGTAGTTATAGCATTGCTTCCAGAATCAATTTGAGTTCCAAAAGCTTTAAATTGCAGTGTCTTCAGGGTATGAAATAATGTTGTTTGTATGCAACGGTAAGTTCAGTTTATTATGAGAAATGAAAACATTTTAAAAATTAAAGAAACATTTTTCTTTGTGTTCCCAGTTCATTGTGTTAGTCTAACCCCCACACTTAACCTCCACAGTTCACTTTGTAAGCTCTCCTTTCGTTTGTTTTTGCGTGCATGCAGACTTAACCCTTGATTATCCAGCTCTTTTTTCGAATACCAGTAAAGGAAGTTTTTGAGAGGAAATGTGCATTTCTCCCATCTGCTGGAAGTGTGTAATTGGTGGGATACAGAATTATGCAATTACATTTGCAGAAATTTGAGTGTTCCTTACTTCTTAATCCACCTTTCTTAGGAAGCCACTCAGATCTATTTTTTAGCCTTCATTTATATAGCATACGTATTTCAATTTTCTCAATTGTATTCAAAGCATCTGAGGCCATAACAACTTAAAACCTAAGCCAGATTGAAGTTGAATCTGTGTCATAATTTCATCCAATCACATTTCTCTCCCGAGCATTTTTCAAAATGAGCTCCACGTTTTTTTTCCACCTTGGCCCCAAAATTTTAGTCTACAATTAAGAGTCATTTCATTGTCTTCTGCAAAAAGAAGCCCTTCTAATCGTCACTGTGCTTATTCTTCAAGTATCTGGCAATCAGGCGGCTCTGACTTACATTGTTTAAGGCTAGGATGTCTGTTTGATATTCTGCTTTTGTGTATTCATCAGCAGAAGTCTATAGAATTTCCTGTAATAGCCTTGGTTTGTTTACAGTTTGGCAGTCGTATTTGTTTAGGCTACAAGAACGCCTCTGCGGAGTTAAGGCGAGCAGCCCTCTTGCTCTGAGAATCATGGCACCTCTTCGGTCCCATTTCAGCCCATGGAGCTCTTTGACAGACAGCATGAACAAATCTGCATAAGGAAAAGTAAGTGACAGCTGGGGTCAGACTCTCTCTGTTTAATGACACTGCCAGTTACACATTTTGAATTGTTTAAATATGACTCTACTGCTTCCACAATCATCGTTTCACTGGCTCCACTTTTCATACCCAACAGCCAGGAAACTGACACGTAATTACACACTTGCTGATGGTATCGCCGGTGCCGATAATTAAAACTGCCACCCGAGGATTGCGATTGCTAGTCCACAGCTGGGATGTTGTCAGGAGGCAGCAACTCCTGCAGCTTTTAACGCCGGCTCCGTACAGGTGGACCTCTGGTCCGGGCGCTGGAGAACCGGCCGGCCGCTGCACATCATTTGCAACGTCTCACACAAATGAAGAAAATCTATTAGCAATCCAATAAGTGGAATACACACGCGATGACCCAAGGGTTAAACTGTCTGCTTGGACTCAGGAGTTGGATCTATTAGATATTGTTCTTTCTCCCCCTCCTCACTGCTGTATTTACCGAAAAGATCACCAAATGCTCTCCTACATCTGAGAACAGCCTCCAGTTTTCACCTGGGAGGCTGGAGCAGATGCGAAGACCATATAGCTGGGCTTGAATCTGTGGCTGGATCTGAATAAGGAAATAGGGGAGGTCCTGGGGGGAAAAGAGGGAGCTTCCCAGGTGGCTCAATGGTAAAGAATCCTGCCTGCAAATGCAGGAGACGTTGGTTCGATCTCTGTGTCAGGAAGATCTCCTGGAGAAAGAAATGGCAACCCACTCTGGCATTCCTGCCTGGAGAATTCCATGGGTAGAGGTCCTGGCAGGCTACAGTCTATGGGGGTCACAAAACAGTTGGACATGACTTAGTGACTGAACAACAACTGGGAAAAATACTTTAAACTCTTCTAAGTTATTAACTAAAAGTAGATTTAATATCTTGGGAGGCAATGAGAGTGAGACAGAAAGAGACTGGGGGTGGCAGGGGACTTCAAACCTCCTGGGAACTTAAGTGTAATTCACACAGTTCTGCCCAAGAACATGGTCTTGCTGATGGCACAGCGTCTGGTGACTTCTGACATCCTAGGTCCTCCTCCAGCCCTGCAAGGACACGCGGAAGGGGAAGAAGTGTGAAGAGTGGCTAAAATAATCTAAATAGGGCAGGCAGGGTATGCAAAAGAGACAGGAGCCATCAGGAGAAGACACGGGCTGCAGGTTTATGAATGCTAAACATTAAAATATTAGAAAAAAGTAACTGGAAAGGTTAAAGCTGCCACAGACAAGTGATAATCCAAATTTTAATAGGCCCCAACAGCATGACAGAGGCAGCTTTGCCTAGAATGAACCATATTTATTCAATTCAAGAAATGAGCAATGTATTCATTGTATTACGCCCTAACCTTATCATCACATGGGTCTATGTGTCTTTCATGGACTGCCTGCCTTTCAAAATAACCTCCCAGCACAGCTGCCCCGGGAAAAGGAAGACGAGATGGCTCCTTGCTCCCGGAGCTGGACTCCAGAGGAAGAGTCACACAGAAGAAGGAAACCAACTCATGCAGTTTTCCTCCCGCCTTCTGCAGGCTGGCCTGCCACCCTGATTTGCTGGGCCGAGAGGGCTCACGCGCTTAGCACACTCATGCAAACACCAGAAAGTCCCGGTCAACTGCCCACGCTACTCCATAACATTAAAGAGAGTCGGATTGATTTTGTTTTTAACCTTTACAAACTCTACTGCAAAAGCACCGCCTCACGTATTTTGGGCTAAGGGAGCTAGAGCTGGACATCTTTATCCCAGATGTCACAGATATGCTGGGCAGGGCTGCCAGCCAGACGTATTCAAAAAGCACCCACTGTAATCTACTGTAATTTGAAGTATCTTAACATCAACTCCACAAAGATAAACTATGCGATGGAAAACAAAATTGCATGAGTTTTTGAAAAGATATTGTTAAATCAAGATAATGTAGAATTCTTTCTTTCTCTAACAGTTTTTTTTTATATATATTTTGGCAGGGCTGGGTCTGCGTTGCTATGCAGGCTTTTCTCTAGCTGTCGCGAGCGCTACGCATGGTGTGCAGGAGTCCCATTCTGGGGGCTCCTCTTGTTGCAGGGTTCAGGCTGTAGGACCCAGTAGTTGCGGCTCCCCAGATTTAGAGCACAGGCTTAGTGTTTGTTGCTCTGCAGCCTGCGGGATCTTCCCAGATCAGGAATCGAACCTGTGTCTCCTGCATGGGCAGGCAGACTCTTTACCACCAGGGAACTTTTAAGAGGAAACACAGGTCTTCAGAGGGTTTTTGCTCTTTGGGCTGGATGGACAGCCAGGTTTCAGTTCATGCTTGGAGCGTATTTCTGGCTGCATTTGAGCAGAGCAATCCAGTCCACTTTCCCCGTTCCCCCTTCAGGTCACAGAGAAGGACATGCCCAGGGAAACCACACAACTTCCCTCCTAAGATCCAACCCTCCTGCCTGCATCTTCCCCTTTAGAGTCCAAAGCCTGCCAGGGATCTGCCAAAGGCATTGAGCATGCCTGGGGGGTGAGCTCAGCCTTTCCCTGCTCTGAGGTCACCAGCCGGCCTGGCGGTTCTTATCTACAAACCGTGATAATGTTGGCTTTCACAAAGCCTGCCGTGAGGATTAATGCAGTCTAACGAATGTGAAGTTCATGGTCACGCCTCTCAGCAACTGGGTGATCTACTGATGGCTTTGTGGTTTAAGAGGAAGAGTGATGAAACTATCTCCTACACAGCACTTCACAAATTTGTAATTTATATTGATCATGATTGACTTGGAAAGCTCCTTAAGTTCTTACTAATCGGTGTTTTCTTAAAGTGCTCACACTAGAAGAATCTCCCTGGTCAGTTCTCAGCTAACATTCAGAAAACAGTGCCACATATCTCACCCAGGACATTTTCAAAATATTTCCGTGCTGCTTACATTTTTCACATGGATGTTTATTGCTATAATTATGATGTGTTGTCTCCCTAACACCCAAAATATATCAATGGCCCTGAAATTCAAAATAATCTTCATAATTATATGTCAATATTCACTAAATGAAAAGTAACTTTTATTCTGCTTTTAAAATAAAGAGTAATTTTAACATCTATCATTGTTTAAACTTTTAATAAGAAAATGATAACCTATTTCAGCACAATAATTATTGATAATGAGCAGACTCCAACATAAGCACACGTTATAAACAGTGAATCTGCAACAGATGATTGCTAGCAAGCATCCAAAGAACTATTATAAAGTAAGATAAGGATTATCTGAAATTGATCTGCCAATCTGCCCATCCCAGGTCTTCGATAAAATGATCACAATTAGTGGCATGAAGGCATCAGGGGGCTGAAAAGAGACCAAAACTGCAGAAATAGTGTTCAAAATCGGAGGTTTCCTTGCAAAAATACGTCATGCTGCACTTACTGAGAAACACATAAATCTGGCCACTAGTTAGATGTTATGAGAAGCAGCAGTAAGTGAAATTGGTGACATCACTCTGGGCTGTCACTGACAGGTGGTTATCCTCACCTGTGGGCTTTTCTTTGGCTTAGTGGGTAAAGAATCTTCACGCAGTAAAGGAGACACAGGACACCCGGGTCTGATCCCCAGGTCCAAAAGATCCCCTGGAGGAGGAAAATGGTAACCCACTCCAGTATTCTTGCATAAAAAATCTCATGGACAGAGGAACCTGGCAGACTACAGTCCGTAGGGTCACAAAGAGCAGTACATGATTGAGCGAGTAAGCACATCCTCACCTGCACACCTTTATAGGTGTCTTGCCACATGGTTGGGCCAAACCAACTCTGCATCCACGTGAGAGATGGACGGGACAGCAGGCTGTCCCAGAAGACACCATATTCCACTGACAACTTGGAGTCAGCAGGGACATCCTGAGAACTCTTACTGCAGGAGAAGAGATTTTCCATTTATGCAATAATTACCTGGTGAGCAGTGATACAGGCCAGAGGAGTGTGGACGCCCACTCTGCTGGGGTGAACAAGAGGTCACATCTGAAGACTGATTTATATACACTGTTCACTCCTAGGAAACTGAGGGCCTCTGTCTTGATTCCAGCTTGAAGAAAATAATAAAAATCATGAATATTATCAAATCACAGAAGCATACCATTTATGTTATGCAAAAAAATGGACAGCAGGGTGCTGTTTTCCCACACTAGGGGACAGTAAGCTCTTCATGTGCATTTTCCAAATGATAGTTGAAATAAAAAAAAAAAAAACCTTTCTTTGTGATATTAAAATGTCATTAAAAACCACTGTTTGCTTTTAAAAAGCTTACTGAAATGACCTAACAAAACAGAGGGATATATTCAGTATTTTAAATAGCTCAAGCTTATTGCTTTAGAACTAAAATTCCACATGTTATTTAAAAAAAAAAAAGGTTAACATTTCCCAATAAGACCAAACTGTAGGATAAACAGTTTATTTGTCAGAAATTTGAGTCTTTCCAAACACTTGATGCTTTTTTGCATTATGAGCAAAAGAAATTAATGACATATTTTAGGGGGCATATTTTAAAACCACGTGTAAATATAGAAACAGCATGACAAAATACTTTTCAGATCCAAAAGCAACCAAATACTGGGTTTCACCACTATTTTCCCCAAACTGGAGCATTTAATCTTCTACAGGAATATCTCGGAGGCATTGTGGATTTGGTTCCACACCAGCTCTATAAAGCAAATATTGCAACAAAGAGAGTCACACAAATTTTTTGGTTTCCCACTACTATACTGTAGTCTATTAAGTGTGCAATAGCCTTTTGTCTAAAACAACAATGGACATACTTTCCTTTTAAAATAATGCTGTTAGGGAAAAGGCGCCAGTGGCCTTGTTCAATGCAGGATTGCTACAATCTTCAATTTGTAAAAGACATAATGTCTGCAAAGTACAAAAAAGTGAAGCATTATACTATGAGGTATGGCTGTACTTGTGAGAGACACTAGCTCAGGGACCCAGCATCTAGAGAATCTGGGAGTCCTCAGTGAGGAAAAACTCACTTTCCTTCAACTGTTGGATTCCACGCTCCAACTGATGAACAAACCTATCGTGGAAGCTCTTGACATCCCTGGTCCATGTTACAAGTGTATCAGTCGCTCAGTCATGTCTGACTCTTTGCAACCCTATGGACTGTAGCCCTCCAGGTTCCTCTGCCCATGGGATTCTCCAGACAAGAATACTGGAGTGGGAGGCCATTCCTTCTCTAGAGGATCTTCCCAACGCAGAGATGGAACCCAGGTCTCCCACAGTGTAGGGGGCCTCCACCAGTTGAGCCACCGGAGAGCCCGTGTTACAAGTGAAGGTATTAATGCGACCTAATGGGGGAGCCAGAGGGCTCCAGAGAAACATCGACCTCTGCCTTACTGACTACGCCAGAGCCTCTGACTGCGTGGATCACAAGAAACTGTGGAAAACTCTGAGAGAGATGGGAATACCAGACCACCTGACCTGCCTCTTGAGAAATATGTATGCAGGTCAGGAAGCAACAGTTAGAACTGGACATGGAACAACAGACTGGTTCCAAATAGGAAAAGGAGTCCGTCAAGGCTGTATATTGTCACCCTGCTTATTTAACTTCTATGCAGAGTACATCATGAGAAACACTGGACTGGAAGAAACACAAGCTGGAATCAAGATTGCCGGGAGAAATATCAATCATCTCAGATATGTAGATGACACCACCATTATGGCAGAAAGTGAGGAGGAGCTAAAAAGCCTCTTGATGAAAGTGAAAGAGGAGAGTGAAAAAGTTGGCTTAAAGCTCAACATTCAGAAAACGAAGATCATGGCATCCGGTCCCATCACTTTATGGGAAATGGATGGGGAAACAGTGGAAACAGTGTCAGACTTTATTTTGGGGGGCTCCAAAATCACTGCAGATGGTGACTGCAGCCATGAAATTAAAAGACGCTTACTCCTTGGAAGAAAAGTTATGACCAACCTGGATAGTATATTCAAAAGCAGAGACATTACTTTGCCGACTAAGGTCTCCATTTCTACCCTTCTTAGAGCCCCAGTTTTGTCCTCTATAATAAGGACATCAATTGCTACCTTAACAGGTTGCTACCTTAATCCTGTGAAGATTCTTTAGGGTAATCCTACAATTAGTAGCTGGTCTTAAGAGATGTTGGGCTTCCCTGATACCTCAGCTGGTGAAGAATCCTCCTGCATTGCAGAAGACCCCGGTTTGATGGCTGGGTCAGGAATCCTATCGGCTTCAGAAGGGACAGGCTACCCAGTCCAATATTCTTGGGCCTCCTTTGTGGCTCAGCCAGTAAAGAATCTGCCTGCAATGCGGGAGACTTGGGTTTGATCCCTCGATTTGGAAGATCCCCTGGAGAAGGGAAAGGCTGCCCACTCCAGTATTCTTGCCTGCAGAATTCCATGGATCATATAGTCTTTGGGGTCACAAGGAGTCAGATACGATTGAGGGACTTTTCACTTCACTTTCAAGAGATTTCACCTGAATCCAGATTAGACTGGAGTCTCCCAGTGTCATCTGGCATTTCTTCGCTGAAGCAAGCCAAAACCCACATACTAGCATTTCCGGAGTCTCCACTTAGCCCGCTGGACAGAAAACCCAGCATGGTTCAAACAAGCTCACAGATAAGCAGGAGGATTCACAGGCAGACAGCTTCCCTCAGGTCTCAGGTGGAGCTCTGGGACCACAGCAGGAACCAGCACCCTCAACCCCTGGGCTCAGCAGCGCCCTCATCCTCAGGCCGGCGGCTCTGCCCTGACGGGAGGAGGAAGGTCACCAACCGCCCCAGGCCGACCTCACGCACCTCCCGCTGCTGTAGACTGACCTCACCGGCCCCGCCCCTTCCAGCAGTACAGAGCTGAGAGCTCCTCTTCCCCTTGATTCCAGCGAGAGTACCGGCCCTGGGCCCCGATTGGTCACCACCCCAATCCTGAACCAATCACGGTGGCCAGGAGGATGGAACACACTGATTGGACCGATCCAGGTCGTGTGACCATACTCTCCAGGACACCTGTGAGTGCCTCACCTGTATGTCAGGGGTGGAGACAATGGGATGCCCCAAGAGCGGGGCTGAGAATCCGGTCACTGTGTCCATGTGCTCAGTGTCCTGGGACGACCTTGCGCATTCTCTCTACACACCACTTTGTCCTCTGCAGACAAAATATTCATGACACACCTCTTCCCTTCCCAAGCGCAGTTTGACGCACCCATATTCAAGGGAACAAGGCCTCCTGTTTGAAGACAGGTTTGGGGATCCCCCTCCTAGCATCTAGGCTTCTTTTGTGTGTCATTTTAGAATAATTGATTCAGTCAAAAAAGACCCATGAGCACCACCACATGCTGCTCTGTGTTTTCAGGATTATTGCCTGTTCTGAGTAGAGGACATGGCCCAGGGGCCCCTCAAATGGAGTGAATTTTGTCCAAGGAAGCACTTGAGAGACTGAATCACTTTGCTGTACACCTTAAGCTAACAAATCTTTAAAAATCCATAATACCTCAATTAAAAAGATATTCACTCATCAAAAATTGTGGTAAAATTTGTCAAGTTTTCCTTTCAAGTGTTGGTTCTTAGTCTGTGTCTAAATGTTTTGGTGGTGTTTTGTGAGGCAGGGATCCAACTTACTTTCCCATTGGAGGCAAAATAGCCCCAATGGGCCTCCTCTCTCCATTTACATATTAAGAAGCATTTTTCAAAATCTCAAGTAGCAAGGACTTCAGAGCTTTGGCAATTTGTGGTGCACCTCAGAGGCAGGTTTCCTTTTCTGTGTCTTCTCCTCGCATTTGGCCTTTGCCAGTTTTTAGTATACAGAAGTGCCCTCAGAGGGTTCTCTGTAGTGAACCATGCATGTTCCTCTGAGGACAGGAAATGTGAGCACAGAGGAGGGGCTGAGTCCATAATGACCACCAACCATGCTGAGCAACCCCAACATTAAGTCTAGTGTGATAAAATCACATCTTATAAGGAATTTATACCTTTAACATTGAGAACTCCTAAAACTGGACATAAACAACCTGTTTAGAACATGTGCAAAGAAGTTAAATAGACATTTCTCCAAAGACACACAAATGTCCAGCAAGTTAAAGATATTCAGCCTCAATAATCACTAGGGAAGTCAAGGATCACCCTGCCCTGTTAGGATGGCACACTACAGCAATTTGTGTATTTTTTGCATTTATTTTTCACAGTTCATGATTTTATATATCTATAAAATATAGTGGTGGGGAGAACAAATGGGGTGGGGGAGAAAAAACGTTATTATGGGAATATAGGAGATTAGGTAAAATCATGTGTAAACCTTTTGAAAATTGTAGAGCACCTTAGAATTTAAAAATCTTTCTATAAAAATATTAAAATTTTAAACACTCTTAAGTATGATATTCTTTTTTTAATTTTAAGTATTTGGTTTCATCGAGTCTTAGTTGCTACATGTTAGATCTTCACTGCATTTTGCCAGACCACTTGCTGTGGTGCACAGACTCTCCAGTTTTGTCATATGGCCTCCAGAGTGTGCAGGCCTCAGTAGTTGTGGGGCATAGACCAGTTACTTCATGGCATGTGGGATTCCAGTTCTTGAGTCCCCTGAATTGCAAGATGAACTCTCAACTACTGGGCCACCAGAGAAGTCCATGGTTTTCATCTTGAGGTGATGAAAGTTTCTGAAATTACATAGTGTAGAGACATTACTTTGCCAACAAAGGTCCATCTAGTCAAGGTTATGGCTTTTCCAATGGTCATGTATGGATGTGAGTTGGACTGTGAAGAAAGCTGAGTGTGGAAGAATTGATGCTTTTGAACTGTGGTGTTGGAGAAGACTCTTATCCCTTGGACTGCAAGGAGATCCAACCAGTCCATTCTAAAGGAACCCTGGGTGTTCTTTGGAAGGAATGATGCTAAAGCTGAAATTCCAGTACTTTGGCCACCTCATGCAAAGAGTTGATTCATTGGAAAAGATTCTGATGCTGGGAGGGATTAGGGGCAGGAGGAAAAGGCGACAACAGGATGAGATAGCTGGATGGCATCACCAACTCGATGGGCGTGAATGTGAGTGAGCTCCAGGAGATGGTGATCGATAGGGAGGCCTGGCGTGCTGCGATTCATGGGGTCACGAAGAGTCAGACATGACTGAGCGACTGAACTGAACTGAACTGAATGGAATCCTAACCGGAGCAATGAACAGCTCATTCCCAACAACTGAAATTGTAGGTTATGTACATGTGTTCCTAGTCGCTAAGTCGTATCTGACTATTTGTGACACCATGGACCCCACAGACCCACCAGGCTCCTCTGTCCATGGGATTTCCCAGGCAAGAATACTAGAGTGGGTTGCCAGGTCCTTCTCTGAAGGATCTTGACAACCCGGGGTTCGAACCCAAGTCACCAGCATTAGCAGGTGGGTTCTCTACCACTGAGCCACTAGGGAAGTCCAAAACTGTAGTTTAAGATTTTCTAATTCAGAATGTAAAAGGCTGAGAGAAGAAACTGTCTAAAGAAACAGCCACCTACTGAAGACTGAGCTCTCTTTGTTACATATCTTTGTTAATAGCACCACCCTCACTGATATGCACAGAGGAAGTGTCCTTGCTAAAAGAAAACAACGTTTTACAAATTCCCTGATGGCTCAGCAGGTAAAATAATCCACCTGCAATTCAGAAGACAAAGGAGTTGCAGGCTCGATCCCTGGGTCTGGAATATGCCCTGGAGAAGGAAACAGCAACCCACTCCAGTATTCATGCCTGAAAAAATCCCATGGACAGAGGAGCCTGGCAGGCTACGGTTCAAAGGGTTGGAAAGAGTCGGACATGAATGAGTGACTAAGCATACATTTTCTTTACCCAAAATCCCAGCCCCTTTGCTCCCATTCGTGGAATTGGGATGATCCCTTGCACTGGAAATCTGGGCCCCTCTGAGCTATAAACAATCAAACAGCAAAGATGGGCCCCAGTGCCCGCATTTCAGTCACTGTGAGCTGCAGCTGAGCAGAAATGACACACGCGACTCTGCATTTGTGAATTTTATGGGCCTTTCGTTCCTGAATCTGGCAGTCAAAGGAGCCATCCCGCCAAACCCAAGGTCTCCTGGGAAAGGAGACCATGTGCGCATGCGCGGGGCGTCCGCAAAGTCCGAGGTCTCGGGCTGGATGCGCGGAGGCCGCTCTCCCAGCGCCGGCGTGCTGGCCTCTGAGAGGCACACAGACCAAGGCAGCCGCCCTCTGCCTGCCCAGGTGGCCTTGGGATGGGTCGGCCCCAAATAGAGACCCCCTTGCGCGTGTGAACAATTAAGAGCAAGGGTAGCAAAGAACAAACACGCCCTCCTCCTGGAGAAAAGGGAAGATGTGAGGCCTTTACCCGCGACCCACCCACCCCGTGGTCAAGCTGTGAATCTAGGGCGGGCAGTGCCTCCCGCTGGGCTGCCCAGGTGGCACTAGTGGTAAACAACCCGCCTGCCAATGCAGGAGACGTAAGAGATGTGGGTTCGATCCCTGGGTCGGGAAAATCCCTTGGAGGAGGCAGGCAACCCACTCTTGTATTCTTGCCTGGAGAATCCCATGGACAGAGGAGCCTGGTGGGCTACAGTCCATGGGGTCACAAAGAGTCGGACCCGACTGAAGCCCTCCTGCCAGCATGCAGGGAAGCTGCCAAGGGTCTAAAATGGGACCACCCTCTGGCCTTGAGCTATTAGAGGCTTTCTTCTTCTAAACTGTGAAGGGGGGTCCCTGGCTGGGGGTGAGGTGGGCCCAGCCCGTTGGCTCCTGCCCCAGCCCTCGCAGGGACTCCTCCTGTTGGCATTAACACTTCTTTCCTGGGGCAGTGACCCGGGCAGGAGGGGTCATTCAGGGACAGGGATAGCAAAGCGGGAGGGAGATGGGAAGGGGACTGTCGGAGCCAAGCCCGGTGCACGCTTGTTCCCAGCAAGAGACTCAGTGATGAGACGGCCAGGGCCCGGGGCCGAGGGCTCCAGGTGGGATGGAGTGGCAGAGGCAGCTGAAGGCCTGAAGAGGGAGCACTGTGTGCCCAGGGACCCCTGACCCGGGCCTGCCAGGCCCCCAGCTCAAGGGCACCACCAGGAGAGGAGCATCCCCCGAGAGCTGCTTCCCTGGGGACCCCAGGCCCCTCCTGCTGTCCCGCGTGGGCCGCTGGTGATGAGCGGGAGCCCAGTTAGAGGCCCCAGAGCAGACTTCTCCCCTAAGTGGCATTTCCGAGCAGCGTTTAGACACCACCCGAAACAGTTTCCTTATGAAATCCAGCTGTGCTCTCCAGAACTAGAGATTTTGGAACAACAGGGACATTTTCTCAGAAGGAAAGCGGAGTTGCTCAGTCGTGTCCGACTCTTAGTGACCCCATGGATTGTAGCATACAAGGCTCCTCCGTCCATGGGATTTTCCAGGCAAGGGTACTGGAGTGGGTTGCCGTTTGCTTCTCCAGAGGATCTTCCCAACCCAGGAATCGAACCTGGGCCTCCCACGTTGCAGGCAGATGCTTTACTGTCTGAGCCACCAGGGAGTTTAATTATATTTAACATGGTGACTGCAGTGGACACTTTGCAGGGAAAAGACAGTCCACCCCATTTACCAACAGAAGACACAAGTCAGAAGCTGGCAGAGCTGGTATTTCAGAGGATCTGTCTCTGAGGGGCAAGGTTTCTTCACTTGACTCATCTTTTCCTTCCCCCTCAAATAAGCTCCATCAAGGTCGTCTTTGAAGGAGCAGGGTGCACCTGCAGCCCCGGCTGTCCTGAGAATTCTGGCAGCACCGCCTCCACCACAAATGAGGCACCACACGCGGGCAAAGAGCTCTGCCGCTCACTGCCAGCTGCCCTTGAGTTAAGGCATGCTCAGCCTCGTGCTGGCTTTAACCAGATTCTGGCCCCAGGACTCACTCCCCAATAAGAATTACAACTGGCGGACAAAATGTCCATGGGATTCTGCTCTTTAAGCCCCTTGTAAAAATTTTGTTGCTGTTGCTGTTCAGTAGCTAAGGCATGCCCGACTCTGCGACCCCATGGACTGCAGCACGCCAGGTTTCCCTGTCCTTCACCATCTCCCGGAGTTTACTCAAACTCATTTCCATTGAGTCAGTGATGCCATCCAACCATCTCATGCTCTGTCGGCCCCTTCTCCTCCTGCCCTCAGTCTTGCCCAGCATGAGGGCTTTAGCACAAAAGAAATCACAACAAATGCAAGGAGATGAGATCTCAGTCGCAAGGAGTGAGGTTTTCTCTTGAATTCTTTGCACCATGATTAACATCTATAAGAACAACAAAGCGTGGATGTGATGTTCCACTGAACAGTGGTGCAGGCCAAGGAAAACAGTGGAAGGATTGTGAACAGCTGACTATGAAGGAAACTTAGACCTAAGGAAGGAGAAGAGACGGTGTTCCCAAATTCAGTATTTCACACATTGACCGGGTAGCAGAAGTTGGTGGGCCTCCTCCTCACATCCTTCTCCTCAAAAGGGGGGTTTTGTTAGAAGAAACAAACAAAAGTCCCTTTTCTAAAGTTTCTGAGTCCCAAACATCTGAAGTTTCCCCTCCCAGGCCTCTCCAGCTGGCCTGTGGCCCCACCAGGACCTGGACGAATCATTGAGGCAGAGATATCTATGTCCTGAGGTCTCAGACCTGGCCAGCCTCCTCTTCCTCCCTCCCTGACCCACCTCCTGATCTCCTCCACAGGCTTCAGCCATGGAAAACTGCCTTGGGAAAAGTTTTGAAGCTCCTTCATACTATGGTGTAAATAGCTTACATTTTTCCAAATGCATTTACATTTTGGAGGGTGGCAAAAGTTTTAAGCTAAAGAAGTATGCCTCTAAAATTCAGGGCAACAGTCAGGAGAACATCAAGGCAGTATATTGTCACCGTGCTTATTTAACTTATATGCAGAGTACATCACACAAAATGCCAGGCTGGATGAAGCACAAGCTGGAATCAAGATTGCCAGGAGAAATATCAGTAACCTCACATATGCATATGACATCACCTTTATGGTAGAAAGTGAACAAGAACTAAAGAGCCTCTTGATGAAAGCGAAAGAGAAGAGTGAAAAAGTTGGCTTAAAGCTCAACATTCAGAAAACAAAGATCATAGTATCTGGATCCATCACTTCTGGCAAATAGATGGGGAAATAGTGGCTAACTTTATTTTCTTGGGCTCCAGAATCACTGCAGATGGCGAGTGCAGCAATGAAATTAAAAGACGCTTACTCTTTGGAAGGAAAGTTATGATCAACCTAGATGGCCTATTAAAAAGCAGAGACATTACTTTGTCAACAAAGATCTGTCTAGTCAAGGCTATGGTTTTCCCAGTGGTCATTATGGATGCGGGAGTTGGACTATAAAGAAAGCTGAGCACCAAAGAATTGATGCTTTTGAACTGTGGTATTGGAGAAGACTCTTGAGAGTCCCTTGGACTGCAAGTAGATCCAACCAGTCCATCCTAAAGGAAATCAGTCCTGGGTGTTCACTGGAAGGACTGATGTTGAAGCTGAAACTCCAATACTTTGGCCACATAATGCAAAGAGCTGACTTATTGGAAGGGACCCTGATGCTGGGAAAGATTGAAGGCAGGAGGAGAAGGGAATGACAGAGGATGAGATGGTTGGATGGCATCACCAACTCGATGGGCATGAGTTTGAGTAAACTCCAGGAGTTGGTGATGGACAGGGAGGCCTGGCATGCTGCAGTCCATGGGGTCGGAAAAAGTCAGACACGACTGAGCGACTGAACTGAACTGAACTGAAGCGAGTCAGACTTTCCTTCATTTACCTATAATCCACCCAAATGCTCCCAAATACTCCCTGAAGAAGTGATCCTCAGAAGAGACACAGAGGTGGCCGCAATGACCCAGAGACGAAGAAAAAGGCCCTGGACAGGGTCCCCTGCTCTGCCCCAGGCCTTCTCGGAAAGCCTGGCTCACTCCAGTCTTCCTGCCACGCCTTGGCAGCTCCCAATCCCATGGATCTGCACTGACCCCCGAGTCCCTGAAGCTGAAAGACATTGTTTCAAATGCAAAAAGGCCGCCACTTTTGCAGTATTGACTGCCAGCTGCCAGCATCCGCTTCCCTCAGCCAAACACTGAGTGGCTCTAGTCACAGGCGGTCACGGCCCGGTGGACAAGGGGACAGGGCCTCTGGCTGCAGACCAGACACCGGCTGGACAGGAGCCAGTGCCCGCCCCCCGGGGGGCAGGGCGATCCCGGCCACGGCACGGCACTGCTGGCACTGCCGTCTCCCTCCCATGGCCGCTGGAGTCGGGGGTCCCTGTGCACCGCTCCCCAGGGTCTCATCCTGAGCTGGGCAAGGCTGAGCTCAGCCCGGGTGCTCAGACAGAAGCTGTAGCGACAGCACAAAAGCGAGATCCGGGACCCGCACCCTCAGCTGACACGGGCTCAGGGAAGACAAGGCAAGGATCTGCCCCGCTGCTCGGGCGGCAAGACAGCCTGGGGCTGCCGTGCGCTGGCCCGGGGGATGGTCCCCCAGGCTCGCGGGCTCCCCCAGGGCCAGCAGGGGTGCTCTGGCCGCCAGCGTATACTGATGGGGATGCTCTCACTCCACCCTGACCACTCTGGGTCCTGTCGCTCTTAATCAGGCCTAAAGAGTCCCCAGAGAAGCCAGGTTCTGCACAGCCCTGGCCAGCCCTGCCTGCAGAGATTCTCAGACCATGGTGCTTACCTGCCCGGGCACACCCTGCTTTTTCAAGGCCTGTGTACGCTTCGCAACAGAATGTACACTGCTGCTGCTAAGTCACTTCAGTCGTGTCCGACTCTGTGCGACCCTATCGATGGCAGCCACCAGACTCCCCCATCCCTGGGATTCTCCAGGCAAGAACGCTGGAGTGGGTTGCCATTTTCTTCTCCAATGCATGAAAGTGAAAAGTGAAAGTGAAGTCGCTCAGTCATGTCCGACCCTCAGCGACCCCATGGACTGCAGCCCACCAGGCTCCTCTGTCCATGGGATCTTCCAGGCAGGAGTACTGGAGTGGGGTGCCATTGCCTTCTCTGGAATGTACACTGGTTGCCCTAAATAAGTGAGAGACTGAACATACAGACAGACAGCTGTGGCCAACCCAGGAAGCCAAACCATCCACAGTTACATCACGTGGGATGCTCGGTGTCCAGGGAGCTGCCTCCAGTTTCCCCAGACCAACAGCCTCACACCTGGAGCCCACCTGGAGCCCCGCCCTTTTCCACCATAAAGCTTTTCTGCTCCTCCATCTCCTGAGTTTCTGCCAAACACGAATGATGGTGGCTAAGCCCCTTGCTAGAGCAAAGTCTGGTCTCTGTTTGTTCTTGTTTGAGTGGTCTTCATTTACTTCCAAAAAGGACATGCAAAAACTCAAATAATTCACTTTACTCTCTATCTTAAAAGGATGAGAGGACAAATACCAAACTCAGAGAAAGTGTTTGCAAATTACATATGTGATAAAGTCCTCTAACCCAAATACACAAAGATCTCTCAAAACTCAACTGTAAGTAAACAAATAACTCAATAAAAATGGACCAGAAACTTGTACACACTCTTCATCAAAGACAATATAGAAATGAAAATAAACAGGCAAACAGATACTCAACATTATTAAACTGTCAGAGAAATACAAATTAAAACTACCATATAGCTATTGGGCTTCCCAAGTGGCGCTAGTGGTAAAGAACCTGCCTGCCAATGCAGGAGATGTGAGAGACACAGGTTCAATACCCAGGTCAGGAAGATCCCCTGGAGGAGGGCATGTCAACCCACTCCAGTATTTTTTCCTGGAGAATCCCATGGACAGAGGAGCCTGGCAGGCTACAGTACATGGGATCACAAAGAGTCAAACATGAATGAAGTGACTTAGCATGCACGCATGCATACAGCTGTTGGAATGGCCGAAATTAAAAAAAGAAAAAAAAGTGCTGATAATACCACCTATGGGTGGGAATGTGGGTCAGTTGGAAGTCTGATATGTCACTCGTGGGAATGCAAAACTTCACTCACTTTGGAGAATCAGTTCACAGTTTCTGATAAATTTAAACATACACTTACCATATGACCCAACAGCCTCAATTCTAGGTTTTTGCCCAAGAAAAATGAAAACAACGTTCACACACACACACACAAAATCTGTACCCTGATTGCTTGGAGCAACTTATAATTGTTGTTTCCAATTGTTTCCCAACTGGAAAACAAGCTGATCTGTCCAAATAATAATAAAAGCTACTGATAAATGCAACCACAATGGAGGCATCTCAAATGCCAGTGAAAGAAGCCAGACCCGAAGGCTATTCTTATACATTCCGGTACGATTCCATTTATACGACGTTCTGGAAAAGGCAGAACCATGGGGCCAGAGAACAGAATGGGAGCTGGCAGGGAACAGGGTAGAAGAGATTTATGACAAAGATGCAGCAAGAGGGATTTTTGAGGGGGTCAGTGGAACAGACCTGTGTCTCAGTCATGGTAGTGAAATGACTCCAAGCATTTGTCAAAAGTCAGAATGACCCAACACAGGAAAGAGTTTTACCGTATATAAGTTTAAAAAGGAACATGACATTAAAAACTCCTATCAACGTAGCCTTCCTGTGTGCTCAGCTGCTAAGTCCTGCCTCCGTGACCCCGTGGACTGCAGCCCTCCAGGGTCCTCTGTCCATGGGCTCTCCCAGGCAAGAGTACTGGAGGAGGTTGCCATTTCCTTCTCCAGGGGATCTTCCTGACTCAGAAATCAAACCCACATGTCCTGCATTGGCAGGTGGGTTCTTTACTGCTGAGCCACCAGGGAAGCCCAACATAGCTTTTGGGGTGCTCATTTTCAGCAAGGCTTTGAAGCGCAATCCCAGAGCTCTGTAGTCACACGTTGCATGTTTCATGCTAAAATGCCATTAGAAAGTCACTCAAACACTAAACGCAAAAATGGAAGAGAACAATAAGCACACCCGCGTCCCATCAGCGTCCTATCCCATCTTTACCACCGCCCTGCAGAATGTGCTGGAGCTTATTGATTTATTTGTATTTAGAATGCGTATTGCTTTCTGATGACTCACTGTAAAAACACTGAAAGAGGAAGACACAAATAATATCAACTGTACCGTTACAAACTCACCTAACATAATCTTTTTTTCAAAATCCTTTTATTCTTGAATGAGGTCATTATTACTATTAATGAAACACTAAGGATCACTCACCACAAATAGAAAGCATCTATAAGAACATGATTTAAATAAACTAGTTTATATTTTAAAAGGTTAACATTTAAAGGGTTAACATTTTTAATGAAATAAATCTAAATAAACTCCTAAAACATACTGTAAAGTAACGTCCTTAGCTCCTCTAGGCCCTCCTGCACCTGCGCGGCCACCGTTCCTTGGGTTGCCCCTCCTGGCCACTGGCCCTGGCCTCGGGTGTGGGTGGCTCCTCCCAGCTGCTGTCCCTGGCCTGGGGCTCGGGGTGGCTCCTCAGGGTCACCACCCCTGGCCTCGGGCGCGAGGTGGCTTCTCCCGGCCGCCACTGACCTCGGACACAGGGTAGCTCCTCTCGGCCGTTCCTGCGCTGTCGCAGCCTGGCACTCTAGGCCGCTGCCCCTGATCTCGAACGTGGGGTAGCTCCTCTCGCAGCCACCTGTGCCTAGTGCACCGGCCGGCTCTCGCACCCGCCTGCTCCAAGGTAAGGAGCAGTGGCTGTGCTTTGCTGGAGCAGCCGTGAAGAGATACCCCACGCCCAAGGTAAGAGAAACCCAAGTAAGATGGTAGGTGTTGCAAGAGGGCATCAGAGAGCAGACACACCGAAACCATACTCATAGAAAACTAGTCAATCTAATCACACTAGGACCACAGCCTTGTCTAACTCAATGAAACCAAGCCATGCCTGCAGGGCAACCCAAGATGGGCGGGTCATGGTGGAAAGGGCTGACAGAACATGGTCCACTGGAGAAGGGAATGGCAAGCCATTTCAGTATTCTTGTCTTGAGAACCCCATGAACAGTATGAAAAGGCAAAATGATAGGATACCAAAAGAGGAACTCCCCAGGTCATTAGGTACCCAGTATGCTACTGGAGATTAGGGGAGAAATAACTCCAGAAAGAATGAAGGGATGGAGCCAAAGCAAAAACAATACCCAGTTGTGCATGTGACTGGTGATAGAAGCAAGATCCAATGCTGTAAAGAACAATATTGCATAGGAACCTGGAATGTCAGGTCCATGAATCAAGGCAAATTGGAAGTGGTCAAACAAGAGATGGCAAGGGTGAACGTCGACATTCTAGGAATCAGCGAACTAAAATGGACTGGAATGGGTGAATTTAACTCAGATGACCATTATATCTACTACTGCGGGCAGGAATCCCTCAGAAGAAATGGAGTAGCCATCATGGTCAACAAAAGAGTCCGAAATGCAGTACTTGGATGCAATCTCAAAAACGACAGAATGATCTCTGTTCGTTTCCAAGGCAAACCATTCAATATCACAGTTATCCAAGTCTATGCCCCAACCAGTAATGCTGAAGAAGCTGAAGTTGAACGGTTTTATGAAGACCTACAAGACCTTGTAGAACTAACACCCAAAAAAGATGTCCTTTTCATTATAGGGGACTGGAATGCTAAAGTAGGAAGTCAAGAAACACCTGGAGTAACAGGCAAATTTGGCCTTGGAATGCGGAATGAAGCAGGGCAAAGACTAATAGAGTTTTGCCAAGAAAATGCACTGGTCATAGCAAACACCCTCTTCCAGCAACACAAGAGAAGACTCTACACATGGACATCACCAGATGGTCAACACCGAAATCAGATTGATTATATTCTTTGCAGCCAAAGATGGAGAAGCTCTATACAGTCAACAAAAACAAGACCAGGAGCTGACTGTGGCTCAGATCATGAACTCCTTATTTCCAAATTCAGACTTAAATTGAAGAAAGTAGGGAAAACCGCTAGACCATTCAGGTATGACCTAAATCAAATCCCTTATGATTATACAGTGGAAGTGAGAAATAGATTTAAGGGCCTAGATCTGATAGACAGAGTTCCTGATGAACTATGGAATGAGGTTCGTGACATTGTACAGGAGACAGGGATCAAGACCATCCCCATGGAAAAGAAATGCAAAAAAGCAAAATGGCTGTCTGGAGAAGCCTTACAAATAGCACTGAAAAGAAGAGAGGCGAAAAGCAAAGGAGAAAAGAAAAGATATAAGCATCTGAATGCAGAGTTCCAAAGAATAGCAAGAAGAGATAAGAAAGCCTTCTTCAGCAATCAATGCAAAGAGATAGAGGAAAACAACAGAATGGGAAAGACTAGAGATCTCTTCAAGAGAATTGGAGATACCAAGGGAACATTTCATGCAAAGATGGGCTCGATAAAGGATAGAAATGGTATGGACCTAACAGAAGCAGAAGATATTAAGAAGAGGTGGCAAGAATACACAGAAGAACTGTACAGAAAAGATCTTCACGACCCAGATAATCATGAGGATGTGATCACTAATCTAGAGCCAGACATCTTGGAATGTGAAGTCAAGTGGGCCTTAGAAAGCATCACTAAGAACAAAGCTAGTGGAGGTGATGGAATTCCCGTTGAGCTGTTTCAAATCCTGGAAGATGATGCTGTGAAAGTGCTGCACTCAATATGCCAGCAAATTTGGAAAACTCAGCAGTGGCCACAGGACTGGAAAAGGTCAGTTTTCATTCCAATTCCAAAGAAAGGCAATGCCAAAGAATGCTCAAACTACCGCACAATTGCACTCATCTCACACGCTAGTAAAGTAATGCTCAAAATTCTCCAAGCCAGGCTTCAGCAATATGTGAACCGTGAACTCCCTGATGTTCAAGCTGGTTTTAGAACAGGCAGAGGAACCAGAGATCAAATTGCCAACATCCGCTGGATCATGGAAAAAGCAAGAGAGTTCCAGAAAAACATCTATTTCTGCTTTATTGACTATGCCAAAGCCTTTGACTGTGTGGATCACAATAAACTGTGGAAAATTCTGAAAGAGATGGGAATACCAGACCACCTAACCTGCCTCTTGAGAAATCTGTATGCAGGTCAGGAAGCAACAGTTAGAACTGGACATGGAACAACAGACTGGTTCCAAATAGGAAAAGGAGTACGTCAAGGCTGTATATTGTCTCCCTGCTTATTTAACTTATATGCAGAGTACATCATGAGAAACGCTGGACTGGAAGAAACACAAGCTGGAATCAAGATTGCCGGGAGAAATATCAATAACCTCAGATATGCTGATGACACCACCCTTATGGCAGAAAGTGAGGAGGAGCTAAAAAGCCTCTTGATGAAAGTGAAGGAGGAGAGCGAAAAAGTTGGCTTAAAGCTCAACATTCAGAAAACGAAGATCATGGCATCCGGTCCCATCACTTCATGGGAAATAGATGGGGAAACAGTGGAAACAGTGTCAGACTTTATTTTTTTGGGCTCCAAAATCACTGCAGATGGTGACTGCAGCCATGAAATTAAAAGACGCTTACTCCTTGGAAGAAAAGTTATGACCAACCTGGATAGTATATTCAAAAGCAGAGACATTACTTTGCCGACTAAGGTCCGCCTAGTCAAGGCTATGGTTTTTCCTGTGGTCGTGTATGGATGTGAGAGTTGGACTGTGAAGAAGGCTGAGCGCCGAAGAATTGATGCTTTTGAACTGTGGTGTTGGAGAAGATTCTTGAGAGTCCCTTGGACTGCAAGGAGATCCAACCAGTCCATTCTGAAGGAGATCAACCCTGGGATTTCTTTGGAAGGAATGATGCTAAAGCTGAAACTCCAGTACTTTGGCCACCTCATGAGAAGAGTTGACTCACTGGAAAAAACTCTGATACTGGGAGGGATTAGGGGCAGGAGGAGAAGGGGACGACCGAGGATGAGATGGCTGGATGGCATCACGGACTCGATGGACGTGAGTCTGAGTGAACTCTGGGAGATGGTGATGAACAGGTAGGCCTGGCGTGCTGCGATTCATGGGGTCGCAAAGAGTCGGACATGACTGAGCGACTGAACTGACTGAACTGAACTGAATGTCCTCAGTGAAAGGTGTGGGCTTCTGCACCATCAGTGATGAGTGATGGGCTGTTCAGCTTCCTGTAGGTTCTCCAAGGGGCGGGCTCAGTCCCTCCTACCCCCAGGGAGACTTGTGGAAACAGGTGTGGAGTGGTGACACCCCTGCCCACATTTCCAGTCTTGTAGGCCTGGGGCAAAGTTTGAGAAATGTTAAGGCAATCTGAGCATGGGGTGGAAAAGAATTTCCAGACACAGCATTGCAGAACGGAGAGAGTTGATCAAGAACAGAAATAATGCGGGCATTGCGAGCACAGCAGAGTGACAATCCCCGACAGACCAGGCAAAGTCAACAGTTTTTGTGGATTAGGAGCCAGTCTTTATCGCCTCAAGACAAAGAAGACTCCTGCTGGAAGATATGCATTAGGTGATCGGTCAGAGCGCTATAGGGTGAGCGCTGGAGTGTGCATCTTTGCCTAATCTGGGCCCAGGGAGCTTGTTAGAGATGATCAGGGGNCCTACCAGGCAAAGTCAACAGTTTTTGTGGATTAGGAGCCAGTCTTTATCGCCTCAAGACAAAGAAGACTCCTGCTGGAAGATATGCATTAGGTGATCGGTCAGAGCGCTATAGGGTGAGCGCTGGAGTGTGCATCTTTGCCTAATCTGGGCCCAGGGAGCTTGTTAGAGATGATCAGGGGGCTTTTGGCAAGGTTACAGAGGGGCCCAGTCAGCTGGCTCTGCTTCTGGCCCCTTGGTACCAGACCTCAAGCCTGTGATCTTGGGGCTGGACTCAGTAAGAAGCTGCACTTTTAATGAATTCTCACGGTGGCTGGTGGTCTCAGAACTCTGAGAATCCCTGCTTTGAGATGAATTTCTATCTTCTAGATGATTCCAGTTTTCAGACTGAATGCAAGTTAGTATCAAGACAATCAGTTTCCCGTTTTGCATTCTTAGAAATAGTTAACCATCTCACCTTGGTCAGGCTGGACACTGAGAATGAAATCTTAACCCAGATGAGGTAAGGAACTTTGGGTTTAAGGTGACCTCCAGAGTCTGCTCTTCTGAATAACGATTAGCCACATCCTGGAGGTGATGAGAGTTTGTTCTTTGTCCCACTCACCACTCCCTTCAAGTAGGGTACAGTACTCATGAATACCTGTTAACAAGTCTTTCAAGTGTCTTCATCATGTTCAAAATACTTCTAGCGGGATCTTCAGATGAGTTCACCACCGGGTCATCTGAAACAGGAAAAGGCTCCACTGCCGACCATAGGAGCCTCCTCCTGTCCCGCACGTGGAATACTGATGTCAGCTTAAGGCGCCTTTTCAGGATGAGGGTGTATTGTCCACATAAGCTAATCTGTCTGCGAGATATGCTAATTTGCAAAGCCAGCTGTAATCATGCATCTCACAGTTTGGCGATTTCATCCAGAAAGCTCTTGACATACATGTATAGAGTGGGGAATTTTTAAGAAAAGGCCAAGAAGTCTCAGTACTAAAGAGGAGCTGTCTACAGTCAGTGCCGTCTGGCCAGTGGCCTCCTCTTACCACGACTGACTTTCAATGGCTTTACTGCACTCTCCTCTCCAGTGCCCACTCCCGCCGGGTCTCCCTGTGGGCTTCAGGGAGGAGGCGTCACACCAGAGCATCACATCTGTGGGTCAGAGAGAAGGCTGAGACCTGCTCGTGGCATCCAAAGGGGAGCTCTCTACTAGAGCTTCACCCTAAGTGAGAATCACTAAAACACCATCATCAGTGAAATACGGTCATTACATAATTTTTCTAAATTCGTTACAATACATAGGACTATTAGCATATCTTTTGAGCTCTTCACATGTTAAACTCTATTTCACACCATCAGTGGTGGGCAGCAAATCCTCATAGAATTACATTAAAATATGCATGCTTCTGAATAAGTGTAAGCATGATATTCAGGAGTAGCCAGGTCACTGACAAAGACAAAAATGACCCCAGGAGAAGAAAACCTAATGAAGTCATCATAATCATGTTAGCGAACATTCCATAAAGATGTTCATTTCCACATTTGTTTGTAATGGATTTGGTCCCTACATTCCTTTGTACATTCTGAGTAATAAGTGATAAATGGATGGATGAATCGAAGGAAGAAGGAGGGAGGGAGGGAGGGATGGGTGGATGGATTCGGATGGTGGATGGGTGGATGGTGAGTGGACAGGACAAAAAGGAAAAGAGGGAGGAAGGAAGACGAAGCAGAATCATCATCGCCTCTAGAAGCAGACGGACCTCTCCTGTTTGATCGCCAGATGACATGGATCAAGTCATTTTTGTTGAGTTTCAATTTCCCCAATTTTAACAAAAACATACAATAATTACAGACCCAATGCCCCGCTGAGGTTTTCATGAGAACCATACTGAGTAATAAAAAGGAAGGATTATTAAGATATTCAATGGCTTAATTTCCTTTATTTTTTTTATTTAAATTTTGCCTGATGTGAACTCAGCTTTGTCCAATGTTCACAATGATTCACTACCATATTTAATCCAAGCCACTGGTCTGCATGACAATTTTAGAGAAAATAAAAAGATCGGCCCTAAGGTGACCACAGCTCTCATTTTGTGAGGACACTTCAGGCGGCATACAGTGGTCAAGATGCCTAACTGGCACTGACTCATTTAGTCCACAAACAACACTCTGAAGTGTATTATTGCTACGTGGCTTCAGTCGTGTCCGACTCTTTGCAACCCCATGGGCTGTAGCCCACCAGGCTCCTCTGTCCTTGGGATTCTCGCAGCAAAAATACTGGAGTAGGTTGCCATGCCCTCCTCCAGGGGATCTTCCCAACTCAGGGATCAAACCTGGGTCTGTTATGCATCTTCTGCACTGGCAGGCGAGCTCTTCACCAGCAGCGTCATCTGGCACCATTTTCCATGAAGGACTTAGACACAACAATGTTCAGCAACATGCCCCTGGTCACACAGTTAGTAATCTCGGAGCCCAGGGCACACACCCAGCAATCTGGGCATTGTGAGAATGTAGCACCACAAGCTCATGTTTGGGGTCACACCAACCAGGATGGAGGACCAGATCTGTAGGACACAAACCATAACCTCATTTAGACTATAACCTCCTCTCTCATCTGTGAAATGGGCATATTATCTATATTACACAATTTTCTTGTTTAAATGAGAAACACATGTAACCTGGTTAACATTTCATCTAGCACCTAAGAACTAAAAAACAGTTTGAATTTTGTTTTGATATGTGTAACAGGCCAATCAGTCCCCTAAAATACTGAGCACGGGCAAACCTGTGTGTATGAACACAAACCCAGAACATTGGGAAACTGCTAGAAATTCTGTGTGTGCACATGTGTGAGTGTACGCATGTATCTGTGTATGTGTGAGTACAGGCATGTGTTGTGCATGTACATATCAGTGTGTGCATGTGAGTGTGTGCATGTTTATGTACGTGTGTGAGTATATGCAAGTGTGTGTGCATGTGTTTGTACATGTGTGAGTACAGGCATGTGATGTGCATGTACATATCAATGTGTTTGTGAGTGTGTACATGTGTGAGCATGTGCAAGTGCATATGCATGTGTGTGCGTGTGTGCATGAATATGTGTGCACGTGTGCCTGTGTGCAGTTTTCTCCAGCTGAGCTACTATCATCATCGAGAAGAAACTGTGAAACCAAAATAAAGATGCAAACACACTTTTGCAGCTGTGTCAGGAATTTTAATAAATGTGCTCCACGCTCAGAGGAGAGTCTTAAAGGCCTGAAAGCTCTGAACAGAGGACTGAGGCAGCCTTTTCTCAACCCTTAGCCCACTGCTGCCTGTCAAACTCACCCAAACTGCTCTTGGGTGCTCTTGCTGCTGCTAAGTCACTTCAGTCGTGTCCGACTCTGTGAGACCCCATAGACGGCAGCCCACCAGGCTCCCCCGTCCCTGGGATTCTCCAGGCAAGAACACTGGAGTGGGTTGTCATTTCCTTCTCCAATGCATGAAAGTGAAAAGTGAAAGTGAAGTCGCTCAGTCATGTCTGACTTTTTGCAACCCCATGAACTGCAGCCCACCAGGCTCTTCCGCCCATGGGATTTTCCAGGCAAGAGTGCTGGAGTGGGCTGCCGTTGCTTGGGTGCTCTTACTGGAGACTAAACCTTCATGAAGCAGCTAAACTGTGTTTTCTTCCTTATCTTCTCAAACTGGACTGGTGACTCGCCTACAAAGTCTCCAGCAGGTGGGGCCACCAATGAGCGGCCTCCTACACCCAGATGCACGTCTGCTCCCAGTTCAGGCCAGCACAGCGACACCTGCATGCATGCCCACTCCCAGTTCAGGCCAGCACAGTGACACCCGGATGCTCACCCGTTCAGGCTGGCACAGTGACACCCAGATGCTCGCCCGCTCCCAGTTTAGGCCGGCACAGCGACACCCAGATGCTCGCCCGCTCCCAGTTCAGGCCGGCACAGCGACACCCGGATGCTCGCCCACTCCCAGTTCAGGCCGGCACAGCGACACCCAGATGCTCGCCTGCTCCCAGTTCAGGACGGCACAGCAACACCCGCATGCTCGCCCACTCCCAGTTCAGGCCGGCACAGCGAGGAGAGCTCACGCTTTGTCCCACATGGTCACGTGGGGGCAGGCGACCAGCTGCAGTCCCAGGCTTTCAAGCTGTGTCCTCTTACATGCTGGTTTCACACTGCTGCTGTAATAAATCACAGAAACCACTGGGCCCAAGCAACACAATGGATCCATTTTACAGTCCTGTCAGGTCGGAAGC
Source organism: Oreotragus oreotragus (assembly GCA_006410675.1). Classification (NCBI taxonomy): domain Eukaryota; kingdom Metazoa; phylum Chordata; class Mammalia; order Artiodactyla; family Bovidae; genus Oreotragus; species Oreotragus oreotragus. Next base: position 23,261 of record SJYX01018159.1, on the reverse strand, counting down.
CTTGCACGGGTCTTGCTTAGCTGGAATGGGGATGTCGGCAGGGTTGGGCTCCTTCCTTGCCTTTACCAGCTTCCAGAAGCCACCTTCATTCCTTGGCTCATGGCCCCGAGCTTCGTCTTCAAGGTCAGCAACAGTGGGTGGAGTCCTTCTCAAGCTGCGTCACTCTGACCATCTCCTCTGCCTCCCTCTTCCACATTTACTTGAAAAGTTGTTATCTGGGCCCACCTGGATCATCCAAGATGATCTCCCTATTTTAAGATCAGCTGATTAGCTGCCTTAATTCATTCCCCTTCATCATGTAACAAAAGCATATTCCTGGGCTCCATCTCTGGGGGCCATTACACTGCCAGTCACCCCCTTCAGCTCTCCCGCCTCCCAGAACTCCACCTCAAGCCAGAGCTATCCTCAGGGGAAACTAACACCTAAGGAACACATGACAAAGTGGGTCTGAGTGCCTCTTCTTGGAGTATCTGCTCTTCACAGAGATACAGCACCGTGTTTATGATGAACACTTGGAACTAAATGTTAAGCAAAAGGAATGAATCCTTAACTGTAGACTTAAGGGTTGTTGTTGTTAAGTCGCAACTCTTTCGCAGCCCCAGGGACTGTAGCCAAGCAGGCTCCCCTGTCCATGGGATATCCCAGGCAAGAATCTTGGAGCCGGTGGCCATTTCCTAAGGGGTCTTCCTGACCTATGGATCAAATCTGCATCTCCTGCACTGGCAGGCAGATTCTTTACCACTGAACCATCAGGGAAGCCCAGAGTTAATGATGGTAATGTCCTAAAAGAGAGGTGGGCCTTCAGGGTTGAGTGTCGTGAGATCAGAGCCTGCACTGACTTCCCCTGTCATTCATTTTTTCATTCAGCCAGTATCTCCTGAGCACCCACAACCTGCAGCTGCTGCTGCTGCTAAGTCACTTCAGTCGTGTCCGACTCTGTGTGACCCCATAGACGGCAGCCCACCAGGCTCCCCCATCCCTGGGATTCTCCAGGCAAGAATGCTGGAGTGGGTTGCCATTTCCTTCTCCAAAGCATGAAAGAGAAAAGTGAAAGTGAAGTCGCTCAGTCTGTCCGACTGTTAGTGACCCCATGGACTGCAGCCCACCAGGCTACTCCATCCATTGGATTTTCCAGGCAAGAGTACTGGGGTGGGGTGCCATTGCCTTCCCCGCAACCTGCAGCATACACTCGGAATTCCATGGAGCGAGAGTCAAATGAGAGGATGGTTGTCCACCCACGCAGGAGCCTGTGGGGAGAAGTGAGCGTGGACTGGGGCCCTAAGGTGGAGCCAGGCAGGCAACAGGGCCCTCTGCCGCTCTTTAGCACGCTCGCAACCGGGCAGCCGCGCCTGCTATGAAACAGGCACGTGGTGATCTGTTTAACTGCTGACAACTCTTTCTACTCCACAGCCTTAACCCATGAGTAAGACCACTGGGCACCATCTGCATGGAGATGTCATAGAAACGAGCCCAGTGACAAACCTTTCATTCACTTAGGCCCTCATAAGGCCAAACAAACATTGCCAAGAAGGACAAGGAACAGGAATGGAGACACCTCTGCACAGAGGACCTCAGGGCTTGAGAGGACTAGCGTGTGCTTCAGAATCCAATCCCAGTAGGAAGGCGACCTCCAGCAAGTTTCCTGGGGCACAGAATGGAGATACTAATACCAGCTAGCAGGGTTGTTGTGAAGATTAAACTGAAGGATAACAGATGTAAAGCAATTGTCACCTAGTAGGTATCCATTAAATGTTCATTTTCTCTGCCTCCAGCAGTTACTCACAAATTATTAGCATTTGCTGAGTCCTGAAATACCAGCGAGGCACTCAAAACAAATCATTAAAAACACTGTGCTCACGCTGGCTGGAACTTCTTTCCAATTTTAACAAAACCATCTAAGAAGCACACAGGGACCCAAGGATCAAACCAGAGGGGCAGCTGAGCTGGGAGCAGCTCCATCACTGGGTCCCACCCAAAGTCACCTGGACTTCTCCCAACTTTTTCAAAGCTGCACCAGTAAAGAGGGGGAAAGTCAGGGTTTTCTTTAGCAGGGCCCAACAGCAGCAGCAACAAGATCATCCCCACTGGAAGAGAAGAGGGAAAGTGAAAGTGAAGAGAGTTGCCCAGTCGTGTCCAACTCTTTGCAATCCTATGGACTCTAGCCCACCAGGCTCCACTGTCCTTGGGATTCTCCAGGCAAAAATACTAGAGTGGGTTGCCATTCCCTTCTCCAGGGGATCTTCAGACCCAAGGATCGACCCAGGTCTCCTACATTGCAGGCAGATTCTTCGCTGTCTGAGCCACAGATGAGCAGCACTCTTCAGCAAAGATCTGACAATGAGCCAAGTGAAAACAGAAGTGTCAGTGAAAAGGCCAACAAAGGACCTGCTTTCAAAGAATTGCTCCAAAGACAGGGGAAAAAATCTTCCAGGAAAATGCTGCTTCATATTCTCAGATGAATTTAAGAGAAAATGGAATATGGAAGAAATACTTCGGAGAAGAATTTTAAGAGATAAAAGATAATATCACAAAATAGAGATGCAAGAAGAATAGCAGGAGGAGATAGACTCTAAGATAATAGGGCTGTTACAGGAGTGAAACCTTCAACTGAAGCAGCAGGAACCTGAACAGACAGCGCCGAGCCTGTGGAACCTCCACAGAATGACGCGGAAAGACAGAGTCGCCAGGAGCAGGCGACGCGTATGAAAGACATCAGGTTCCAATTTAGACTCCGTCGGTTCTAACGCAGATGCCGTTGCTTCATTCATTCTCCATGTAGCTACTCATCTGTCCCTTCTAAAATCCTTGCATAACTAAATTCTGACTCCATGAAGACTCCGTTCCAACCCCAGGCATAAGCAGCGAGGACGCTGCCAGCTCCTTAAAGCTGATTTTATAGCAAAGAGGAGGAAGAAGCAAGAAAATGAACCAAGTGCAGAGACTGTCACTGCTATAAACAAAACCAATCAGAGGAAAGAGAGAGATGGAGACTGGGAGGAGGGGGCCCCAAAGGGACCTGAAGCAGAAGATAATCATCCCAGCATACCATGGAAGGAACGTCCCTAAAGTAAGGAAAGACTAGAGCCCCAAATCCAAGGCAAATAGTGATACAAGAATATGAACACTGATGTTTCTGGAGAAAGTAATTAAATTTCAATAATAAATAAATAAGTAACTCTTAAGGACAGGAATCAGAACAAGGAAATCAACTAATACAGATCAGTTCCTGGACCATCCAAGACTGTGCACAGGCTCAGAGCCAGCGACCCACAGAGCATCTCAGGCTGCACTGATGCCAGAGCCTCAGCTGCAGTGGAGAGGGCCTCTTTAAAGAGCAGAGTTCCCAAGACCACATACCCGGAACTTCTGAGTCATTGGGATGAACTTGCTGGTCTATAGGAAACAAATATTTCTGACACTGCCAAGGCCAGCAGTGTGGAAGGGTGGTTCCACCAAAAATCACACTTTGAGATACGCTGTTCTCCAAAGTTTTGGGGGATGAAATATGACTCCAGGGATTCACACTCAGCCAATCTGTTTGTGTCTATACTGCATAGAAAACTTTTGATTATAACATACATGAGTCCTTTGTGGAAAAATCTAGGAAAACAAATAAGGAAATTAGGAGTGAGGATATGAACTGGAGGTGAGTATTGCATATATTTAAATACAGAATCAAGATAAGGTGATCACAAGAATTATGGGGATAAAAGAGAAAGTAAATATTGGTATATTTTAATCAACAAAATCATAACAAACTAACAATAATCCAGAGATGGGAAGGAATCAGAAAATACTAAGCAAATATTTCCCTATGTATCATGGGTTGGGACAAATCAACATTGTTTTAAATCTATCAAACAAGAGATAGAAATCTAAGCAATTTTTTAAAGTCACACAAGTGACCAGCATAAAACTAAAGTGAGACTTAATCTTCTCAAGCACTAGACAGACTCTCCTTCCTGTCTAGCTTTTCTCTCTGTCTCCCTCACACAGTCAGATTGTGTGAGCAAAAGGGGGAACACAAGGGAAGCACAGAAATGGGGGCAGTAACAGAGTCACACATAACATCTCACGTCAGCTGGACAAATTCGCCACCTAAAAAGCATTTTAGGTTAAACTAAACTTCAGACGTGCCCTGTGAGAAACATAATGATCGGAGTAAGAGTATGCTAACAAAAAGAATATTCGTGACGAGTAAAGCAGCTTTCAGCGCTTCCCTGGTGGCTCAGGTAAAGAATCTGCCTGCCACGTAGGAGACCCGGGTTCAGTTCCTGGGTTGAGGAGACCCCCTGGAGAAGGGAATGGCCACCCACTCCAGTGCTGGTAGAATCCCATGGACAGAGGAGCCTGGTGGGCTACAGTCCATGGAGCCGCAAAGAGGGGGACACAAGTGAGTGACTAACAAAGCAGTTTCCAAAGCAAGACACCCTGGAAGGCTCCACCTCATGGTGGACGTGCACGGCCCCAAGATGCTCTCAGCAATGCCTGGGTTCCCTCCCTCGCCACCTTCAAAGTGCTTTTGACCTCGGGGAATTGTCAAACGTCCTGTTTGCTTGTGGTTTCTTGTCTGTGGTGTGTATTGATACAAAAGTAAACTGGCCGAGTGTGGATGGGTTGCCTAGAACAGCACATGGAAGTATTTTTTGCAAAAAATAAATAAAGGGTATGATTTCAATTACCATTTAGATGATCTGATGCAAGAAAATCTATCAGCCTTTGGTCAGCAGATCAACGAGAAGGATGTCAGAAGCAGAGTCATGGAGACAGTTTATAAAACTGAAAGCTCTTTTCTGATTTAAAAAAAGGCTGAATGGAGGACTTCCCTGGTGGCCCGGTGGCTAAGACTGCAGCGTCCAGGGCAAGGGGTGCGGGTCCAGTCCCTGGTCAGGGAGCTAAGGCCCACGTGTGCACACCCACGAAACAAATCCAAAGCATAAAACAACATGTAACAACTTCAACAAAGACGCAAAACCGGCCACATCAAAAATATTGTTTTAAAAAGACAGTAGATTATACTCCTCCTTCAATGGCGCACACACACAAACACACACACATCCCCAAGTCAAAAGGCTGCTGCTGCTAAGTCACTTCAGTCATGTCCGACTCTGTGTGACCCCATAGATGGCAGCCCACCAGGCTCCTCCGTCCATGGGATTTTCCAGGCAAGAGTGTTGGAGTCAGGTGCCATTTCCTTCTCCAATGCATGAAAGAGAAAGGCAAGAGTGCTGGAGTGGGGTGCCATCACCTTCTCCGAGTCAAAAGGCAACAAATGCCTAATGGTGACATTGGGGAGCCAACATCACTTATCCAGCGTAAGAACTGACTTATGTGTTCTTACGTGCTTCTGTTTTCCTAGAGGAAGATAGAAATATACAGAAAAAGCTTAAGTAATCATCAAAATAACAGAAATAGAATGTTTACAAACCAAGAGAGCAGAGGAAAAAATGCTAAAAATCTAATAGAAGGTAAAGAATGAGAAAGAAAAAGGAAATTGTGATTATAAATTTTTACTTACTCATTACTATTTAGTGTACAGTTTATTATAAATTATAAACATATTTAAAACTGACCAATAAGAAAGCACAGGTGAAATCTTTGGGGATGCAGCCACAGTGGTGCTGGGAGATAAAAGAGAGACTTGGATACATATTTTAAAACTGAAGGCGAATAACCTAAACCTCCAACTCAAGCAGTTGGATAGGAAACAGAGAATAAAGCAGACGCAGGTGGGAGGAAGGGCATTTGTACAGAGAACACAATCGAGTAAAACAGAAAGCCTGCGGCTCGCGACGTTTGGCTTTCGCTCTCCACGTGAGTTACCTGAATTCTCTCAACCACTGCGTGACGTGGGTTTTTTGATTCCAGTTTTACAGATGAGAAGACTGGTTTAAAGAATGTGTGTCGTGTGACTGGTGACAAAGCTAGGATCGGAACTGAGCCTTTTTTATACCAAATATGCTTGGAAGCAGCATCCTTTGTCTTGCTTTCCTTTTGTTTGCAAAAGAGGAAAATTGGAAACAACTTCAACATCTATGAGTAGAGGAAAAGTTTAATAAATGTTTCTGGAATACGAGGCAGGCTTCATTTTCATCAGCTTGAAGGTATGGGTAGAAATGAAAAGAAAATGTTCGAGATACATCAGGTGAGAAGAGCAGGCACAGGGTGTGTAAGACTCAGTCCCTCTCGCGTATGCGCCCTGCACACACTTGCCACCGGAGAGAGGAAAGTGCTTGTCAGACACGTGAGGAAAGGGCTGGTGGCAGGGAGGGGCGGATTTTAATTTAGCCTATTTTGTACTCTTCGCTTCCTTTTATAATGAGCATGGCTTTCTTTTATAGTTTTTTTTAACTAATTTTGAAATAAAGAATAAACATTTCCTGGATACTTCCCCAGGATATGAGTCTGTTCCAACAGATCCACACCCAAATCAAGAGCGCTGGCAACATTCTGACAATAGGGTTTCTAGAAAGAAGCGGCGGGGGGNGGCTTTCTTTTATAGTTTTTTTTAACTAATTTTGAAATAAAGAATAAACATTTCCTGGATACTTCCCCAGGATATGAGTCTGTTCCAACAGATCCACACCCAAATCAAGAGCGCTGGCAACATTCTGACAATAGGGTTTCTAGAAAGAAGCGGGGGGGGGCGGGGAAAATGACTTCAAGACGTGATGCCTCCTCGTCAACAAGGGGCAACCACAGCTGAACTCCTGGCTTGTGATTGGCGGGCCCTGTCGTATCGCTTCTGGCTGGGATGAAAGAAAAGCGACCGGAAACAGGCTGCTTCCGGGGCTTCAGCTGGGAGCACAGGTCCTATTTTGACAGGGTGTTGCACCAGACTTCTCCCACCCTCATCACTCATTTTCAACAAGACCACGCTCCACCGCCCAGTCCACCCCCAGCTCAAGGAACAAGGGGCAGGCTCACCAGGTACAACGACCTTGTGTTCTCCTGCTTGGCATGCTCCCCACTCCTTAGGAGAAATTCTACACCCAAAGACAGGTCTATGTTTCCCCTTGAAATGCAGGGAGCTGCAAAGGGAAAGGTGCAGAATTATATGGGAGAGTTCCACACACACAGTCACCCTTCACTGGGGAGGAAGATTTTCAAAAGAATTAGTCTAGAAACTTCTTGAAGGTGAAAGGGTAATGCTTGGGGGGAACCATCCAACCCGATCTCCTGTGGCATTTTTACAAAAGAAATTAGGATTTCATCACACGGGGCTTGTGAGAACATCCGCTGTGTTTCAACATCGCCTTCCTCACATAAACATCAGCCACGCGGTCATTTGCCTGTTTGTGAATTTCCATTATGGATAATTGAAGAACAAACCCCGGTCCAGTTAGGGAAGATATACGGCTCCTTATCGGAGGACCGTAGATGTTCCTCTTAACAGTGTACAGACACGGAGATTAAATTTCAGAGAGAGATTTATTTTCTGCTATTGTCCTGTTATTCACCAGAGGATTGTGCAATGCAAGTAATCTGATCAGAATAATGCATAGGGACATATTTCAGAAAACCAATAATTGTGGTAACACTGAGCTCTGCAAGGTGCCAAAATAAAGTCCAGAATAGCTCTCACTCTTTCCCCCCAATTCCTTAATCATAGCGTCATGAGATGGTGCAATGTTGTCCATTACAGCACAAGCTGGCGGAAATCACTGCCGGACGTTTAGAGATTTATTGTAATTTGAGATCTATAGCCCTTCTCTAGACCCAAAATCAAAATGATATTTTATAGACAAGCCCTCGCAGGGTTTTACAGCTTTTTTATCTTAAGAATTCTTTGTCCTTGGCTAGGTACCACAGGTTGTTTTTTTCTTTTTTTTATGACGTTCTGAAGCAGTTAAGTCGAACAATAGAAAAATTACTAAAACTGGCTGTATTTAAACTCTGTTTACTTCTTTAACCTTTTGACTCACCTACATAAAAGGTAATCTTTCAAGAACAAGCCCCAAACAGAATCACGGCCTCTCTGCTTTCCCCAAGTCCTAATGGAATAAACAGAATCTGTAATAAGATCCCTTTAACCATTTTTTATTCTGCTCATATTTGCAATGATTTTATAACAGACAGCCGGTTGGCTTCACTCACATTATCACAATCAGTGCATCCTGGGATTAAAAACCACTTAGGGATCAAGCCTTAAAAGAGACCCCACTGCAGATGCACAGCAGTGTCGTGACTGCTAGGCGTCGTTTCATTTTACTGTCCCCAGCTATCCTGGCTCCACTAAGAAGCGGGGGAGGCAAGCCCTTCTTCGTACTCAGAGAGCAGCGTGCTCACCACCATGGAAAGTGGCCTCGGACAAGGCTGCGCGAGTGGCAGGAAGCTAATGCATGAGCCCTGGATGGCCAACATCCCCATTTTATCATGAGAAGTTCTCACCCTACGTGCCTCTCTAGAGACTTTCCCTGGAAATACGTTCTTTACAAACACTGACTGGTGTCTGAGTTGCTCAGGAACAAATTTGGTGAGCTGCTGAAAAACCGCATTCAGAAGAGCACGGCAGTCTAAGAGGTGGCTCAGCAGCTGAATCACGGGCGAAGCTGCAGGCAGTTGTGCCGAGGCCCGCTCAGCTGCCCATGGACGGACGCCAGGTGTGCGTGGGTCCCAGGAGGAGGTGCTGCCCACCCACCTCCACTGGGCTGGTCCGCTTGGTGGAGCAGGGCGGCCTTCAACCTGGGTGGATGCACGCTCAGTCACGTCTGACTCTCGGAGACTCCGTGGAGAGCAGCCCACCAGGCTCCTCTGTCCAGAGGATTTCCCAGGCAAGAATACTGGAGTGCGCTGTGCCAGGCCCTCCTAGAGGGGGTCTTCCCAACCCAGGGATCACTGCTGAGCAGAGGTTATTTACGGCCACACGGGCTCTCCTTCCAGGATCCTCTAGTGAGAAGCAGAGACGTGCACTGCCTTCTGTCCAGCCACATTTCCCCAGGCTCAAACACACAACGTGCTCTGCAGAATCTGAATGCCGGATAAGACCTTAAGGAACTCTTTTTGTTGTTACCAAGTAGAATACACATCCCAAAGATGACTGGGCTTGGGAGCTAATGTAAACTTGAATTTGAACAAGATCCGAGGCTACTTTAATAAGTGCTAATCCTGGTTTTCTATGCCTACCTAAGAAGGACTCCACCAATTGTAAACAGTTAACAGAGAAGGAAAGAACTCCATCTGGGAAGTCACTATTAGTTTTTAGTTTATCTGTGAAAACAGGAAATGGGTGGTTTCTGGAGAAACGCATGCCTTCTCCATTGTTAAGAATAGTGATCCAGTCTATCTCAGTAATAAATCACATTACCACCTATATTTATATATTGTTTGACAGTCATTTCCTTATTTCTGTTTCTTAGCCATGTGAACAATGTACATATCATCATTATTATTTTAGATGATAAAACTGAAGCTATGCAAAAATATTTAATTCATTTCCATTAAAATCAGAAATAAAGCAAAGATGTCTATTAATATCATGTTCTTTTTAATATTGTTCCGATAGATTTTTCCCAATGCAGTACCATGTGAAATATTTTTTAAATGAACTATTATAAATGACAAAAATCGTTATTTGCAAGAAATATATGCATAGAAACTCTTAGAATTAATTCAAGTTTTAAGGAAAGTAGCCAGAAACAAGTTAAATAGAGAACAATTAATTCCTAAGTTATTAGAAACCCCAGAATGGGAGATGTTACTTTCTTAATAGCAAACAAACTATAAAATCCCAGCAAGAACTGAACAGAATTTGCAACAGGAAAACCACAAATATTTCCTGAGAGACAGTAAAACATTTTATAGAAATAGATCATGGTCATTGATGGGAAGATGGAATACAGTAAAAAAGGATATTTTCCCCAATTAATTTAAAAGAGGAATACAAATGCAGTCACAATCCCAATGGGCATTGCTATGCCACCTGACGGAGTCATTCTAAACTTTATTTCAAAAATAAATAACAAGGAAGAACTAACAAATTATTGGATGAGGAGAAGAATAATGTGGGAAAACATTCCATGTCATAAAGGCTTAGTTAACTAATGGCTTTTTCATCTAAAAGGAGAAATTTTTAAACATGGGAAACAGACATTTAATAAATAGGATCAGGAAAAATGCTTGTGTATGTAAAAAAAAATGACATAAGTTACAGGCACACTTCATATGATACAAAAAATAAATTCCAGATGGGTTTCAGTTAACGCAGTAAGAAAATTTAAAAATAAATATGCAAGTATTTTAAATAATTATATATATATATATGTTTCCCTGTGGCTCAGTGACAAAGAATCCCTGTGCCAGTGCAGGAGACATAGCTTCAGTCTCTGAGCTGGGCAGCTCCCCTGGGGAAGGAATGGTAACCCACTTCAATATTCATGCCCGGGGAATTCCATGGACAGAGGGCCCTGGGGTGCTACAGTCCATGGGGTCCCAAAGAGTCACATAAAAGAGTCAGATACGACTTAGCAACTAAAGCAACAATAACCAAGAACTATATATTTATATTTGCTGTAAATTCCATGAGAGTAGAATCTTGTCTGTCCTTCTCAATGAAGGAATTATTGAGAAAACACAAAACAATGGGGGAGAGCGAAGAAAATTTGAATTGCTGTGATGAGTTAGAACACTTTTTTAAAATAGAAGGCAAATGAACCTGGGAAAAGATTGCAAATAATATGATCAGAGATTAATAGTCTTAACATAGAGAGATTTTATTTGACATCACCAGATGGTCGACACCGAAATCAGACTGATTATGTTCTTTGCAGCCAAAGATGGAGAAGCTCTATACAGTCAGCAAAAACAAGACTGGGAGCTGACTGTGGCTCAGATCATGAACTCCTTATTGCCAAATTCAGACTGAAATTGAAGAAAGTGGGGAAAACCACTAGACCATTCAGGTATGACCTAAATCAAATCCCTTATGACTATACAGTGGAAGTGAGAAATAGATTTCAGGGACTAGATCTGATAGACAGAGTGCCTGATGAACTATGGATGGAGGTTCGTGACATTGTACAGGAGACAGGAATCAAGACCATCCCCAAGAAAAAGAAATGCAAAAAAGCAACATGGCTGTCTGGGGAGGCCTTACAAATAGCAGTAAAAAGAAGAGAAGTGAAAAGCAAAGGAGAAAAGGAAAGATATTCCCATCTGAATGCACAATTCCAAAGAATAGCAAGGAGAGATAAGAAAGCCTTCCTCAGTTATCAATGCAAAGAAATAGAGAGAAACAATATAATGGGAAAGACTAGAGATCTCTTCAAGAAAATTAGACATACCAAGGGGACATCTTCTGAAAAGGAAAGATATTCCCATCTGAATGCACAATTCCAAAGAATAGCAAGGAGAGATAAGAAAGCCTTCCTCAGTTATCAATGCAAAGAAATAGAGAGAAACAATATAATGGGAAAGACTAGAGATCTCTTCAAGAAAATTAGACATACCAAGGGGACATCTTCTCATGCAAAGATGGGCTCAATAAAGGACATAAATGGTATGGACCTAACAGAAGCAGAAGATATTAAGAAGAGGTGGCAAGAATACACAAAACTGTACAAAAAAGATCTTCACAACCAAGATAATTACGAAGGTGTGATCACTCACCTAGAGCCAGACATCCTGGAATGTGAAGTCAAGTCAAGCCTTAGGAAGCATCACTGCGAACAAAGCTAGTAGAGGTGATGGAATTCCAGTTGAGCTGTTTCGTCTTTCAGGAAAGATGATGCTGTGAAAGTGCTGCACTCAATATGCCAGCAAATTTGGAAAACTCAGCAGTGGCTTTCATTGGAAGGACTGATGTTGAAGCTGAAACTCCAGTACTTTGGCCACCTGGTGCAAAGAGCTGACTCGTTGGAAAAGACCCTCATGTTGGGAAAGATTGAGGACAGGAGGAGAAGGGGACGACGGAGGATGAGATGGCTGGATGGCATCACCGACTCGATGAACATAGGTTTGGGTGGACTCTGGGAGTTCGTGATGGACAGGGAAGCCTGGCATGCTGCGGTTCATGGGGCGCAAAGAATCGGACATGACTGAGTGACTGAACTGAACTGAAGAAAAAGACAATTTGAGGATAGTGGAGAACATTTCAAACTGTAGCTCAGGAGAGCTAGGAGTGAACCAGCTGTGGTTGTCCTGCAGCTCTGTGGGCCCAGTGCGGTCAGGGACGTAATTTACACTAACCTTCATCTGGGCTGGATTTTCTCCAGAAGCCCAGACAGAGAAGCATCGATCTAAAGACACTTTCAACACTTTGACATCATCATTACCTAGGGTTGATATTGCCTTACCAAGATTCCTCTATAAAGATACATTTCCAGTAGGTTTGATAAAATCTTTACCAAAAAAAATAATTACTTGCTAAATTGGGTCACAAAAATAAAATAGAAGGTTTCACTTTTGTGTGAGAATTGATCAATTTATCTTATGCATACATAAAACATTACAAAAATGATAAAAATCTATTCGCTTGTCAATTTATATCATTTAGCCACCAAGAAAAAACATCTATTGCAAAAGTTTCCAAACACACATGAACAAATATGTGCGCACACATAATAAAGGAAGCCAAACACGCAATCTGACTTCTCAAAACCTGGACACTCTCTTCATGGGTGTACACTACCTTTGTCGTCAAGCATCAAGAAGGAAGATGAAGCTACTTAAAGTGAAAACTGAAAGTTGCTCAGTCGTGTCCGACTCTTTGTGACCCCATGGACCATGGTCCATGGAATTCTCAAGAGCTAATGAAAATTAATGATGGAAGGGAGTCAGGAAACAGTAAAAAATTTAATAGACTGTTTTTACAGGAAAATTTTAGGGAAAATTAAAAATATATGATGAAATAGATTAACAGATCCCTGGAAGAGGGCATGGCAACCCACTCCAGTGTTCTTGCCTGGAGAACCCCCATGGACAGAGGAGCCTGGTGGGCTACAGTCCATGGGGTCACAAAGAGTTGGACACGACTGAACAACNTTTACAGGAAAATTTTAGGGAAAATTAAAAATATATGATGAAATAGATTAACAGATCCCTGGAAGAGGGCATGGCAACCCACTCCAGTGTTCTTGCCTGGAGAACCCCCATGGACAGAGGAGCCTGGTGGGCTACAGTCCATGGGGTCACAAAGAGTTGGACACGACTGAACAACTAAGTGTACGCAAATAGTGCAATTTTGAAAAAGGAAAGCATAATGCTAATAACAATAATATGAACCCAAAATTCTTAAGTATATCAACAAAGTATAGGAGATGGAGGAATTAAAATCCTAAAAGGGTATCTAGTCATATTTGAAGAAGCTGAAAATTAGACCAAAGAGAAAAAACCAAGCCAGAAAAAACATTCAAAATAAGAAATTATATTTTATATAAAATCACAGCCCTTTTGAGTAATAGTATAAACTCACACACACTGAACAAAATATCAGAACATATGCAACAGTATATATATATGTGTGTGTTTATATATCTGTGTGTATATACAAACACATATATAACATAGACTGTATAAAATGGTATACATGTATATATATATATAGAGAAGAATGTATGAAATATATAAAATAAAAACAGAAAAAAAAAACAGTTTGTTCACAGAAAGTGAGATTTTAAGTTAACTCTTAACACTTAAAAAGTGAAAAGTGAATAGAGACAGAAGATTAAAACATCAAATTAAAAGCATGATTGAAAAGGCATAACAGAGCTTTGCCCACAATGAAGAAAGAGTCTGCGCATCTCTCAGACACTTGTTCTTAAAAATTCCCCTTGTCTTAGTGCTTAAAGAAGACTCAGTGGATTTCACAAAAGTAAAGATCACGGGGACCACAGTCTCTGAATCCAAAGCAACAAAACTAGAAACCAATAACCAAAGAATGGCCCCAAAACACTCCTGCTCAGAAACAGGGACCAAGAGCCTCTGAATAACTTATGAATGCGAGGGAAAATAAGAACTGAAATTAAAGCTGCTTAATAATGAGAGTATTCCATGTTGAAATACGCGGGCACAGGCAAAGCAGTCCTCAGAGGAAAATTTACAACTTTAATGGATTTTCAGAAAATAGGAAAGACTAAAAGTAAATTAGCTAAGCATTTAATCCAAGAAGTGAGAAATATAACAAAAAAAAAAAAAATGGTGGTCAGTGGGGCGGGGTGGGAGGGGGAAGGAACAGGAGCCTAGATGGGTCCCACCTCTTGGATTTCTTCCCAGGGCTGACCTGACACTATGAGTTTGTTTGGCTTTGTGGCCCTGGCCTAGCTTTTTGGGTGAAAAAGGGGCTGTGACCCTAGTTAGACAGCCTCCCTGGGAGGCAGAAGCCATTCCACTGGTCTCTAGGATGTGCTTCCCAGGGGAGGTGGCCCAGGACCTAATCACTGGACAGGAAGCCTGGGAAATGACAGGAGAGGGGACGATAGGAATGTTTTAGGTCCCTGAAACCTCTCTCTCTTTTTAAACAATTAACCAACAAACACGTATGCAGTGCTTTTATACACACCTTCCTGTTCCCTTTTCATGACAACACTGTTATGAGAGGTTCTATTATTTTATTCCTGTTTTCCAGCTGCGGAAATTGAGTCCCAAGAGGTGACATAATGTCCAGATAAGACAGTGAGTAAATGGAAAAGTTGGGATTGAAGGTTACACTGGTGCCTCTTTCCCTGTGTCACTCAGGTCCTGTGACCCAAATGCTCCCAGACCTCAGACCAGAGCCCTGGGTCAGCCTTTCCTCCTCACACAGGACCTCTGGTGGAGAGTGTTTCTAGCTGAGAAAGGGGCTCCGTCTGCTCACTTTCCCTCTCTCCCTGCCACTGTCCTCGTTCAAGCCATGCTCATCTTTCTGCTATGACTCTGTGGTCCCTTGGTTTTTGTTTATTTTTTCCTCTTCTTGCTGGCTGTGTGTCTTTGAGCAAGTTTCTCAACCCCTCAGGGCCTGTGCATTATCTCCTTAAAAGGGAACTGAGACTAGCGCTGCCACTGGGCTATGCTAAAGATTAGGCATGGTGCTTCGTTTACGGGAGTTCCCTGAGAACTATAAATGTACGACTCACGTGTCATTTATAAGCCTTTCTAGTCACCATATTTAAAAAGGCAAAAAAGAGATAAGTGAAATTAATTTTAGTAATATGATCTATTTAACACCACATATAGACACAGTATCCATTTTAAAGGGGCTTCCCTGGTGGCTCAGATGGTAAAGAAGCTCCCTCCAATGCTGCAGACCTGGGTTTGATCCCTGAGTCAGGAAGATCTCTTGGAGAAGAGAGTGGCAGCCCACTCGTATTCTGGCCTGGGAAATCCCATGGACAAAGGAGCCTGGTGGGCTACCGTCCATGGGGTCGCAGAGTCAGACACCACTGAGCAACTAACACTGACTTTGGTACTTTAAAATATTAACATTTATGTTCATTTATTCATAACTAAGTCTTCCAAGTCCAGTATGTATTTCACTCTATGTGTCTCAGTTTGAAGGACTAGTCACATTTCCAGTGTCCAGGAACACTTGTGGCCAGTGGTTCCTGTCCTGGGCAGTACATGCTTCGAGCGCTCAGAGCAAGGGTCTGATGTGTCCGTGCACGCTCTGCCAGTGGCCTGCTGGCTGTATGCAGTGTCACAGCTGCTCCGTGGCCCCGGGCACCAGGCACAGGCTTCCTCCCGAGATCATGGCTTCTGCTCTTGCTGTTCCTGCCTGCTGCCTTCACTATAGGAGGTTATGAGGCTGACTCCAGGGGGCAGAAGTTCTGTCGTGTTTCCTGCCAGCTGCCAGCCTGAATGCGAGGCCCAACACTCCTTAGTTTTCCTGTCTGCTCATGGGAAGCCCTTCTACTCAGCGAACCTAATTATATCCAATCAATCTTCAAACAATGAGAGTGTCTGGTGGGGCTCCCCGGGGTGGGAGAGCATATTTTGGGTAAGAAG
>SJYX01018158.1:136787-218178 GCA_006410675.1 Oreotragus oreotragus | reverse complement strand
ACATTTGACAGTAGCAGTCATGTCCGACTCTTTGTGACCCCACGGACCGTAGCCCCCAGGCTCCTCTGTCCATGGGATTCTCCAGGCAAGAATACTGGAGTGGGTTGCCATTCTCTTCTCCAGAGAAACACTTGATACTATGTATAAAATAGGTAACTAATGAGAACCTACTGAGCTGCACAGGGGAACCCTACTCAATGCTCTGCGGTGACCTAAATGGGCAGGAAATTTTAAAAAGAGGGGCTATATGTAGATGCATAGCTGATTCACTTTGCTGTACAGCAGAAACTAAAACAACGTTGCAACGTTGTTTTAAAATTCCAATAAAAAATTTTAAAATAAGAAATCAAAGGAGCAATGCTTTTAAGACTCTGAAAAGATTTCCAACCTAAAACTATGTGCTAATATAAAGTATCGATTAAGTGTAATGACATAATAAAAACATTTCCAACTGTAAACTCTCAAAATATGTATCCCATACACACCCAGTCTCAGGATGCCTTTAAAGCAGGTGCTTTACCAAAAAAAGCTGGCAAACTAAGGAACCAAGAAACAGGGGCACCAACTCAGAGATGAAGGCAACCTCTAGGAAAATGGTGAGAGGATAGCCCGGAACGACCACAGTACACCAATGGCAGAGAAAAATCAGTCCACAGAGGGGGAGGTCCCTGATGAAATGCTAGAAAAGAAGTCTTCAAAAAGATGGAGCTAAAAGCAATGGAATATCTCAAGTAACTGAATATTTTGAAATGATATTTAGATCATTTGAAGAAAGTTTGGGAACTGACTGGCACCTAATATGTGGAGAACTAAGAAAACAAAACAAAACGATGACACAATTATTAAATCCAGAGGAAACAAAAAGTTGAGCAGTAAAAGAAAAGTGATCAAAATGTATTACATGGTCACAGTGATGTGAATACTAAATATTGATGTAATCAAGCTTCTAATATAATGATTTTGGGAAGATGGGGGAATGAAAAATGTACATGTGTTGGTGGTAATAGTTGAAGGGGTCAGAGAAATCTATGAAAGGAACCTAAATTCTTCCATAATTTCAAACCACTAGAGCCTAAACATAAATATAAACAGGTATTAAAATTTTAAAAAGAGATATTAAAAATAGATGTATAAATATAAAGAGGTAGAACTAAATGCCTGGCACTTGGTTATAGGCCAGAATACTGAAGTGGGTAGCCTTTCCCTTCTCCAGGGGATCTTCCCAACCCAGGGATCAAACCCATGTCTCCTACATTGCGGGCAGATTCTTTACCAGCTGAGCCACAAAGGAAGCCCAAGAATACTAGAATGGGTAGCCTATGCCTTCTTCAGGGTATCTTCCCAACCCAGAAATTGAACTGGGGTCTCCTGCATTGCAGGCAGATTCTCTACCAACTGAGTTATCAGAAAAGCCCTGGTTATATGTCAGGGATCAAACCCATGTCTCCTACATTGCGGGCAGATTCTTTACCAGCTGAGCCACAAAGGAAGCCCAAGAATACTAGAATGGGTAGCCTATGCCTTCTTCAGGGTATCTTCCCAACCCAGAAATTGAACTGGGGTCTCCTGCATTGCAGGCAGATTCTCTACCAACTGAGTTATCAGAAAAGCCCTGGTTATATGGAGGTTAACACAAAAGATGGCTGTGAGTTGGATGCTGTTACTTCTGGGGACCCAGAAAAAAGGCAGAGAAAGGAGCAAGGAGGAGATTGCAATTTTTTATTTTCTAGAAAAGTCTTGTAGGACTATTTGGTTCCTTAAACCACATGAATATATATATATATATATATATATATAACTTTGGAAAAGGAAAAACTAAATTTAAAAATATTTTTTTTCTACCACAATGTCATACACCCATGATTGAAGGACAATTCTCATGCTCCTGACCAATGATAGACTTCTTCTTATTGAGTTATATTGCTTAACAAGCATCCAGTATCTTATTTCTTGGATCTAACTATTCTTTGCATAGAAATATACGGAAATAAAGGTGTGAGCAAGACAGATTCACTGGGTTCAGAGTGCAATAAAAACCTCTGAACGACTAAAGATCTGCTCTTCGAAAAGCTGTCTAATCTATTGAAAGGCCTTTTATGTTCTTGTCCTTCGCTTTCGTTCAAAACACTCCTTCACATCTCCAAACAAGAATGCAATCTTGTGCATGATGCCTAATGATGGCACTTTGTTCTTCAGGATTCTAAGGTAATGTATGGTCAGTGTTAACAGTATATATACACTCCTTTTCTCCCCGTTCTTAAGTGTACCGTCACTTTCCCCCAAATTTTGGGTGAGCTGTAAGGTCTTGTTTCTACCTTTTTTCCCCCAGTATATTTAATTAGCACTCAGTCTCAGACAAAAGGGCTTCCCTGGTGGCTCAGAGGTTAAAGTATCAGCCTCCAATGTGGGAGACCTGGCTTCAATCCCTGGGTCTGGAAGATCCCCTGGAGAAGGAAATGGCAACCCACTCCAGTACTCTTGCCTGGAGAATCCCATGGATGGAGTAGCCTGGTGGGCTACAGTCCACGGGGTCGCAAAGAGTCAGAGACAACTGAGTGACTCTGACAAAGCTATTTCATGTAGAAAAGTAAGTGGAGGGTTTTCAGTCATCTCGAAGGAGGAGGTTTGAAAGTATCCACTGAGCCAAAAGCAGATCTGAAAGAGAAGGAAGAGACAGACGGAGTGCTTTTGGCTGAGAGTTCCAGTGGGCACGGGGGCAGGCAGCTCCAGGGGCCCCAGGTTCCTGCTATGTAGCTTCTCCCACCTAGAATCTGGAAGACTGCTTCATCTTGCATGGTAGTTTAGAATGGTTAAGGTGAAAATTCAGTTCTCCAGATTGGATAGAACCAGGCTAATGCAACTAGGGCCGAAAAAGTTGTGGAAACAATCTTGGCAGGAAAGACAGTGGCAACAATACCCCTGGGAGGACTGGGCATTGCCAAATGGGTCACCTCTAATTGCTACTAGGGGAATTATCCACTTGGACTGGGGCCCTGCATTTTCCTCTCCCTTTCTTCCTGGATCTTCCCATGTGTCTCTGCCACATCCTCTTTTCTCATTTCTTCTCCTGTGCACAGTCTCACCCCAAGCTCCAGTACTATCCTTTATGTCACTGTCTTCTTCTCCTCTTTCACTCGTGTCTGGCTCTCTCGACTGCCCAAAGCATGGATTTTGGAGTTATGAAGTCAGATAATCCTAGCGATATGCTTTAAAAAGACGGACTTCCCTGTTTCCCTGGTGGCTCAGATGGTAAAAGCGTCTGCCTACAATGGGGAAGACCAGAGTTTGATCCCTGGGTCAGGAAGATCTGGAGAAGAAAATGGCAACCTACTCCAGTACTCTTGCCTTGAAAATCCCATGGGTGGAGGAGCCTGGTAGGCTACAGTCCATGGGGTCGCAGAGTCGGACACGACTGAACGACTTCACTTTCACAAGGCTTAGCGCTCTCATCTCTCTTGGCATATATTTTCAGAGGGTTGTTATGAATGAAGAGTGAAGCAATGTGTGCATGTGTGACTACCTGGAACATCCTCTTCAAAACTTTTTGGAGCAAGGCAGAATTTCTGTCCATCCATTTGGCATATACACACACATCTCTACACACACATCTCTACACACACATCTGCTTCCCTGGTGGCTCAGTCAGTACAGAATCTGCCTGCAAAGCGGGAGACTCGGATTAGATCCCTAGGATGGGAGGATCCCCGGGAGAAGGAAATGGCAACCCACGCCAGAATTTTTGCCTGGGAAATCCCATGGATAGAAGAGCCTGGCAGACTACAGTCTGTGAAGTTGCAAGAGTCGGACATGACTGAGCGACTAAACCACCTACACATACCCAGGTATATATATACATCCATATGTATACATGCATGCCTAAACCTATGGCAATATGTCAGAGCACAGATTTCACAGAAGACACCCAAAGTTAGCTTCCCTGCCCTCCTCCCCTCCAGTCCTATGACACTGCTGTCACCTAGCTACCCTGTGAGCTCTGGGGAAATTTTCTCATTGTTCCTCAAAGTTCTTTCCTTTTCCTTTCACTTATTACCTTATTCTTATTCCTGGTTTTCTTCTCACTCCTCCTTGTTGCACTCCAATGTTTATTTTTTAATATCAGGAAGTTTCAGAATTTAGGCCATGGTCATGGTCCATTGATAATTTTAGAGGTCCTTGCTCTCATAGTGTGGTCCATTCAGACAGCAACATTGACCGGGGACTTGTTAGAAATGCAGGCTCTTGGGCCCCATTCCAGACCTACTGCCTCAGAATCTGCATGTTTACAAAATCCACAGTTGGTTTATGCTCATGTTTGAGGAAAAGTCTTCTAGAGCACCTCTAGGTGTCTGCCCACTGAGACCAAATCTAGGAAGATGGAAGTGAAGACTCTTGGAATCTACAAGTCCTACAAGAGGTTTAGTGACTAAACCTCCAGACATTTTGAATAACCTGATAATGAATGAGAAAATAATTACTACTCAAACCACATACTATGATTATTTTGATTCAGTGTAAGATAAAGTCAAGGGCTACTCTGAAGACCTAAAAAGAAATGTCTGTATTTAGGATACTGAAATCAGTCATTCAGATATTTTGCTTGAAACAATGAATGATTTCCTCTCTGATACATTTTCTCTCTTCTGTTTTAATAATATGTCTGAAATCTGAGTAAAGGAAATTTTTGTTTAGAAAATATTTTGGCTTGGGTTTATTAAATATCCCAAAGGTTAAAATGCTTATTTCTGCAAAGCAAAAATTTAGCCTGAAAGCATAAACTACATCAAAATCATTTTGTCAGAGTTCAAAGATTTTTCAACAAGAATTTAAAACATCTAAAGTCTCAACTATAAAAATGTCTTGTAGAAAAAAGATAAATTACAGCAGGTGATCTTAATCTCTTCACGGAACCTCAGGAAGAAGAGATGTAGAAGGTCTGAATCACAGTCCTGATTTTAAATAAAGCTTCAAGTCTATAAATATTAAATAAATTATTATAAGGTAGTTTGAACAAATAACAACTTACAGTCCCCAAAGAAAAAGGAATCTGTGCCAATTCACAATGAAACTATAGACATAAGACATTCTGTACTCATCTCTAGCTATCTATGGAGGAACTCTGTAAAAATACAAAAGCTATGAACTGAATAACAAATTACCCACCAAAACATTTTTTTAAAAATATGTCTTTATAAAAGGAGATGGTAAAGCCACAGTCATTGTTAACTATGATGGGACACTCTTGATTCTTCTTTATCAGATGCTTTGTGATACTAACTGACTTGAAGGTAAAATAATCAAGACCCCAGAGGGAAACAGGCGGTTCATACCAGAACTTGCCAAGCTGAACCTCACAAAGCACCAGCTCAACTTGAGACACAGGAGAAATGGATGCTACTGGAACAACTCCAGCCTGGTCGTCCCTGCTTAAGTTATAATCAATTGTGTACTATGAATGCAAGCATGTTGTAATAAATACAGTATATGAAGTAAAAGGGAGCTTCCCTGGTGGCTCAGTTGGCGAAGAATACACCTGCAATGCAGGAAACCCAGGTTTGATCCCTGGGTGGGAAAGATCCTCTGGAGAAGGAAATGGCTACCTACTCCAATATTCTTGCCTGGAGAATTCATCAACAGAAGAGACTGGCGGGCTATAGTCCACGGGGACACAGAGAGTCAGACATGACTAAACATCTGAGTGTATTATTATATCAAGTAAAAGGAGAAAATACTGGCTCTTTTCAACCCAATTGTGAATTTTTTTGAACTATTCTGGATTTTTGTTGGAAATGGAATTATAAACTGCCTATTCTAAGTGATCTAGCACTTTTTGATTCATTGTGAGCACACACTTGAGAAAAAAGAATAAAACAAAGGAAGCTGTTCTTTTTCTCATCAACAGCATGCTGATAGATGACTCATATTTCAGAATGGGGCATTCTAAAAAGGACATTGGGGAAGAAGGTGAGAAAACTCTCTCTCAACCCACTGAAAACAACCATTACCACCAAGAACTTTGTCTAATCCACCCCACTTTTTGAATTCATCTGCTTCTTATGCTGCTAATCTTCAAGAGAGCCATTCATTGTAAATTCCGAAGACTTTAGACTCTTTTCTCCACTGGTTTGTGTTGCTGCTGTTGTTCAGTTACCAAGTCACGTTTGACTTTTTGCGACCCCCTGGACTGCAGCACGCTAGGCTTGCCTGTCCTTCACTATCTCCCAGAGTTTGTTCAGACTCCTGTCCATTGAGTTGGTGGTGCTATCCAACCATCTCATCCTCTGCCGCCCCCTTCTCCTTTTGCCTGGTTTGTATGTTGGTCTAAATCTAGACACAGATCGGTTTTGAAAAACCAAGACATAAAGATAAAGTATCTGATGTGAGCCAGAACCAAAAAGAACCAGAGATCATATCACACAGAGACCTTACTACCCTTCTGGAGGTAGGACCAAGGTCCTGAAACACCTCACCCCAACCTCCACACCAAATCACTCTGCTTAGTTTATAATCCAGTTATATGGGACAGCAGGCTATGTCCAGTGAGTTGGTTTCATTTACATTTTAGAATATGGAGATTTGCAGCAGAAACAATTCAATTGAAGGCAAATTCTCATTTCTTAAAATCATTTACTTCACTAATGTCATTATAGGGCTTCCCTGAAAAAGGACCCATCTGCAGTGCAGAAGATGCAGGAAACACAAGACCCATCCCTGGGTCGGGAAGATCCCCTGGAGAAGGAAATGGCAAACCACTCCAGAATTCTTGCCTGGACAGAGGAGCTTGGCAGGCTACAGTCCATTGGGTTACAAAGAGTTGGACACGACTGAGCACGCATGCATAATGTCATTATAAATATGGAAGTTCACAGATTTTAAAAAACAGAGAACATCCATTAAGTCATTTGATAGAAAGCATCTGTAATATTACTGTTGATCAAAATACAGTGATGATGGAGGAAGCTGGCTTTATATTTTTGAGAGTTCTGTAATGGATCCCAAAAGACATGGTCATCACGTGCAGTGTGATTTATACTGGGGAATGATCAGCGAGTTGAATGGTTTCATGAAGACCTTCTTGTTTTCCAACAGATGTTTTCAACAGACTACACAGCATACTCCATTAAATTTTACTATTGTTTCACTGTCAAAACATGACTCTTTGAATTATTTCTTTTTCTTTCTTCTTAAAACAGTACCATATGGCATGCTTATGCATATCATGATTATTTTTTAACCTTTTGCCTTTCGAAATATTTAGCTTTACATGACCTAAAAGTTAGACCTTGCTGATCTCCCATGGTGCTTCTTTTATGCATATGTGTAATGTGAAAATGTATGTTTGCATCACACTTCACCTGTTATAAAACATCTTTAAATATATTAATCTTTGGTGACTAAGTAAATGACTACTGGCGGCAGAAAGTGTGTTTTAAAAACCTAAACTTTGCCAAAAATCAGACTGAATTAAAATTCTATCTCCTCAACTAACTGTGTGAGCTAAGGCAGGTCATTTGACCCTCTGAGCCCAAATTTACTCATCTGTAATTAAATAGGGATAGTAAGACTTGCCAAAGTTGTAAGGATTAAATGAGGTAATATAGGTAAAATGCTAAGCCCAGTACCTGGCATGTGAGAAATGCTCAGTAAACTGCAGCTCTTACATGATATCATTCTGAAGAGGTAAGTTATTAGACCCTTGGATCATGAGAGAACTAAGGTTTCAGAATTACAAAATGTACACAAGGTCACACAGCTAGTACTCAGAAATCTTGGACTAAAACACGTGAGTGTGTGTGCGTGCTAAGCCACTTCAGTCGTGTCCGACTCTATGCGACCCTGTGGACCGTAGCCCACCAGGCTCCTCTGTCCATGGACTGCTCCAGGCAGGAATACTGGAGCGGGTTGCCATGCCCTCCTCCAGGGAATCTTTCTGACCCAGGGATTGAACTTGAGTCTCTTATGTCTCCTGCATTGGCAGGCAAGTTCTTTACTACTAGCATCACCCAGGAAGCCCCAAAATACATGAGAGCCGACTCTAGAGGTCATGGGTTTTCCTCTAAGGAAGGCTCCCTCTTGGCCTAGTTAAATGTCCACTTCGCGGCTTTTCTCTGACGCTGTGATGCCCCTGTGCGGCAGTGGCCCTCCTGCTTCTGTAGTCTATGTGAGACGGGTCGATCTGTCAGCCCAGGCTATGAGTATCTTCCTGAACTTCTGTTTTGCCGTCTGCAAACATGCAAGATGCTTCACTTACTCTTACCATTTTCTGTTTGTATTCTGACTTTTAAAATGTTTGTTCGAGAATATGGGCAGGCAAATGGCATGGTGAGCCTAGCAATTTAAAACCTCCATGTCAATACTTTATTTTCAGCCGCTGGCAAAAATGACTCAGAAGAATGTATTACTTTTGGCAAAACATACCCAATTTCTCCACAGTTTGAAGGTGTTATTTTATCTATAAATATTACATAAAGAATATAGACTAAGTATGCTTTTGTGATCAGGTTACCGGTCATCTTCAATGACGTGAATATGTTTGTCAGCAGCAAATGTGCGCCCTCTGGATTGACAATGCCGGAAGGGGCTGTTGGCTCTCCCTCTCCACCCTTCCTTCCTTTTTGCCCGTAGGGTAATAAAGATGCAGAATGTGTCCTGCGCTGTTCCTAGTCCACTCAGTGCCATTTGGAAATACACATATTGCATTTGACAGCATTTATAAATCACATATTTTCCCCTCAGAATAACTTGCAGTGTGAAAATGCTTCCATATGTTAGAAGTGGGTCTTTCCATTTTACTGAGGGAGGAGGGAATGGAAATATAGTCTGGGTCTCATGCCATGTTGAAGATAAGTATTGTACCGGTTTAAAATGACGTCTGTTAATTTTAAGTAATTCTCTAGTGTTCTCTGCACTGCTAAAATTGAATAGGTGATTTTAACACAAA
Organism: Oreotragus oreotragus; assembly: GCA_006410675.1. Lineage (NCBI taxonomy): Eukaryota > Metazoa > Chordata > Mammalia > Artiodactyla > Bovidae > Oreotragus > Oreotragus oreotragus. The sequence goes on along the minus strand of SJYX01018158.1, from coordinate 209,240 downwards.
ATACCATATTAGTAGTAATTAAATCACTTTTCACAAAGACTATTAATAAGTCAACTTGGCTGAAATGCCACTGCATAGATTGAATCCAGATAAATTGAAGCTGTTCCTCTTCAGTACAGAAGCATCCTATTTTTAAATTCCACCATGGACTCCAAGACTGGATAGAGAGGCTTGACTGCTACTTCTTAAAAAAATTCCCAAACTCTTTTCCTTAAACGTACATCTCTTTGCCCTAAGCCTTTGAGCTAGCAGGAGAAAAGGCTCCTTGTTTTCCCATTTCACAGAAATAAATGGATCTTATTCCACTGAGAACAAGACCTTGGAGGCCTAACAAGAAGAAAGGAGCAGAGCTGCCACCCAGCCTGCTCATAAACCTGGACGTCTCCAACCCCATCCTCCTCCTGGGAACTGGCAGAAGCACCCCCTTGCTCCGAGGTCAGCATTCACCTTCACCTTCTGCTGGGGAGAACTGAAGTGCCCTGTGAGCCCTCAGGCACAGAAATGGAGCAGGGATACTGGGCTGCCTGCGGGTGGCTCAGCACTCAACGTCTCACTGCACTGTATCAGAACTAGTTTGAGAGAAGTGAAGGCCAGGTAGCAATTTGTAAACCTTCCCAGAAACATTTGATCATTGTGCTAAAGAAGATCACAGGAGAAAAACCTCCCACTTTTCAAATGCATATGATTTGCAAAAGTCTTAAAAAAAACCAACAAAACAAAACAAAACTGAGAACAATCCTTTACACGTATTCATTTTCTTTCCTTCAAGCTTTTATGATCATTGAGCTATTATGACAAGTCAAGATAAAAGGATCAGATGAAATATTATAATTATGTGACATCTTTTTTTAAAGCATTTTTATGGTGGGAAAATATACATAGCATAAATTTTACCATCTTAGTCATTTTAAATACAGTTCAGTGGCATTAGGTACTTTCAAAATATATTATTATCACCACCGTACATCTCAAGAAATTTTTCAGCACCCCAAATTGAGATTCCATATCTGTTAAACACAAAGTCCCCATTCCACTGCCCCCACCAGCCCTTGGTAACCATTGTTCTACTTTCTGATTCTGTGGACCTGACTACACTAGGTACCTCATATAAGTGGAGTCATGCAAGCAAGGTAATGAACTATATCTTGAGCTTCAGCCTTAAAACGTGAGAAATGTTCACAATTATAGAAAGAAGTTTGCTGCATCTATTATGGTCTTTTTTTGGTAAAATTTGTTTTCTCTTTTTCTTTCCTTATCTTTAAGTTTGTTTTCCACAAATTCCTCTAAACCCACTTTGCTTCACCCCACTATCAAAATAATCACTTCTACTAATTAATTTTAGCTTACTCAGTTTTCAAAAAGAAAAATGGCACATAATGCCAAAGATTGAGAATAAAGGTCCCTTTAACAAAGTTGGTCTTGTGGAACAAACAGAACCTTATAGTCTGTGGCACTGGCATATGTCTTATCCATTCTCGGCTCATAAAAACACACGTGCACAAATCTTTATCTGCAATTTCATCTCTCTGCAGACAACTAAAGTTTAGCCAATTATTCCTTTTTTAGGCAATTATTCTTGGCTAATATATAGAAATACTGACTTTAATCCTGTTATCCTGTGACCTCATGAACTCATTTATTCTAGTATTTTGGGGAGTAGAGGTAGATTCCCAAGTATTCTTCTACATGGACTATCACTTGTCTGTGAGTAAAAAATGTTTTATCTCTTTCTTTCCAATATGTGAGCCTTTGTTTTCTTTTTAGCTTAGTACACTCTCTAGGACCTTCAGTATGATGCTGAGTAGAAGGGATTACAATGGGTATCTTTGTTTTCTTTTGGTCTTAGCAAGAAGGCATTCAGCCTTTCTCTCAAAAGTATGATGCTAGCTGTTGGTTTTTGTAAAGTTCTTTATTTGGTTGAGGAAGTTCCTTCTCATTCCAAATCCTTTTAAAATTTTTACATGGGTTGATGTTGAATTTTGATTATGTTTTTTTTCTGCATCTTTTTGGCACAGTGTTGTTATAATATCCCCTTATTATCCTTCTAATATCTGAAGGACCTATAAGGACACTCCATATCATTCCCAATATGTTTTTGTCTCTTTTTTATTGATAAATCTAGTTAGGATTTTATTAGCTGTATTAATATTTTCAAAGAAATAACTTTTAGGAAGTGGAATATTTCCCCCTAACTTTGGTTTTAGAAGTAGAAAAATGAGGTTTTTTCGTTTGTTCATTTTTACTTACTTTTTTAAAAAAAGTCTAACTTCAGAAATGTAATTAGGGATGGCTTTGAAAAGTCACAGTTTTTTTAAAAAAATTGTGGTAAAATACACATAGCATAAAATGTACCATCTTAACTGGTTTTAAGTATACGATACAGTAGTTTTAACTTTTTTCACATTGTTGTATAATCAATCTCCATAATTCTTTCACCTTGAAAAGCTGAGACTGTCCTTAATAATGATCAGCTCAGTTTAGTTCAGTGACTTCCCACTAACCCATTCTCCTGCCACTGCCCAAGCCTCTGGCAATTCCTATTTTACTTTATGTCTTTATGAATTTAAACAACTCTGCTGCTGGTGCTGCTGCTGCTAAGTCACTTCATTCGTGTCCGACTCTGTGTGACCCCATAGACGGCAACCCACCAGGCTCCCCCATCCTTGGGATTCTCCAGGCAAGAATACTGGAGTGGGTTGCCACAAATCTCATATTAGTGGAATCATACAGTATTTGTCTTTTTGTGACTAGCTTATTTCCTTTAGCATAATATCCTCAAGAATCATCTGTGTTGTACCAAGTATCAGAATTTGCTTCTTTTTCAGTCTGAATAATAGTCCACAACATTATATAGTAATCCACAATAATAATAATCCACAATAACAATAATAATCCACAATAATCCAACAACACAAGAGAAGAGTCTACACATGGACATCACCAGACAGCCAATACCAAAATCAGATTGATTATATTCTTTGCAGCCAAAGATGGAGAGCTCTATACAGTCAGCAAAAACAAGACCAGGAGCTGACTGTGGCTCAGATCATGAGCTCCTTATTGCCAAATTCAGACTTAAATTGAAGAAAGTAGGGAAAACCACTAGACCACTCAGGTATGGCCTAAATCAAATCCCTTATGATTAAACAGTGGAAATGACAAACAGATTCAAGGAATTAGATCTGACAGACAGAGTGCCTGAAGAACTATGAACAGAGGTTCATGACATCGTACAGGAGGCAGTGATTAAGACCATCCCCCCTAAAAAAAGAAAGGCAAAATGGTTTTCTGAGGAGCCCTTATAAATAGCTGAGAAAAGAAGAGAAGTGAAAGGCAAAGGAGAAAAGGAAAGATATTCCCATTTGAACGCAGAGTTCCAAAAAATAGCAAGGAGAGATAAGAAAACCTTCCTCAGTGATCAGTGCAAAGAAATAGAGGAAAACAATAGAATGGGAAAGACTAGAGATCTCTTCAAGAAAATTTGAGATACCAAGGGAACATTTCATGCAAAGATGGGCACAATAAAGGACAGAAACAGTATGGACCTAACAGAAGCAGAAGCTATTAGGAAGAGGTGGCAACAATACACAGAAGAATGATAAAAAAAAGATCTTCATGACCCAGATAATCATAATGTTGTGATCACTGGACTAGAGCCAGACATCCTGGAATGTGAAGTCAAATGGGCCTTAGGAAGCCTCACTATGAACAAAGCTAGGGGAGGTGATGGAATTCCAGTTAAGCTATTTCAAATCCTAAAAGATGATGCTGTGAAAGTGCTGCACTCTTCATGTAAAATGCTGAACTGGAAGAAGCACAAGCTGGAATCAAGACTGCCAGGAGAAATATCAATTATCTCAGATACACAGATGACACCATCCTTATGGCAGAAAGCGAAGAAGAACTAAAGAGCCTCTTGATGAAAGTGAAAGAGGAGAGTGAAAAAGTTGGCTTAAAGCTCAACATTCAGAAAACTAAGATCATGGCAACCAATCCTATCACTTCATGGCAAATAGATAGGGAAACAGTGGAAATAGTGGCTGACTGTTTTTTGGGGCTCCAAAACCACTGCAGATGGTGACTGCAGCCATGAAATTAAAAGATGTTTCCTCCTTGGAAGAAAAGCTATGGCCAACCTGGACAACATATTAAAAAAAACAGAGATATTACTTTGCCAACAAAGGTCCATCTAGTTAAAGCTATGGTTTTTCCAGTAGTCACGTGTGGATGTGAGAGTTGGACCATAAAGAAAGCTAAACACCAAATCTTTGATGGTTTTGAATTGTGGTGTTGGAGAAAACTCTTGAGAGTCCCTTGGAATGCAAGGAGATCCAACCAGTCCATCCTAAAGGAAATCAGTCCTGAATATTCATTGGAAGGACTGATGCTGAAGCTGAAACTCCAATACTTTGGCCACCTGATGTGAAGAACTGATTCATTGGGAAAGACCCTGATGCTGGGAAAGATTGAAGGAGAAGGGGATGACAGAGGATGAGATGGTTGGATGGTATCACTGTCTGTATGGACATGAATTTGAGTTCCAGGAGTCGATGATGGACAGGAAAGCCTGGCATGCTACAGGCCATGGGGTTGCAAAGAGTTGGATATGATTGAGGAACTGAACTGAACTGAATAATTCACTGTATTTTGTTTATCCATTCATGTGTTGATGAACACATGGGCTGCCTATATCTTTTGGCTATTGTGTGAGGAAATATCTGTTTGAGTCCCTGCTTTTCCATCTTTGACGTATATAGCCAGAAACAGAATTTCTGATTCATAGGGTAATTCTATTTTAAAATTTCAAGAAACTACCATACTATTTTCCACAGCAGATGCATGATTTTACTTTCCCACCAACAGAGCATAAGTGTTCTAATTTCTCCACTCTTAACCACACTATTGTTTTCTGTTTTTTCTTTTTTTAAAATAATATCCTAATGTGTATTAGGTGGGAAAAATGAAGTTTAAGTCACTACATTTATTTTTGGAAAGACCCTGATGCTGGGAAAGATTGAAGGAGAAGGGGATGACAGAGGATGAGATGGTTGGATGGTATCACTGTCTGTATGGACATGAATTTGAGTTCCAGGAGTCGATGATGGACAGGAAAGCCTGGCATGCTACAGGCCATGGGGTTGCAAAGAGTTGGATATGATTGAGGAACTGAACTGAACTGAATAATTCACTGTATTTTGTTTATCCATTCATGTGTTGATGAACACATGGGCTGCCTATATCTTTTGGCTATTGTGTGAGGAAATATCTGTTTGAGTCCCTGCTTTTCCATCTTTGACGTATATACCCAGAAACAGAATTTCTGATTCATAGGGTAATTCTATTTTAAAATTTCAAGAAACTACCATACTATTTTCCACAGCAGATGCATGATTTTACTTTCCCACCAACAGAGCATAAGTGTTCTAATTTCTCCACTCTTAACCACACTATTGTTTTCTGTTTTTTCTTTTTTTAAAATAATATCCTAATGTGTATTAGGTGGGAAAAATGAAGTTTAAGTCACTACATTTATTTTCTAAATCCTCACATATGTGCCATCTATTAGGAAGGCTTATTATGGAAAATATTTCTGTCCGGGGTGTGAGTTTGAACATGATAAATGAATAGAATATGGGTTTTCCCCTTCCTGATAATTTTTAAAAGGTCTATATTTGTTTCTATTAATACCAGCCTGTGACTTTAAAGGCTTTGCAGATAGAACAAAATTGTCTCTTTGAAGTTCCTTTTTGGTGAAAGAAAAATAGAAATGTATGTAGGTCTTCTGGAGACTGAGTTTAATAATGATCAATAATGTAATCAACCATGCCCACATTATGAAATCTTATATAAAAACTCCAGACACCAAGCTCGGTGGAGCTTCCTGATTGTTGAACTTACTGATGTCCTGGGAGAGTGGTCACCCATTCCTGTGCTTTGTATTTTGAACTGTGATGTTGGAGAAGTCTCTTGAGAGTCTGGATTCTTGAGAGTCCAGATTCCTGTGCTCTGGACTTTCCTAACCTTGCCCTATGTATCTCTTCATTTGGCCATTTATTTGTATCCTTTATAATAACATGGCAATCATGAGTATAGAGCTCTCCTGAGTTCTGCGAATTGTTCTAGCAAACTTTAAAATCTGAGAGGGTTGTGAGAAACCTTGAATGTGTAGTGGGCCAGGCAGAAATGTAAGTATCTTGGAGACACCTGAAAGTTGTAACCAGTACTTGAAAGGGGGGCAGTCTTGTGAGACTGAGCCTGTAACTCTTGATATTTTTGCTAACTCTGAGTAGTGTTATAATTAAACTAAATTGTAGGACACCCTGCTGGTGTCAAAAAATTGGTATCAGAACATACAAAGAAAATCAGGAGGTATCCCAATGCCTCTTGGATCTGCAGAGGTTTTCTAATATGGACCAATGGAAAAAAAAATTTATTGTAACATTAGGAATTGTGGATTTTATAAGACAGCTACATAGAGCAAATAGTACATTGAATGTAGCTTTTAATAACCAGGTGACCTTGGAGAAATCACTTGACTTTGAAGGTTCTCAGTTTCCACATCTTTAAAAATGAGGACAATGATGTTTTCTTGTAGCAGTTAATTTTGTGTCTACTTGGCTGCACCACAATGCCAGATAGTTAGTCAGACGTTATTCCTGATGTTTCTGTGAGAGTGTTTTGAATGAGACTTACTTTTAAACTGGTGAACTTTGAGTAAAGTAGATTGCCCTCCATAATTTTGGTGGGCCTCATCTAATCAGCTGAAAGCCTGGCTAAAACAAAAGATTGACCTCTCCTGGGGAAGAGGGAATTCTGCCAGCAGATAACCTTTGGACTTCAACTGAAACACTGGTTGGATCCTCACATTGGTCTCCAACCTGCTGACCCATACAACAGATTTTTTTTTTACTTGCCAGCCTCCATAATCATGTGAGTCAGTTCCTTAAAAATAACCTCTCTCTCTATATATATATCTGTGTCTTTATCTATATCTACATCTATAAAAGTACAAAGTGGAAGTTGCTCAGTCATGTCTGGCTCTTTGCAACCTCATGGACTATACAGTCCATAGAATTCTCCAGGCCAAAATACTGGAGTGGGTAGTTTTTCCCTTCTCCAGGGTATCTTCCCAACCCAGGGATCACACTCAGGTCTTCTGCATTGCAGGCAGATTCTTCACCAGCTGAGTCACCAAGGAAGCCCATCTATATCTACATCTACATACAAATTTATTGATGGGGCTTCCCTGATAGCTCAGTTAGTAAAGAACCTGCCTGCCATGCAGGAGACCCTGCAATGTAACAATCTTTGGGTCAGAAAGATCCCCTGGAGAAGGGAAAGTCTACCCACCCCAGTACTCTGGTCTGGAGAATTCCATTGACGGATGAGCACTGTGGGCTACAGTCTATGATGTCTCAGAGTTGGACACAACTGAGCAGCTAACACACACACCATACAAATATACACACACATATATACACACAGGGGCTTCCCCAGTGGCTGAGACAGTAAAGAATCTGCCTGCAATGTGGGAGACCTGGGTTCGATCCCTGGGTTGGGAAGATCCTCTGGAAGAGGGCAGCAACCCAGTCCAGTATTCTTGCCTGGAGAATCCCCATGGACAGAGGAGATTGGCAGCTATAGTCCATGGAGTTGCAGAGTCAGACATGACTAAGCGACTAAGCACGGCACAGCATGTACACATAGAGTATGTATATATGTACATGCTTTGAGGTTAACAAAGTAGGTTCACAGACATTATCTTATTTAATTCCCATAATAATCAGGTGAGGTAGTGTATTAGTCAAGGTTCTTCAGAGAAACAGTACAATAAGATGTATATGTACATGTGTACACACACACAGACATACATGCCTGCATGTATGCCTGCATGCCTGCATGTACAGACACATTATATACATGTATACACATACGTTTATATATATACATGTGTGTATAGTTAAATAATGTTTGTGATGCTACTCTGTGAACTTCAAAGCATTGTAAAGCTTATTCCCTCTAGGATATGTAATGTGTACTGAACGTTGTGTTGAGTCTTTATATACATTTAAATTAACGTCTACAAATGTGGTCTCAGATGGACGTTACAGACAGATGGATCTGAACTATCACAGAAGAAGTGACAGCAGAAAGATTAGTTTTCTGGACTTCCATTCTGGACTAGTATAGCACCTGTTTCCATACAGTGGAAATAAAGTCTATGTGGACAGGAAAGCACATGGCTAGTTAGCTTAGCTCAGCGTACTTACCCAGCATCTGGCACACCGTTTTGCATAGTCATTATCCAGATAACTGCTGAAGAATAGGTGACTTTATTTATGTGATCACCGAAAAAAGCATATTTTGTGAGTGACTAGGTGGAAAGCATTAAATACCACTGACTTAAAGAACCATAGCCTCTAGCATGGAGGATTGGAAAGTGCATATGTGTTGAATCTGCTCATGCTGCAGAAGAGTTAAAGGTCCATTAATCCTAATCTGTGTGCTGGAATCTTAGTCTGGCTGGGACAGGCCAAAGCCACTCACTCAGAATACCTCAGCGAATAAATCCACAGCCAGCCCTCACTCTGAAACAAATGGCTTTGCTTCCTTGGGCCTTTGCTGAACTTTGCTTGCGAACAAGGTACAAATATAGCTTGATGGAAAAGTCAGAACCATTACACTGAATAAATGCTTATAAACTCCAGAACTATAACTAGAAGACAAACTCTGCCCAGTGTCACTTGTCAGCTCAGATCTCTAGATGACATTTCTTGTAGCAGTCAATGGTCAGTCTGAATTGAGCTAGCATGCTTCACAACTTTATGGATTGTGGTTCATGTGGGCAGATATTTTGAGACTCAGTTGTGGAAGAATATGGTTGCTTTCAAAATATTCTAGGCAAAAGCTTTGGTCTGAGAAATGAGACCAGACTTCTAATCTTGTTGATATTTTGGGAAGTATGTCATCACAGTGATATTTCCAGGCTGCTCTGGATATGGCCAGTAAGGGAAAGACCATCAAGACAGTCTGCCTTAAATTAAGACAACAGTGGGATACTATTTTCCACTTACAAAATTGGAAAAAACAACTTGAAAATAATGCCCAGTATTACTGAGACTATTATCTCTACATTGCTGAATAGAAGGCCATTTATCCGCCTTCAAAAAAAATCTTTAAAAGCATGCATATCATTTGACTCCAAAATTCCACTTCTGAGAATGTTTTCCAAGAGAATAATCTCATCTTAGCAACAATTTATCCATTGGTGTATGTTAAACAAGTGTTTCTTATAATAGTGAAAAATTAGAAATCACTGAACTATCCAGCAGTAGTGAATTACCTGAAAGAATTTAACTATATTCGTGTGAAGGAATAGTATGCAACTGTTAAAAATAAGGTTGTAAAAGAATATATGATGACATGGGAATTTGTTCATACTCAATTGTTGAGTTAAAAAATAGCTTGCAAACTCTATGTATAAAATAAGTCTATATTTGCTTTTAAAAATTAAGTAAAAGAATAATCTGTACATGTGCATAGAAGAGAGGCTAGAAGACATACATTAAGATGTTAATAGCATCTGTTTAGGTGGTAATTTTTATAGGTGATTATTACCATCTCCTTTATGCTCCCCCTAGCAAGATTTCTGTAGTAAATATTACATCAACAATTGTGAGAGGTGGAAGGTAGCTTTCACCATTTCAGACAAAATGAATAGCAACCAAAAAAACCTAAAATGAATTAGAATTGTCCATTAATAGAGGAGCAAGTATATTTTATAGTGCTATGATTAAACCCTGGCACATCCTAAGACTTTACGTTCTAAGGCAGTTAGTTCAAAATGATTTATATGAATCATGATGGTTCATAAGGGTCTTAAAATTTTTTGCTATTTTCACTTAATATGAAGTATTTTCTACCCACACTGTGCTAAACCTTGGACAGCATGAAGTCCAGGGACTGAAGCAAGGAGGTAGCTTGACACATTCACATGAATGCCAGGACACAGATGCCACCTTACAAATGGGAAGTTTCAGCCCTTCAGACAACACATTCCATGCTACTGAAATCTGAAACTGTGTCTGTAGGAAAAGAGCGAGCTTGTAGCCAGATCTGTATTGAGAGTAATGAGAAGTTAGAAATATCTGGGGTAGATCCTTAACATCTGGATGGTGATGTCATCCATGACACCCAGCCTTTTCTACAACTGTCCTTGGTGTCCCTGACAGAATGGACTGAGGGATCATCCTGTCTATTCATGTCAACCATCTGCTGCTAATTGATGCAGGTGGCTGAGCAGTGGATCTGAAGTTTTAAGACTGATGGTGAAAATGGTTGCAAGGTAGATAGTTCAGTCTGAATGAGTGCCCATCTTGTGAAATGTGACACTTTCCCCTGTTGGTCTCCATTTGTTCCAGAGCCATAAGAGGGAAAGACCCAAGAATGTACTTATTTCACCCATAAATGAATGAGCCAGAGATTTAGACAAGATTGGGCTCTAAATCCAAAAGGGTACCATTAGTGGTCAGACAAGGGAAAACGTCCAGACTAACTTTAAGCCATTCTTAGCAGATTCCCCCTGTAGCTGATTCAGCCTTGCCTAGATAGGTGTTTTGAATTACACAAAATCCTGAATACTCTAGGAAAATGACCGTGGCTAGAAATGTAACCACATAAGTTTCAGAATGACAACTCCAAGGACTAGGCATTTTCTATGGTCTTCTGTAGCCCTCTAAAAACCAACAGTGAATCCAAGTAAACTCACCCTTAGGCATCACTGTTATGTCTATTCTCAGAGTTTAAAAATGAAAGACTGCAAAACATTTCACAACAGAGATTCACAACAGGTACTTCCCCAGCCCACCATCCTTCCAAGAATGCAAATGGACAGGAGGTCACAAAACACACCACCCATTGGCTTGACTGACTCACCTTGATGTTGCTGTTCCTCAGGAAGCTTCAGTCTACAGGTGTGCAAGCTGTTGAATAGGTGGCTACTGCCTTTTCTTTGTATGGTAGACATGATACTGGCAGTATGGCTGTGGCTCCAGAATAGTAGGGTATCCCTTCCCTCGGCCTGTCACCTAGAAGGGTGTTCACACGTTACCCAGAACTACAGAGGTACAAGCAGATCCTGTCCTTGCCTGGAAAAACATTTACTTCTCTAATACATTTCCAAGTGCTTCCTAGTCATGACTCTTGAAATAAATATTTACCAACTTGTAGCTTCTCCTACACATGAAGATTAAAAGCACAATTAATTCTTCTTTTATTTCAAAGCACATTGAAACTTCCTCTCTTACAGTGTAAAATCCTGCAAAGTAACCCTTTTTCTAACAGATTATAGTTTTGCAATTATTGACTCCTTCTACTGATGTGAATCTAATGTCCTGAGTATTTAGAGATGACTGCAGAGTAACACATACACAAAGGAAAGAAAAAGTGCTACTGAGTTAAATCAAGTGATTTCTAAGCCTGGTCTGAGTTACCCTCCGTGACAGCTGAAAGTGAACAGTTCTTAAGGGAGGCTGGAAGAAGGAGGAGCCGAGTGGGCTAGGCTGATTAGCATAAAGAGGCAGGCGAAAAATGGCATTAGAGGTGCTTTGAATGACAGTGACCAAAGAAGGATTCTAAAAAGATACCCTGATGTTGCAGTAATCACATATCTGACTTCTGCTGCTTTGTTTGTAATTAAAAGGAAAGCTCAAAGCAGGAGTTTTTACCGCTATTCACTTGTGTAGTGAAATCTAAGGGAACTGCTAATGAGCTCATGGAAATGTACTGCTAGAACTTTTAACTTCTGTAAACACCTCCGAGTCTTCAGAACAGGGCAGCTTTAGAGCCGCCTGCTGCCAAAGCAATTATTTGGAATTCGGGAAGAAAAATAAACACAGAAAACATTATCTTTCTACAGATCTATCTCTGTTTCCCGTTAGACACTATTTTCAGGTCATAAGACAAAGCTATTTCGAGTGTTTTCTTGTGCTGAAATAGCACACTTTACTGAAATGTTGAAAATCACTTATATTATAGTATATAATAGCATATTTCATTACAGCTTGAAAACAAATCCTGAACACCCTTCATGGAACTTGGGAACAGCTACCCCTGAAGTTTTAATGAATGCTGGTAGATCCTACCCTTCGAGACTCACAGGTCTTATATATTCAGAAATGAGGCTGTGGGCCAGGACAAAGGGAAAGGCAGAGATGTTTAGCCAGAGTCTGGAACTTGCATCTTCCAGGGCACATTTGGAAACTGGTGCTAACAGCTAGGGTATCTAGTTGACACCCTAACTAGAAGTTTACCTCGTAGTCAGATCTTGGTGGGAATCCTCATTTTACTTTGAGGTACCTAAGAGCTCCCCAAGAGTACTCTGAGCTATGAAAGCTCTTATGGAATTCATGATTGCTCTTTCATAATTCTTATGATTTTTATCAAATTGCTTTTACTATATATATGTAATTTCAACATATAATTCATCTATTGCAGTTTTTAAAGTAACTCAGAGTGTAACAGCTTATAGAAGTGTTTAGCTACACTGAAAGAAAGGATTCCTGTTACTAGAGAACCATAGTTTCTGCTTTAAATGACTGGTATTTATTTCCTGCTTCATAATGGTCATGGTAGGGGACTGAGGTATTGTTTTGCTGAGTTACATAAAGCTACTGATATTCTATCAGATTGTGGGTCTCACTAAACATATTATTATATAAGTAAATCAAATACCCCACAAAACTACAAGCAAGCCCTTGGGAAAAATTGATATTTTAAAAACTGTTTAATAATGAGAAATATTTTATCTACCTATCTATCTGAATAAGGAAAAAGAATATAGCATAATAAGTCTTATGCACTCATTGGTTAGAGATAGTCATTAGTAGCTTATGCATAATCTTGTTGCAAATCTGTGTTTCATCACAACCCCTTTCTGCCTCACTCCACCACTTGAAGCATTCCAGACATCACTACATTCATACATATTTCAACATGTCTTCCTAAAATGCTAGGACTTTGAAAAGTGGAACCATAATAAAAGTGTCACCCCTTTAATAATTAAGCATGATTCCTTCAGTTCAGTTCAGTCACTCAGTTGTGTCCGACTCTTTGCGAACCCATGAATCGCAGCACGCCAGGACTGCCTGTCCATCACCAACTCCTGGAGTTCACTCAGACTCACGTCCATCGAGTCCGTGATGCCATCCAGCCATCTCATCCTCTGTCGTCCCCTTCTCCTCCTGCCCCCAATCCCTCCCAACATCAGAGTCTTTCCAATGAGTCAACTCTTCACATGAGGTGGCCAAAGTACTGGAGCTTTAGCATCACTCCTTCCAAAGAACACCCAGGACTGATCTCCTTTAGAATGGACTGGTTGGACCTCCTTGCAGTCCAAAGGACTCACAAGAGTTTTCTCCAACACCACAGTTGAAAAGCATCAATTCTTCGGCACTCAGCCTTCTTCACAGTCCAACTCTCACATCCATACATGATCACAGGAAAAATCATAGCCTTGACTAGACGGACCTTTGTGGCCAAAGTAATGTCCCTGCTTTTCAATATGCTATCTAGGTTAGTCATAACTTTTCTTCCAATAAGTAATCATCTTTTAATTTCATGGCTGCAGTCATCATCTGCAGTGATTTTGGAGCCCCAAAAATAAAGTCTGACACTGTTTCCACTGTTTCCCCATCTATTTCTCATGAAGTGATGAAACCAGATGCCATGATCTTCGTTTTCTGAATGTTGAGCTTTAAGCCAACTTTTTCACTCTCCACTTTCATCAAGAGGCTTTTTAGTTCTTCACTTTCTGCCAGAAGGGTGGTGTCATCTGCATATCTGAAGTTACTGAGATTCCTTAGTGTAATTAAATATCCAGGTATTATTTTGTTCACATTGGAAACCCAAAGTCCACACGTTGTATTTGGTTGCTATGTCTCTTAAATGTTTTTCATTCTGTAGGTTTCTCACTGGGAAATGTTGCTTGGAGACTAGGATCTACATTTGTCCTGACGTAGGTCTAGAGTTTCAACGAAGTCCCTTTGATGCCTCCATCATTCTTACTCATGAATGGATGTAAAGCTGGAAAAAAGACAAGAAAAGGAATGCTCAGCTGACCATAAAGGCTATCAGCCAGCTTTCTAGCCCTAGAGCTTGTACTGTGTAACCTTGAACTTGGTTTCTCTGTGTCCAACTGTCATGCATCATTGAGTGAGTCCTGGGCAGTGGCCCTGAAATTGAGTCAAGAGCATGCTCTTACACTGCATGTTTAGTTACACTTCTGCTCTCAGAGGACTGTGTTTTGATTCTCCAGTTTCCACTGGAAATTAGCCAGTGTAGCTAAAAGGAGCATGTCATAGGAGTACATGAAATAACACCAGCTGTATCAGCCATATGCCCAGACACACCATCAAGTTAGTAATTCATAATGGGCATGTTGTACTTTGCTTTTTGCTTATAAAAAAAAGCAAGAAGTCAGAATGTAAAAGGTGAAGTCTGGTTGGGTCAAGAAACAGGTGAGTAATATTTGGCATTTTTGCTTGCAGATTGTTTAAAAATGAATTAGAATCCTCTGAAAGCCAAGCTGCTTCATTTATCAGCTCTCTCTGATGCCACAATGGTGCCACCAGTTTCCTTGGTTTAGGTTCTTCTCTCCCATATCCTTTCTGCCTATCCTATGGCTTTGTACTCCTAGAAGAATAGAGTAGAATGACATGTCACACTTAGACAGTTGATCTTGTCAGTCTTATCAGACAGTTGATCTTGTTGCTTTGGGGTCATATTGGAAAAATTAATATTTTATGATTAGAATTCTCAGAAATCGATTAAATCTAATCATAAAATACCAGTTTTATAATCTAAATGGTTCTCAGTTTACAGGAGAAATTTCCTTACTCTTCTTTCAATTGAACCATGTTTAGATGAGGAAACAATGGAAACAGTGTCAGACTTTATTTTGGGGGGCTCCAAAATCACTGCAGATGGTGATTGCAGCCATGAAATTAAAAGACGCTTACTCCTTGGAAGAAAAGTTATGACCAACCTAGATAGCATATTCAAAAGCAGAGACATTACTTTGCCGACTAAGGTCCATCTAGGCAAGCCTATGGTTTTTCCTGTGGTCACGTATGGATGTGAGAGTTGGACTGTGAAGAAGGCTGAGCGCTGAAGAATTGATGCTTTTGAACTGTGGTGTNGGGGAAACAGTGGAAACAGTGTCAGACTTTATTTTTTTGGGCTCCAAAATCACTGCAGATGGTGATTGCAGCCATGAAATTAAAAGACGCTTACTCCTTGGAAGAAAAGTTATGACCAACCTAGATAGCATATTCAAAAGCAGAGACATTACTTTGCCGACTAAGGTCCATCTAGGCAAGCCTATGGTTTTTCCTGTGGTCACGTATGGATGTGAGAGTTGGACTGTGAAGAAGGCTGAGCGCTGAAGAATTGATGCTTTTGAACTGTGGTGTTGGAGAAGACTCTTGAGAGTCCCTTGGACTGCAAGGATACCCAACCAGTCCATTCTGAAGGAGATCAGCCCTGGGATTTCTTTGGAAGGAATGATGCTAAAGCTGAAACTCCAGTACTTTGGCTACCTCATGCGAAGAGTTGACTCATTGGAAAAGACTGATGCTAGGAGGGATTGGGGGCAGGAAGAGAAGGGGATGATCGAGGATGAGATGGCTGGATGGCATCATGGACTCGATGGACGTGAGTCTGAGTGAACTCCGGGAGTTGGTGATGGACAGGGAGGCCTGGCGTGCTGCGATTCACGGGGTCGCAAAGAATCGGACACGACTGAGCGACTGAACTGAACTGAGCGACTGAACTGAACTGAACTAAAAAGCATCATACATTATACATTAGCTCACAAGTGACTTGTTTAATAATAATCTGCCTTGTTTCAAAAGTGTGTATGATATCTAGCTGACAAGTTTATCTACTCTTTGAGGGTCTTTAGACTGTTCTGAGGCACAAGTATTATATAAATACAAAGCCATAGTATTCATCACTCTCATTGCCAGAGCATAAGACTCAAGGCCCTTGATGTTATAGAATACAGACACAGAAAACTATGGGTCACAGAAAGCTTAATGCAATTCAATGTGAAATAGTGTTAAGACTTTAGATTTTCTATCCTTTTAAATAACAGATCCTTGTTCCTTTATATTAGCCAGTGGTAGTTTTCTTTTTTTTTTTTTCCCAAATAACTCTTGCTTCCACCAAAGATATTGTGTGGATGAGAATGTTGAGTTTCAGAATCTCACAATGGCTTATTTAATATGTATATCCAAGAATCTGCCTGCAATGCAGGAGACCAGGGTTTGGTCCCTGGGTCGGGAAGATCCTCTGGAGAAAGGAATGGCAATCCACTCCAGTATTCTTGCCTAGGGAATCCATGGACAGAGACGCCTGGTGGGCTACAGTCCATGGGGTTGCATAGAGTTGGACATGACTGAGCGACTAACACACACATCCTAATGTACCATCAAGGCAGTATTTTGAAGCAGTTCAGAGTCGTGTCACTCTAAGTTACTGCACGTCTTTAGCACAAAGAATTTCCCAAGTAATACAGTTGGCTGGACCCTGTGATTGCTATTTGGAAAAACAAAAGAGAGGCAAATGGTTGTGTTAGAGATTGTTATGCTTGAATACTTGCTCCTGTCAATAGGTTCATGAGACTACACTGGCATGGCACCAGATTGCTTACTTAAGTTGCTTGCTATTCTAAAATTGCTACTATTGAATGCCAACATGTGAGTGTAGGTTATCAGAAATGTTGCCACACTCCATAAACATTGCCTTGCTAATTCAAACTAATTTTGACCTTTCATGAATGAGTCTCAGATTTGACTGCCATAGGACTCCCTCTGGAGGTCAGCAGAGTCCAAGGTCAGTTAGTAAAACCCGCCTTTGCCTCAGGATAAACCCATGTGTTTTCACTCAGTGACCA
Organism: Oreotragus oreotragus; assembly: GCA_006410675.1. NCBI lineage: Eukaryota > Metazoa > Chordata > Mammalia > Artiodactyla > Bovidae > Oreotragus > Oreotragus oreotragus. The sequence goes on along the minus strand of SJYX01018158.1, from coordinate 192,286 downwards.
CAAGAATGGGGTCTTTTATTTGTGAGCTGAGAGAATGATTACCTGTATTTGAGACTATAGGAAGGTTACCTGATTATGGATGTGATTTGGTCATTGTTGCATGGCGATATTTAATCTCTGTAACTTTATGTTTTTCTATCTTAATTGAAGGCTTTTAGCCAAAATGAAACACAACAAAATAAAGCCATAGGTAGAAAAATACTGAGTTTTATTTTGTTTGTTTAAGTGGCAAGGAAACTCAGAGTACAGTGGTTCTGGTTCCATATTGTCTACCATTCTAGGTAACAGCACGTACTCCTACAGAATCTGAATTCCATCTAAAAGTATTTGAAGAACACAGGCATCAGGGTCAGTGGGTTCTCAGCAGAACTGAACTCTTTGATGGTAAATACTCATTAACTGGGATCATTTCCAAATTAAAGCAAACTAACTTGCACCAGATTAAACTCTTGTTATTCTTTTGAATTTACATTTGTAAGAATAAAATCATAAGCAAACTATGCTTCTCATCCTCTTCCTCCCTCCTTTTTTTCTTCATTTTCTCTCTCTTTTTCTTTCTAATTTCCCTTTCACTCATTTTTTTATGTTATGTGGAGTATAATATAATTTGATTAAAATTTTTTATATGTGGGATTTGTCTCAAAATAATTTAGATGAGAGATATGGGGGTAGAGATGAAATAAAATAGATCATAAATTGATAATCATTAAAACTCAGTGATGGGTACATGGGATTTATTGCACTTTCATGCCTATTTTTTTTTTTTACATTTCTACTACAAAAAGTTTTAAAGTATAATTACTGAATGACTCTAATTGAAAAGGTACAGTAAATAGGCAATGTGCTAAATTTATTAGGATGTAGAAAGAAGCTCTTCAAATTTTCCATTCAATCTTTTACTCCACATTTTATAAAACATACACAAATATAGGAAATGTTAATATTCATAATGTATTTATATGGCAGTACATGATACAATTTATAAACAATGGTAACCATACTGGGGTCCAGTCTCAGGTATCTGGGCCATGATCATCAAGAGACCTCTATGGCAGAGAAAGAAGGCAGCAGCTGCTGCTGCTAAGTCGCTTCAGTCGTGTCCGACTCTGTGTGACCCCATAGATGGCAGCCCACCAGGCTCCACCATCCCTGGGATTCTCCAGGCAAGAACACTGGAGTGGATTGCCATTTCCTTCTCCAATGTATGAAAGTAAAAAGTGAAAGTGAAGTCGCTCAGTCGTGTCTGACTCAGTGACCCCATGGACTGCAGCCTACCAGGCTCCTCCGTCCAAGGGATTTTCCAGGCAAGAGTACTGGAATGGGGTGCCATTGCCTTCTCCTGAAAGAAGGTTAGATTTATGTAAAAATGACACTCTCAGTTAAAGAGAACCAAAGAGTCATTTTACTCATGACTTCTCAACTGTATACTTCCCTTCTATACCAGTTTTTTATTTCTATTTCTAAAAATTCAAGTAGGTTGTGTGTTAGCTTTGGTTGCTAAAATAGGGATTTTCCAGGCAAGAGTACTGGAATGCGGTGCCATTGCCTTCTCCTGAAAGAAGGTTAGATTTATGTAAAAATGACACTCTCAGTTAAAGAGAACCAAAGAGTCATTTTACTCATGACTTCTCAACTGTATACTTCCCTTCTATACCAGTTTTTTATTTCTATTTCTAAAAATTCAAGTAGGTTGTGTGTTAGCTTTGGTTGCTAAAATAAAGCATAATAGACCAGTGGCTTAAACACAACAGAAATCTCTTGTCACAATTCTGGGAGCTAGACTTCCAAGATCACGGTGCTAGGATGTTTAGGGTCCGGTGAGTGTCCTCTTCCAGGTTGCAGACAACTGACTTCCCACTGTGTCCTCACATGGTGGGAAGAGGGTAAGAGGGCCCTCAGGGGTCTCTTTTATGAGGTCACTAGTCCCATTCATCCTGGAGGAGGCAGCCCACTCCAGAATTCTTGCCTGAAAAGTCTCATAGACAGAGGATCCTCTCGGGCTACAGTCCATGGGGGTCACATAGACTCCCAGAAGAGTCCAGAAGAGTTGGCCACAACTTAGCGACTGAGCACGCACAAAATCCCGTTTATAAGGGCTCCTTCCTCATGACCTAATTGCTCCCCACAGGCCCTACTTCTATCACCATCATATTGAGGGGATTACAGAATATGAACTTGGGAAAACACAAATATTCCTTCCATAACAAGTTGTACTTGCAACAATAGAAGAGAGTTTTCATCCAAATTCAGCTCCTCAGTGAAGTATTGAGGAAAAATGTCTATGAGCTCTTTGTATTCCTACATGCGTGACTTCAGAGGCCTGGCCACAGTATTCAGTGGATATTAACTAACTTCTTACTGTAGAACTCCAACCATTTCTTGCCTCCCACCAGAGAGAACCACGAGTGTGGAGCACAAAGACTGGCATACCAGAGACGGCCGAGAATTTCATCCGAAGGATAATGAATTCATGAAATCACACTAGGGTCCCATCTGAGCCTAACTGCTGAGACTGACATCAACAGCAGAACCCAGAAGTCCTTGCCAAGTTTTTCTCTGATGACATCTTTTTAAAACCTGCATAATATCACGTTGGAAAGAAGTAGGGCTTCGTTCTTCTTGAGTTTCCTCAGTGCAAGGAAATCTTTGTCAGCTCGGTGGCTGAGACAGCCAGCTTTTCGGCTGTGGGAATTTTCCAATTGCATGAGAGAGCTTCATCAGAAATTGTCTCCACTCTCACCCTCCAGAGGAAAATAAAAAGAAATGAAGACTCCAAACAACAGCAATTTTTTTCTTTTTATTTTCCTGACTCTATTTTCATAGGTTATTAACTTGTATGTTTAAAATTATGTCACTTTTTATGATTTATAAAAAATACTGTTTACAGTTACACGAAGCACAAAAGATGCTAACTAAATATGATGGAAAGATGGAGATAGCTGCCCAGTCTGAACGCAAGAGGAGAAACCCTGCTGGGAGCTGACTAATGATTTGTTTAGTCAGCATTTGGCAGCCCAGTGAAAGACAAACACAGCAGATACCAAGAGGAAATATCTGTACTACATGTCAGAGAGTCAGCCAGGCTTCCTGTGACAGACAGCTTTATTTGAGGAAATTATCAATAGAATTATGAAATAAAGTGAAGTATGTATATGTAAGAACTGTTTAAAAGCAATTAAGTAAATATATATGGCTTCCCCTTCTAAGTATTGTCATTTCCCCAATAACGCAGTGGTAAAGAATCTGCCTGCAGTGCAGGAGATGCAGGAGACATGGGTTTGATCTCCCTGTCAGGAAGATTCCCTGGAGAAAGGCATGGCAACCTACTCCAGTATTCTTGCCTGAAGAAGTCCATGGACAGAGGAACCTGGTGGGCTACAGTCCATGGAGATGCAAAGAGGCAGACAGGAATGAGCACAAGCACACCCCTTCTAAAATTCCTTTGAAACAAACTATAAACCTTTGAGTTTCTAAGTAGGCAAACATTTCGTAGTTTAAAAAGGCCTGAATAGACCTTAAATTCCAAAAGACTAACAGATAATTAAGATATCTGAATTGTCTAGCCGAACATGGCAGAGATTTGGTTTCATAATTGACTCAAATGAAATATTACATTTTGAAAAAGTCTGTGTGTGGTTTGAGAAGCTGCTTTATAGGCTTTGGAGAGCACCTGGTATTATATTCTAGGCCAACACAAAGCATGGAAGTCATGAAAGAAGTGATCTTCCCCACCGCCCAATGTGATACAAAGCCTGGTCCACCACAGTCAGCTGGTGAACAAGCCTTGGATGGATTCATGATGGCATAGGAGGGCCCTCATAGACCTCCAGTGGCTGAAAGAACTCACCAAGCAAACAGCCCTGTAACAGAGCCTGTCCACATTTTTAAAGGAATTCAGTCTGCTGGCTTAGAGCACGGCCATGGAGAACAGTAGTAGGACATATGCACTGACTCAGAATCACTTTTTATCTCATGTCAGTAGTTCTCAATTCTGACTGCACCTTAGAATCCCCTGGGGAATTAAAAAGCGTTCTCGTGCTTGGGCCCTGCCTCCTGAAAATGTGAATAGATTGGTTTAGGGTGGAACTTGGGAGCAAATATTTTTCAAGAGCTCTCCAAAATGATTCTAATTAATAGCTAGGATTTTAAATCATGATGCCAGATGGTAAACTCCTTGAGGGCATGTTTACTACCAACACTCATCATCTATAGCAATGCACATGATTACTATTACCATCATGGTCCATGGCACATGATAAATATTGTTGGGAAAAGTTAAACAGAATAAAAACAAAGGATTCTCTTCTAACCTAAGATCAGTAGTTGCTGCCAGTTCTCCTTTATGTTCACGTCTACCCCTTGATGAATACCTGTGGATCCTGTAGCAGTCGTTAGTACAGTACCTTACCTAGACCTGGCAATGTGGGGCCCATACTTTGGAGGGACTTCCTCAAATTTTCTAAGTCTCTTCCAGTGTCTGTTATTGACCGGGAATGGCAATGCCCTCTTGGTGTGGTGCCCTGTGCCCAGAGCCAAACCTTGGTTTTTGCCCTCTCTATTTTGCCTGTGTGCTCAACCAGACACCTCCAGGAGCTTCTAATCAGGAGAGAGGGGTTTGACAGACAGAAATTTCTACAATCCTGGTGTCCCCACAGATATTGAAGCAGATGAAAAGTACAATTTCTCTACCTTGTGTTTCAAAAGTGAGCATTAATATAATGCCACAGGGATAAAAAATTATATTCAGTTATTTTTGTCTTCAGTCCTACAAAATAGGTGCTTGGGAAAAGCAAAGATTCTCAACTTCTGATTTTTCAGAACAGAATTTGTATTTAAATGATACATGCTTTGTTATTAGGGTTTCTCTTCCAGTCCTTTTGGTTTCTGAACGTCTTCATTTGTGGTAAATACAGGGAAGATTCTTGCTAGCTGCAAGATTGCAATATAGAGAACAGATTTTCCTAGGGAGTGTTAAGGGATCCTTTCACTTAAACAAATAGAAATAAAGTATCATGTTTAAAAGTATCCTTCCAGGAGTTTTATGGGAGGGTGGGTTTTTATAACATCAGAGGTGGTGATTGATTCAGAGCAGTCAACCAGTTAGATTGACTTTTCAAAGTTATTTTGGGGAGCTAAAACTATCCATTTTTACCTCCCCTCTTATTACCACCAAAGAGAGGTAGTGGGGAAGTTGATAATCTGTTAATTGTGATGATAGCTTGAGAAGTCAATTCACAAAAGTAAGACATCAGTCTTACTTTTTTCCCTTTGCTACAACAAAACTCTCCCTGGGTCAGAGAACAGACATAAATAGAGATGTATAGATAGACTGAATAAGGACCAATCACGTGTGAGACAAAAACATTGGCGGGGGTCAGGGAGTATCAGAAGTCAGTTAGATACCCTACTCCACCTAGAACAGTGGTCCCCACCCCTTTTGGCACCAGGCATCTGTTTTGTAGAAGACAATTTTTTGGTGGATGGGGTGGGGTGGGGTAGGAGTGGGTGAAGGGTATCATTCAGGCAGTAACGAGATAGATGGAGAGTGGCGGATGAAGCTACATTCTCCCAATTCTCCCAGCACTCACCTCTTCCTCCTGTGTGGCCGGGTTCCTAACAGGCTTCAGACTAGTCCGCAGCCCAGGGATTGGGGACCCTGACCAGGAAGATGATCTGTGGAGCTACTGGAAGGAAAGGCCGGGGTGACTTCTTGAAGAAATGTTGGAGTCTTAGAGTTGGAACACTTATTCTTTTCATCCTCTGTCTTCAAAAAGGAGATCACTTGTCATGATTCCTGATAAAGAGGATCTGCAAAGAAGATCCTGTGAAGTTCAGCGGGACACCTGAATGTAGGGACTGGCTGAGTGGCAGAACCCCCTGGCATGTCTGGGGCTGCCAGGGCACAGGCAGAAGACACCAGATGGCTTTGGACAGAGGGAGAGGGCATCAGCAAGGGGCGGAACAAGTCAGGAGAGGCTATAAATCACCTCCCAGTTTTCCCACAGAGCCAAGTTGGTTGTAACGGTAAGTGTCAGCTTTCCAGGGCCCCAGCAGTCACATAAGATGATTAGAAGCATAAGTCAGCTTGCTAAGCTATACCCCATTCCCCAGATACACATGCAGCCAAGGGCCTCCCCAGTGGCTCAGACAGTAAAGAATCCACCTACAATGCAGGAGACCCAGGTTTGATCCCTGGATGAGGAAGATCCCCTAGAATGGCAATCCACTCCAGTATTTTTGCCTGGAGAATTCCATGGACAGAGGAGCCTGGCAGAATACAGTCCATGGGGTCACCAAGAGTTGAACACGACTGAGTGACTAACACTTTCTTCTTTCAAGTGATCAGTGCCAGCCTTACTTTGTCCCTGGCAAGAGGGGCCCCTGTCCTGGACCCCATGCTTGAAGGGGCTCCACATACCACCAACAAATGCATTTGCCAAGAAACACACGGCGATGCTGCCACCAGGGATCTGAGATCAGAGCTGGCACAGACCAAGCTACAACCCTAAACACTTTTGCTCTGACTGACGCTGTTTAGGCTGCAGGGAAAGCTTCTCCACTGGTTTAGACTCTGAACAAAAGGCAGTTGTGTCCAAAGCCCTGAAGGTTTGTGGGCCTGTGCTTTTGCAGTGTCTGCTGGGACTGTGAGGAGGGTTTTAGCAGTGGATTCAGTGAAAATGCTTCAGGGAGAAAAAAGACAAATTAACTATTTTATAAACCCTTTCTCTCAAATAGTGTGAATACAGAAGATTCCCTTATGATGAGATATTTGTTCCCTCATGGTGCTGACTGTACATTTTCCTCTTCCTCTTTCTGTTTTAGTTTGTACTTCCAGAGGTGCTGGTGAATTTGCCCCCTATTTTTGATGATTAATCTGATAGGTGAAAAACAATTAAGGCTTCCTAAATGGTGCTAGCAGTGAAGAACCTACCAGTCAATACAGGAGACATAAGAGACCCGAGTTCGATCCCTGGGTTGGGAAGATTCCCCTGGAGGAGGGCAGCTTGCTCCAGTCTTGTTGCCTGGAGAATCCTAAGCACAGAGGAGCATGGTGGGCTACAGTACATGAGATCGCAAGGAGTTGGACACAACTGAAGCAACTTATCGCACACAAGAAATATTTGCCTTATTGTTCATGTAATCATTAAACATGTACAAATGCAGGCCTAGTTGTAATGTGCATGAAACATGATTCCTTCACTTTATACTGGCAATTTCATGGGCATTAAATTCCAGAATTACAAATAGTTTGGCTTTTAAAAAATATTTCATAAGATTTAATTCAAATGCTTAAAAAAATTTTAATTTTCATCTTTAGTGAAATCATTTTGACTTAAAATTGGGTGAAAAATTGAATTGATACATTATATTTTGTAGTTTGCCTTTTAATAAATAATTTTAAATATTTTAAAAGAAATCTTGCTTATTTTTAAATTAAAAAAAAANATATTTCATAAGATTTAATTCAAATGTTTAAAAAACTTTTAATTTTCATCTTTAGTGAAATCATTTTGACTTAAAATTGGGTGAAAAATTGAATTGATACATTATATTTTGTAGTTTGCCTTTTAATAAATAATTTTAAATATTTTAAAAGAAATCTTGCTTATTTTTAAATTAAAAAAAAATAAGGATTTCCCTGGTGGTCCAGTGGTTAAGACTCCATGCTTCCACTGCCAGAAGCACAGGTTTGATCCTTGGTCAAGGACCCACACGCTGTGCTGTGCTGCCAATTTTTTTTTTTTAATAGATAAAATTGGAAAAAAAAATAGCTTTATTTGCTAACAGCTACTTGAAATTTTCTTAAAATTAATCCAAATTTTATGTTTAAATATAATTATATTTTCAATTGATTTGATCATTACAGATACAAGAATACAAGTTATGTGTGAAAATTTTGATTATATCAACATAATCAGTGATTTGACTTGAAACCAGGGCCCAAAATTTAGATTCTAGGAAACAAACATGTACCAATTTCTAATTGATCACTCACCCAAACATCAGTTCAGTTCAGCCACTCAGTCATATCCAACTCTTTGTGACCCCAGGGACTGCAGCATACCAGGCTTCCCTGTCCATCACCAACTCCCGGAGCTTGCTCAAACTCATGTCCATCGAGTTGGTGATGCTCAATAGAATCTATTTCATTTAGCACTTAGTTAACTTGATTTATAATTCTTAAATATATAGACTTAAGTTATGTGGGCCTCCATTTGCCTCAGGACTTGTAAAGATTGGGTGTGTGCATGCTTTGTGGCTAAGTCATGTCTGACTCTTTGTGACCCAGTGAACTGTAGCAACCAGCCTCCTCTGTCCATGGAAATTACCAGGCAAGAATACTGGAGTGAGTTGCTATTTCCTCCTCCGAGAATCTTCCTGACTCAGGGATGGAACCCACATTTCCTGCATTGGGAGGAAGATTCTTTACTGCTGAACCACCTGAGAACCAGTAAAGGTTAGATAGGTGGGAGGAGATTCCACCAAGAAGTCATGGCAGACCCCCTCTCTGGGGATGAAGCAGAAGTGAACCTTAGGACTGCTGGGAGCATACGAAGATTCCTCTACCAACAGCAACATACCTGCTACCAGACTGGGTGTTGACAGTGGCAGCTAGAATCAGCAGAGCAGTGACTGTACCCAGCTATTCAGTTTCCTGCCCACTGACCTGTGCCAGCTAGCTCACTCATTCTGATCTTCACATCTTCCTAAAGCCTTCACAAAAGTCAAGCATGAGATCCCTTCTCTGGAATTTGAGTAAGCATAGGGAGGGAAGGCAGTTTGGAGAAAGAGTTCTGAACTGGATAGTGATTGAAATAATAGTAGATATATCTGTAAATAATACAGATATGCAGGAGATGCAAGAGATGTGGGTTTGATCCCGGTTCAGGAAGATCCCTTAGAGGAGAAGATGGCAACCCACTCCAGTATTCTTGCCTGAAAGTCCCATGGACATAGGAGCCTGACGGGTTACAGTTTATAGAGTCACAAAGAGTTGGACATGACTGAGTGACTGAGCACAGCTCATACTAAATCAGGTAGAACTTACCTGATTGTGCTATATTTTATTTTCCTGCTGTAGAACAGAAATCTGCTGTGAACCTGTGAAAGTCACTCAGTCATGTCCGATTCTTTGTGACCCCATTATAGCCTGTGAGGCTCCCCTGTCCATGGAATTCTCCAGGCCAGAATACTGAAGTGGGTAGCCATTCTCTTCTCCAGGGGATCTTCCCAACCCAGGGGTCAAACCCAGATCTTCCGCATTGCAGGTGAATTCTTTACCGTCTGAGTCACCAGGGAAGACAGACATGGGAAAAGGGGCACCAATACAAAAATAAAGTGAGTTTCATATTTGCCAACATCTGATTTTCACTTTTACAGTGCATACCTCTTACTAGCAGCACCTTACTGGAAACTAGAACACTTTTAAATGGTAGAAATCAGCAAACGTTGAAAGATGGGAGATTATTGATTTCTTGGCTTGTCACAGTTATTTGTAACTCTAGGTATACAAAAAAATTACCTACAGGCTTCAAAAATATTCCAATTTCCTCATTCCACCTCAGATTAATTGAATCTTAATCTCTGGATTTAGGACTTAGTATGTGTATGTTATAAAAGCAACTCAAGTGACCCTATTCATCATAAGTGGCCAGTGTTGTAACTCACAGAACAGGTGTCTGCCTGGTCAACTCTTTGCCAGTTTTATATCTGTCCTCAAATCATGTCAGGTTCACCAGTAAATGGTGCACTCTTTCTTTTCTCCCTATCTGTGTTGTCATGGTGAAAAATCCTGCCAACTGATTAGGTCCTTTGCCTCAGGTGCCTTTCACAACAGCTTGTTTACTGAAGAGTGTGTGACAGTCACAGCAGTGACCTGGGAAAGAAGCCTGTGTCAAAGCCAATTAGTTTTCCTGTTTCTATTTTAATGAAGCCAATCAATTAAGAGGGCTGCAACTGGAAAATTCCTGGCTCTGCCAGATCAGCAGTGCTTGGGTATTATGTGATTAGGCACCAAATTCATTTGTTCATTCATTCATTCATTCAACAAGCATATATTGAGCACCAACTATATGCTAGACACTGGAAATAAAATGATGAATAAAGATATAATCTTAACCTTCAAAGAACTGTTTTTCCATTTGTCAACTCAGAAAGCAATTATTCCTCAGCCACCTAGAGCTGACCTGTTCTTACTCCCCCAATTTATCACTCCTTTCTAGACCATGGGATATGATAGGCCTGTATTTTATTTGGAAAAGTCACCAATTTTTAATTATATAAGGAAAAAAAAAGCAAATGAAAGTAATACTTAGCAAGCAATTCATCTTAGCATAAGGAACTGCCATTTAAATTTTAAAAATTTAGCTTCATGAAGAAACTCTACACTATTTTTTTTTTCTAATTTTGCTACCTCCCAACAACCTTTATCCACAATATTTGGTTAAAACTAAATAACTGACTTTCTTTTTCCTTTATTTCCTGATAGTGAATAGTACCCATTAAACTTCTCTAAATAAATATTCTAGAAACTAAATCATACTTCTGACCAAGATAGAATAACAGGATGAGATTTATTCTCCTACCTTAAGCAATCAATAAATAAAGTGAAAGTGAAAGTCACTCAGTAGTGTCTGACTCTTTGTGAACCCATGGACTACACAGTCCATGGAATCTTTCTCTAAATAAATATTCTAGAAACTAAATCATACTTCTGACCAAGATAGAATAACAGGATGAGATTTATTCTCCTACCTTAAGCAATCAATAAATAAAGTGAAAGTGAAAGTCACTCAGTAGTGTCTGACTCTTTGTGAACCCATGGACTACACAGTCCATGGAATCCTCCAGGCCAAAATACTGGAGTGGGTAGCCTTTCCCTTCTCCAGGGGATCTTCCCAACCCAGGGATTGAACCCAGGTCTCCTGCATTGTAGGCAGATTCTTTACCAGCTGAGGCACAAGGAGGTCCAATCAATAAATAAAGAAAATATTATATGAAACAATAGTTTTCAAGATACTTGATATCAAATATTCTTAAAAGAAAGGAGCCAAATAAGGTGAGCCCTCTATTTATCTTTTTTTGCTGTCTTAAGAGAGATTCTAGTCTGTAAGGCAGAAAAGGGATTTTATTTAAGTCATACCTGAATGGTCTAGTGGTTTTCCCTACTTTCTTCAATTTAAGTCTGAGTTTGGCAATAAGGAGTCCATGATCTGAGTGACAGTCAGCTCCTGGTCTTGTTTTTGCTGATTGTATAGAGCTTCTCCATCTTTGGCTGCAAAGAATATAATCAATCTGATTTTGGTGTTGACCATCTGGTGATGTCCATGTGTAGAGTCTTCTCTTGTGTTGTTGGAAGAGGGTGTTTGCTATGACCAGTGCATTTTCTTGGCAAAACTCTATTAGTCTTTGCCCTGCTTCATTCTGCATTCCAAGGCCAAATTTGCCTGTTACTCCAGGTGTTTCTTGACTTCCTACTTTAGCATTCCAGTCCCCTATAATGAAAAGGACATCTTTTTTGGGTGTTAGTTCTAAAAGGTCTTGTAGGTCTTCATAAAACCATTCAACTTCAGCTTCTTCAGCATTACTGGTTGGGGCATAGACTTGGATAACTGTGATATTGAATGGTTTGCCTTGGAAACGAACAGAGATCATTCTGTCGTTTTTGAGATTGCATCCAAGTACTGCATTTCGGACTCTTTTGTTGACCATGATGGCTACTCCATTTCTTCTGAGGGATTCCTGCCCGCAGTAGTAGATATAATGGTCATCTGAGTTAAATTCACCCATTCCAGTCCATTTTAGTTCGCTGATTCCTAGAATGTCGACGTTCACCCTTGCCATCTCTTGTTTGACCACTTCCAATTTGCCTTGATTCATGGACCTGACATTCCAGGTTCCTATGCAATATTGTTCTTTACAGCATCGGATCTTGCTTCTATCACCAGTCACATGCACAACTGGGTATTGTTTTTGCTTTGGCTCCATCCCTTCATTCTTTCTGGAGTTATTTCTCCACTGATCTCCAGTAGCATATTGGGCACCTAACGACCTGGGGAGATTCTCTTTTGATATCCTATCATTTTGCCTTTTCATACTGTTCATGGGGTTCTCAAGGCAAGAATACTGAAGTGGCTTGCCATTCCCTTCTCCAGTGGACCACGTTCTGTCAGACCTCTCCACCATGACCCGCCCGCCTTGGGTTGCCCTGCAGGCATGGCTTGGTTTCATTGAGTTAGACAAGGCCCTGGTCCTAGTGTGATTAGATTGACTAGTTTTCTGTGAGTATGGTTTCAGTGTGTCTGCCCTCTGATGCCCTCTTGCAACACCTACCATCTTACTTGGGTTTCTCTTACCTTGGGCGTGGGTTGTCTCTTCACGGCTGCTCCTTACCTTGGACGAGGGGTATCTCCTTACCGCCGCAGTTCCTGACCTTCAACGTGGGACAGCTCCTCTAGGCCCTCCTGCGCCTGCGCAGCCCCTGCTCCTCGGGTTGCTCCTCCCGGCCGCCGGCCGTGGCCTCGGGCGTGGGTGGCTTCTCCCAGCTGCCGCCCCTGGCCTCGGGCTCAGGGTGGCTCCTCCGGGTCACCACCCCTGGCCTCGGGCGCAAGGTGGCTTCTCCCGGCCGCCCCTGGCCTCGGACGTGGGGTGTCTCTTCCTGGCCGCCCCTGACCTCGGACACGGGGTAGCTCCTCCCGGCCGCCGCCCTGACCTCAGACGCGGGGTGTCTCCTCCCGGCCGCCACTGACCTCGGATGAGGGGTAGCTCCTCCCGGCCGCCACTGACCTCAGACACAGGGTAGCTCCTCTCGGCCGTTCCTGCGCCGTCGCAGCCTGGCACTCTAGGTTGCTGCCCCTGACCTCGGACGTGGGGTAGCTTCTCTCGCCCGCGCTGAGTGCGCCGGCCCGGCTCTCGCAAGCGGCCCGCGCTGAGTGCGCCGGCCCGGCTCTCGCAAGCGGCCCGCGCTGAGTGCGCCGGCCCGGCTCTCGCAAGCGGCCCGCGCTGAGTGCGCCGGCCCGGCTCTCGCAAGCGGCCCGCGCTGAGTGCGCCGGCCCGGCTCTCGCAAGCGGCCCGCGCTGAGTGCGCCGGCCCGGCTCTCGCAAGCGGCCCGCGCTGAGTGCGCCGGCCCGGCTCTCGCAAGCGGCCCGCGCTGAGTGCGCCGGCCCGGCTCTCGCAAGCGGCCCGCGCTGAGTGCGCCGGCCCGGCTCTCGCAAGCGGCCCGCGCTGAGTGCGCCGGCCCGGCTCTCGCAAGCGGCCCGCGCTGAGTGCGCCGGCCCGGCTCTCGCAAGCGGCCCGCGCTGAGTGCGCCGGCCCGGCTCTCGCAAGCGGCCCGCGCTGAGTGCGCCGGCCCGGCTCTCGCAAGCGGCCCGCGCTGAGTGCGCCGGCCCGGCTCTCGCAAGCGGCCCGCGCTGAGTGCGCCGGCCCGGCTCTCGCAAGCGGCCCGCGCTGAGTGCGCCGGCCCGGCTCTCGCAAGCGGCCCGCGCTGAGTGCGCCGGCCCGGCTCTCGCAAGCGGCCCGCGCTGAGTGCGCCGGCCCGGCTCTCGCAAGCGGCCCGCGCTGAGTGCGCCGGCCCGGCTCTCGCAAGCGGCCCGCGCTGAGTGCGCCGGCCCGGCTCTCGCAAGCGGCCCGCGCTGAGTGCGCCGGCCCGGCTCTCGCAAGCGGCCCGCGCTGAGTGCGCCGGCCCGGCTCTCGCAAGCGGCCCGCGCTGAGTGTGCCGGCCCGGCTCTCGCAAGCGGCCCGCGCTGAGTGCGCCGGCCCGGCTCTCGCAAGCGGCCCGCGCTGAGTGTGCCGGCCCGGCTCTCGCAAGCGGCCCGCGCTGAGTGCGCCGGCCCGGCTCTCGCAAGCGGCCCGCGCTGAGTGTGCCGGCCCGGCTCTCGCAAGCGGCCCGCGCTGAGTGCGCCGGCCCGGCTCTCGCAAGTGGCCCGCGCTGAGTGGTGTCAGATGTGTATAAGAGACAGGTATAGAGCTTCTCCATCTTTGGCTGCAAAGAATATAATCAATCTGATTTCGGTGTTGACCATCTGGTGATGTCCATGTGTAGAGTCTTCTCTTGTGTTGCTGGAAGAGGGTGTTTGCTATGACCAGTGCATTTTCTTGGCAAAACTCTATTAGTCTTTGCCCTGCTTCATTCCGCATTCCAAGGCCAAATTTGCCTGTTACTCCAGGTGTTTCTTGACTTCCTACTTTAGCATTCCAGTCCCCTATAATGAAAAGGACATCTTTTTTGGGTGTTAGTTCTAAAAGGTCTTGTAGGTCTTCATAAAACCGTTCAACTTCAGCTTCTTCAGCATTACTGGTTGGGGCATAGACTTGGATAACTGTGATATTGAATGGTTTGCCTTGGAAACGAACAGAGATCATTCTGTCGTTTTTGAGATTGCATCCAAGTACTGCATTTCGGACTCTTTTGTTGACCATGATGGCTACTCCATTTCTTCTGAGGGATTCCTGCCCGCAGTAGTAGATATAATGGTCATCTGAGTTAAATTCACCCATTCCAGTCCATTTTAGTTCGCTGATTCCTAGAATGTCGACATTCACTCTTGCCATCTCCTGTTTGACCACTTCCAATTTGCCTTGATTCATGGACCTAAGATTCCAGGTTCCTATGCAATATTGCTCTTTACAACATCAGATCTTGCTTCTATCACCAGCCACATCCACAACTGGGTATTGTTTTTGCTTTGGCTCCATCCCTTCATTCTTTCTGGAGTTATACCGACCTGGGGAACTTCTCTTTCAATATCCTATCATTTTGCCTTTTCATACTGTTCATGGGGTTCTCAAGGCAAGAATACTGAAGTGGCTTGCCATTCCCTTCTCCAGTGGACCACATTCTGTCAGACTTCTCCACCATGACCTGCCCATCTTGGGTGGTCCCACACAGCATGGCTTAGTTTCATTGTGAAAAAGTTGTCTTAAATCTCAACATTCAGAAGACTAAGATCATGGCATCTGGTCCCATCACTTCATGGAAAATAGATGGAGAAACAGTGTCAGACTTTATTTTGTGGGGCTTCAAAATCACTGCAGATAGTTACTGCAGGCATGAAATTAAAAGATGCTTACTCCTTGGAAGGAAAGTTATGACCAACCTAGATAGCATATTCAAAAGCAGAGACATAACCTTGCCAACAAAGGTCCGTCTAGTCAAGCCTATGGTTTTTCCAGTAGTCATGTATGGATGTGAGAGTTGGACTGTGAAGAAAGCTGAGCGCTGAAGAATTGATGCTTTTGAACTGTGGTGTTGAAGAAGACTCTTGAGTCCCTTGGACTGCAAGGAGAGCCAACCAGTCCATTCTAAAGGAGATCAGTCCTGGGTGTCTTTGGAAGGAATGATGCTAAAGCTGAAACTCCAGTATTTTGGCCACCTCATGCAAAGAGCTGACTCATTGGAAAAGACTCTGATGCTGGGAGGGATTGGGGGCAGGAGGAGAAGGGGACGACAGAGGATGAGATGGCTGGATGGCATCACGGACTCGATGGACGTGAGTCTGAGTGAACTCCAGGAGTTGGTGATGGACAGGGAGGCCTGGCGTGCTGCGATTCATGGGGTCGCAAAGAGTCAGACACGACTGAGCGACTGAACTGAACTGAACTGAACTGAATGCAGAAAAGGGCAAACCCAGGTGGAGCCTGGACTTTTCTCTGACTTGAGATGGATTTGAAAGCCTGGGGTGAACAAGGTGGCTAGAGTTCACAGGAAAGAACACTGAGAAAGAAAGAGCTGTACAAAGATATCTGAAAATCTGAAGCATCCCCCTTGACTCTTCAGTTGAGCGCTGATGCATATACCCGTGAGGTAACTACCTTAGACCAGGGACATAATCACCTGGAATGGGTGGAGGAAGAGTGCCTGGCCCTCATACAGGGTCATAATCCTTCTTATAGTCAGGAATCACACTGGAAAACCTTCTGATTCATGGCACAGTGGGGGAAGTACTCAAAAGGGTGCTATCTGGGTAGTGGGAAATAATTATTAATAGCTCTATACAGAGGACTGTTCTGATCCCACCTAATAAATCATAGAGTAAGATCTGAAAAAACAAAATTCTTTCCACATAACATAACTGTATCCCAGAACAAGGTGCAGGAATATTTATATAAACATTGTAAAACATGCAACAAGGTAAAATTGACAATGACTGGAACTCAATAAAAAATTACCAGGCATACAAATAATTATTAGGGATCAGGAAATAATCAATCAATCAAAATAAACTCAGACTTAAGTAGATTTTAGGATTAGCAGACAAGAATATCAAAATGGGCTTCCCTGGTGGCTCAGTGGTAGAGAATCTGCTTGCCAATGCAGGAGATTCAAGTTTGATCCCTGTGTTTGGGAAGATCCCCAGAGAAGGAAATGGCAACCCACTCCAGTATTCTTACCAGGAAAATCCCATGGACAGACAAATAAGGTGGGCTACAGCCTATGGGGTCACAAAAGAATCAGACATGACTTAGTGACTAAACAACAATGACAAATATCAAAATAGTGATTAAAACTATATTCCATATGTTCAAAAAGTTAAACTGAGACTTTTATGAAAGATACAAAAATAGACCCAAATAGAAATAAAATGTCTAAAACAAAAAAATACACTGGGTGTAATTAGCAGAAGATTGAATGCTGGAGGTAAAAAAATTAGTGAATTTTCAAGAAGACTAACAGATATTATTAAAAATATAATGTATAGAAAAAAGATTTAAAAATGAATGAACAGATTATCTGTGAGCTGTTGGACTAATTTCAAGTGAACTAATACATATGTATTAATAATTTGAGCTAGCAAGAGGTGTGGGAGGTAAAGACAGGAAAAAATATTTGAAAAAACAATAACAAAAACTCTTCCAAGTTTGACGAAAATTATAAACCCACAAATTCAAGCACAAGAAGAATAAAACTACACCAAGGCACATCATAATCAAAACCAATGGTAAAGGGAACATTTTTTTAAGCAGTCAGCGAACATGGGTATATATCACATGATGTATGCAGAATGCAGAATAACAAAGATAAAAATAATAGAAGATTCTACATTGGAAACAATATAACTAATTAGACAATGAAGCAATGTCTTTAAAACACTAAAAAGAAAACAAACCCACTTTCAACCTAAAATTCTACTACAGGTAAAAATATTGTTCAAACTAAAAGCAAAATAAATAATATTTTAAACACAAAAACCTGAAAGATAACTAATTATCAGCATACTTTTACTATAAGAAATGCTAAAGGAAGTCCGTTAAGCATTGGAAAATTATATTAATTATATTGGAAATATGGCTCTATACAAAGGAATGATTACCATTGGAAATGATAATTATATGGGTAAATATATAAGATTTTTTTTCATTATTTGAATACATTTAAAGGACAGTTGTTTTTAAAAAATAGTAACAGTTTGTGTGTGATTTATAATATTTTCAAAAATGAAATCTGTGACAACAATGGCACAAATATCAAGAGGGAAGAAATAAGAGTATATTATCATAAGGTTCTCATAGTATAAGTGATAAAATATACTTAAAGGTTTTAAGCTGTGATAAGTGAAAGGTGTGGCTCATAAACCTTAAAGCAACTATTGAAATAAAACAAAAATTTATAGCAAATAAACCAAAAAAGGAGATAAAATATAATAATAATAAAATACTTCAAGAGAATGAGAAGACAAGCCAGATTGGGAGAAGATATTTCAAAAATATATCTGTTCAAAGGCTGTTATCTGAAAGATACAAAGAGTGCTTAAAATTCAATAATAAATGACCTACATGTAAAACCCCCAACTGTAAAACTTCTAGTGGAAAATACAGGAAAAATATCTTTGTGACCTTGGATTAGGCAAAGATTTCATAGATAGGATATGAGAGGCTCACAGCTATGAGTCATAAAATAAATGATATGAGGTTATGACCCATAAGCATGACTCATAAGAGGAAAATTTGATATATTCAACTGTCAAAATTTAAAACTTCTGCCCCTCACAGGACACTGTTAGGAAACTAAAAAGGCAAACTACAAACTGGAAGAAAAATTTTAAATAATGTATCAATAAAGGACTCACATCCAGAACAGAACAAACTCTCAAAAGTTAATAAAAAGAAAACTCAATTTTTATTGCTTTAGAATCAATTTCAATTTTGAAAACCTTTTTTTTAATGTCATTAGGAAAAGACATAATTTACAAATTTATAAATTATAAAAACAAAATGTATAACCAGAATTTCTATAAGATAAATGCTACCTTGGTTTCCAAACCACTGTGGCTATGAAAGACAGATATATATATATATATAACTAGAACTGGGACTAAAACTAAATAAATAGATAATTACTCACTAAAATAAAACTCAGCCAAGTCAGTGGCAAAGAGGTACACAGAATACTGATAGAATGAATTGGATCTTAAGATATACTCAATGGTGTCTTATACTCTTGGCTACTTAATAAACTGATGCAAAAAAATTTTTTTAAGAGTTGAGGAAGACAGATGGACTGCACATCATGCTTTTTTTCCTTTAATTAGAGTGTAATTGTTTTACGGTTTTGTGTTGGTTTTTGCTACACAACCGTAACTTATATATATATCCCCTCCTTCTGGAGCCTCCCTCCCACCTCCACTCCCTCCCACCTCCACTCCCTCCCACCTCCATTCCCTCCCTACATCCTAGGTCATCACAGAGCACCAGGCTGGGCTCCCTGTGTTTTCACAATGCTTTTACTACCTATTCATGAAAACATAAAGGTCATCTCCTAAGAGCTGGGGAAGGAAAGATGTCAGTCATCCATGGGGAAGTGGAAAATATAGAGAAGGCTGGAATCATCATATGGTATACATAGAAATACATTTCCAAACATTCCAGCACGTACTGCATTCTAAGTTGCTTTGGCATAGACTCAAGTCTTTACATACACCAGTAACCTACAGCCAAGTTTTTAATCTCACAGACCTTGAAATGAAGAGATTTGAAATGAAACACTTTTCACTCTTTTCTGGTCCCCAGATCATTGGATTATTTAGAAGCTGGAGCCCTAAAACAAAATTAAGCTAAAGACTATAATTAAAAATCTATTCCAGCAATTGCTGCCTAGTTTTTGTCCCATTCCCTTACTTTTAAATTGTGATTAAGAAATAAGATTAGAGAGAAACAGTATGCAAGACAGTGAACCAGGCAATATTTAAATGCAGGAATCCCGCAGCTGAAACACTGAAATCTATACAGTTATTTGAAAAACAAAAAACAAAAAAAAAACATTTAGAAATCACCCTGGTGATTCAGACGGTAAAGAATCTACCTGCAATGTAGGAGACCCGGGTTTGACACCTGGGTTAGGAAGATCCCCTGGAGAAGGGAATGGCAACCCACTCCAGTATAATTGTCTGAAAAATCCCATGGACAGAGGAGCCTGGTGGGCTACAGTCCACTGGGTTGCAAAGAGTCAGAGACAACTGAGCAACTAACACTTGTAGAGATCACTGCTGCTGCTGCTGCTGCTAAGTCACTTCAGTCGTGTCTGACTCTGTGTGACCCCATAGCTGGCAGCCCACCAGGCTCCCCTGTCCCTGGGATTCTCCAGGCAAGAACATTGGACTGGGTTGCCATTTCCTTCTCCAACGCACAAAAGTGAAAAGTGAAAGTGAAGTCACTCAGTCGAGTCCGACCCACAGAGACCCCATGGGCTGCAGCCTTCCAGGCTCCTCCATCCATGGGATTTTCCAGGCAAGAGTACTGGAGTGGGGTGCCATTGCCTTTTCCGTGTAGAGATCACTAGACTTGTAGAAAATCCAAATTAAAAATATTTTAATCTTATCTTCTTAAGCCAATGAGAAATAGCTTAAAATTGCACATTCTTGACATTTAAATTCAGTCTTCCAAATTCCCTCCTAAGTCTAGAAATGAGATAAACATCCTTGTTGAGCTGTTGTAGAGATCACTAGACTTGTAGAAAATCCAAATTAAAAATATTTTAATCTTATCTTCTTAAGCCAATGAGAAATAGCTTAAAATTGCACATTCTTGACATTTAAATTCAGTCTTCCAAATTCCCTCCTAAGTCTAGAAATGAGATAAACATCCTTGTTGAGCTGGTTTTCTCTCTCTCACTGTTACTCTCTTATGTTCTCGTGACAGGGGTGAAGATGTGTTCAATATATATCTGAGAAATCCTCAAGATAGTGAAACATAGTCCAAAAGCCAAAAATCAACTTCAAGGTAGATCTTAACTGAAAATGTTTGGCCTAATCACCCATTCTTTGCATTCTTTGTATTATTTTATAATGATAAAAACCCTGCTGCTGCTGCTGCTGCTGCTAAGTCGCTTCAGTCGTGTCCGACTCTGTGTGACCCCATAAACAGCAGCCTACCAGGCTCCCCCATCCCTGGGATTCTCCAGGCAAGAACACTGGAGTGGGTTGCCATTTCCTTCTCCAATGAATGAAAGTGAAAAGTGAAAGTGAAGTCGCTCAGTCGTGTCCGACTCCTAGGGACCCCATGGACTGCAGCCCACCAGGCTCCTCCATCCATGGGATTTTCCAGGTAAGAGTACTAGAGTGGGGTGCCCTAAGGCAATCTAAATATGTATATCAAGTACCATACAGTAGGAACAAAGAAGCCAAAAATCTAATTGTCTAGCCAGAACTGATGACTGCTTGGGGCATCCATGATAAGCTGTAATCTTCAATTAATTGACTAAGTGGCCTAGAGGGTCTTGTTTCTCTTGTGCTTTTCAGTGACACAAGGACTTTTAAGACTTCCATCAACTGTTTTATTGATGAAGTTTCTAGAGTTTCACACAGATCATGCTTGTGATCTCAGAAGCAGCTCTGTGGGAATAGCGAGCTATTGGACTCAGAATTGAATCAGTATTGGGTAAAGAAGTGAAGTGAAGTGAAAACCGCTCAGTTGTGTCTGGCTTTGCGACCCCATGGACTATACAGTCCGTGGAGCTCTCCAGGCCAGAATACTGGAGTGGGTAGGCATTCTCTTCTCCAGGGGATCGTCCCAACCCAGGGATCGAATCCGGGTCTCCATCTTCCCAACCCAGGGACAGAGCCCAGATGTCCCACATTGCAGGCAGATTCTTTACCAGCTGAGCTACCAATGCTCCTGAAAGAAGATACGGAAATGTAAAGAGTTCTGGAAGCAGAATATAGGACAACTTTTAACTTTTGGCTAATTCGTATGACAAGACAATCACAAACCCATGAAGGACTCTACACTCTCAATCTACTGGAAAAAATATGTTTTAAAATATTAAGTCCTTTGTGCCATCCTAAAAGCACCCTATGTACTGTTCAGAGGGCTTCCCTGATGGCTCAGTAGGTACAGAATCTGCCTGCAACGCAGGAGACACATGCAAGTACCTACTCAGATCTGAATGCTACCAGATTTAGTTAATACTAAATAGTTACATTTTGATAACCAAACAATTTTAATTAGTAGTTTTTTCATTATGCCTTTAAGTATACTTTCTCCAGATGTTTTCTTCTCCTGGAAAAATAAGCATAATTTTTGTTCTTCATCTTATTTTATTAGGATTAAGCACCAGCCTGTATAATATGCCAGTTTTGCTGCTGTTTGCATTATCTGCAAATACAATGAACTGGATCCTAAGTAATAAACTAAGAAATAGTGCAAGAATATAAACTTTACATAGCTTAAAATACCCAGCATCCTCTGCTTGGGAAGTGACCACATCTTTTTTTGCTGCTGACCAGAACCAAGAAACACAGATGTAGATGAAAATTGTTTTAATTTAAAAATTAACTAACTTTTAATGCCTAAGGAAGGGGACTATACAAATGGCTTGGAGGCCTTATTAATATTTTTGACCAAATGAATCCTCATTTTATTTAAGAAAGTTTCTCTCACACCTTCTCAAAGAAGTCTCTAAAAACACCATTCGAGGAGAAGTAATATCAACATACTCAGTGATAAATAATCTCTGAAGATGAAGTATTTGGATGAATCATGACTTTATGGTTTTTTATTTTATGAAGTTTATATTATTATTTTGTTGCTTCCTTTGTCCAGAATCAAAGACATGACAGCATTCTAATGAGCCATTTGCAAGTTTCCTTTGCTCTTAACATATATCACAACCTCTGTTCCTTTAAACTTATACAGAAATTTATCAGTGGTTACCAGAATTCAGTTTTTATCAAATTAAGAGTGTTTATACCAGAAATAAAAACAATAAAGCTAGTCAGAAGACCATGATCTTTGTACTATTTTTCCAGCTGTCCCTGTTAGAACTTATTGCCTGGTGCTTGGAACAACATTTTTCTTCCTGCCTGTGAGACCCTGAGATGTTGGACTTGGTGTTTGTTCTTTNGTTTTTATCAAATTAAGAGTGTTTATACCAGAAATAAAAACAATAAAGCTAGTCAGAAGACCATGATCTTTGTACTATTTTTCCAGCTGTCCCTGTTAGAACTTATTGCCTGGTGCTTGGAACAACATTTTTCTTCCTGCCTGTGAGACCCTGAGATGTTGGACTTGGTGTTTGTTCTTTCATTCAAAACATCAAGAACTACATCTCTGGGCAATTTAAAAACTGAGGACAGGAGTGAGCAAACAAAGTTCCTGTTCTTTAGCTCTGTGCTGGATGCAGACTGTGCAGTGGCAGTGGAAGTAAGGAACCAGAGGTTAGAAAGTGATCCTTGACCATTTGTTTCCTATCTTGGGGAGCCTGGTAAAGTGGAAAGATCCAGGGATCTTGGGAATCTGGCAGGCAAACTCTTGATGAATTGGACTTAGGCTGGTGTCTCACCGTCCTCAGTGCTGTTTCTGTTCCCGAGGTTTGACTGTGACATGGACCATCTGGGCTCCTTCTCTCAGCCTCTTCTAAAAAGACTCTAATGTGTTTTAGCTTCATTTCTTTCTACGAGCCCTTGCCTACTTAACTGAAGTACAACTTCTCTCTCGCTCTCTTTCTTTTTTTTTACTCTTCATTTCCCTATTCATTTCATTTTATTAAGTCTACTGATGACTTTTGGACATAATAAGAATAACACATTTTATTAAGCCAAATAAAATGAGCTAAAATTAATAAAGGGCTCCTCTTGCTGGCTCAGCAGTAAAGAATCTGCCTGCAATGCAGGAGACACATGTTTAATCCCTGGGACAGGACAATCTCATGGAGAAGGAATGGCAACCCACTCCAGTATTCTTGCCTGGAAAATTCCATGGACAGGGGATCCTGGTGGGCTACAATCCATGGGGTTGCAAAGAGGTGGACATGACTGAATGTGCACATGATATTAATAAACAGTGACAGCAACCTAGCTACAAAGCCCTCACAATTCAGTCTTTCTGTCATATCCAACTCTTTGTNTTAGTTACCTGAGCACATCTGACCTCACACCTTGCTCACTTCTCTACCTTAGTGTGGTGTTTTTGGCAGTTAACTGTCTCAATGTACTTTCTTACAAAAATGGGTTAATCATCTATCCTGGTGCAGAGGGTACTCAAGAATGTTTTTTTACAGAAAACATAGCATGTCTAGTACTATGGGCCTTAAGGGGAGTGGTAAAAAAGAGAAACTGTGTGTCCTGGAAGAGTAAGTTATCTGTGCAAATGCAGAGAAGAAGCCAAAGTAATCCATATGAAAAAAATAGCAATTAATAACTCTATGTGGGCATAGAACTTAAGAATGTATGGCTGAAAAAGACAGAGTAGTTGGGGTTAAGAAGGGCAACATAGGGAAATGTCATTAGTAGAAACAGAAAAGCTAATGCTTGTTAAACTGCCTTATGCTGCTGCTGCTAAGTCGCTTCAGTCATGTCCGACTCTGTGCGACCCCAGAAACAGCAGCCTACCAGGCTCCCCCATCCCTGGGATTCTCCAGGCAAGAACACTGGAGTGGGTTGCCATTTCCTTCTCCAATGAATGAAAGTGAAAAGTGAAAGTGAAGTCGCTCAGTCGTGTCCGACTCCTAGGGACCCCATGGACTGCAGCCCACCAGGCTCCTCCATCCATGGGATTTTCCAGGTAAGAGTACTAGAGTGGGGTGCCCTAAGGCAATCTAAATATGTATATCAAGTACCATACAGTAGGAACAAAGAAGCCAAAAATCTAATTGTCTAGCCAGAACTGATGACTGCTTGGGGCATCCATGATAAGCTGTAATCTTCAATTAATTGACTAAGTGGCCTAGAGGGTCTTGTTTCTCTTGTGCTTTTCAGTGACACAAGGACTTTTAAGACTTCCATCAACTGTTTTATTGATGAAGTTTCTAGAGTTTCACACAGATCATGCTTGTGATCTCAGAAGCAGCTCTGTGGGAATAGCGAGCTATTGGACTCAGAATTGAATCAGTATTGGGTAAAGAAGTGAAGTGAAGTGAAAACCGCTCAGTTGTGTCTGGCTTTGCGACCCCATGGACTATACAGTCCGTGGAGCTCTCCAGGCCAGAATACTGGAGTGGGTAGGCATTCTCTTCTCCAGGGGATCGTCCCAACCCAGGGATCGAATCCGGGTCTCCATCTTCCCAACCCAGGGACAGAGCCCAGATGTCCCACATTGCAGGCAGATTCTTTACCAGCTGAGCTACCAATGCTCCTGAAAGAAGATACGGAAATGTAAAGAGTTCTGGAAGCAGAATATAGGACAACTTTTAACTTTTGGCTAATTCGTATGACAAGACAATCACAAACCCATGAAGGACTCTACACTCTCAATCTACTGGAAAAAATATGTTTTAAAATATTAAGTCCTTTGTGCCATCCTAAAAGCACCCTATGTACTGTTCAGAGGGCTTCCCTGATGGCTCAGTAGGTACAGAATCTGCCTGCAACGCAGGAGACACATGCAAGTACCTACTCAGATCTGAATGCTACCAGATTTAGTTAATACTAAATAGTTACATTTTGATAACCAAACAATTTTAATTAATAGTTTTTTCATTATGCCTTTAAGTATACTTTCTCCAGATGTTTTCTTCTCCTGGAAAAATAAGCATAATTTTTGTTCTTCATCTTATTTTATTAGGATTAAGCACCAGCCTGTATAATATGCCAGTTTTGCTGCTGTTTGCATTATCTGCAAATACAATGAACTGGATCCTAAGTAATAAACTAAGAAATAGTGCAAGAATATAAACTTTACATAGCTTAAAATACCCAGCATCCTCTGCTTGGGAAGTGACCACATCTTTTTTTGCTGCTGACCAGAACCAAGAAACACAGATGTAGATGAAAATTGTTTTAATTTAAAAATTAACTAACTTTTAATGCCTAAGGAAGGGGACTATACAAATGGCTTGGAGGCCTTATTAATATTTTTGACCAAATGAATCCTCATTTTATTTAAGAAAGTTTCTCTCACACCTTCTCAAAGAAGTCTCTAAAAACACCATTCGAGGAGAAGTAATATCAACATACTCAGTGATAAATAATCTCTGAAGATGAAGTATTTGGATGAATCATGACTTTATGGTTTTTTATTTTATGAAGTTTATATTATTATTTTGTTGCTTCCTTTGTCCAGAATCAAAGACATGACAGCATTCTAATGAGCCATTTGCAAGTTTCCTTTGCTCTTAACATATATCACAACCTCTGTTCCTTTAAACTTATACAGAAATTTATCAGTGGTTACCAGAATTCAGTTTTTATCAAATTAAGAGTGTTTATACCAGAAATAAAAACAATAAAGCTAGTCAGAAGACCATGATCTTTGTACTATTTTTCCAGCTGTCCCTGTTAGAACTTATTGCCTGGTGCTTGGAACAACATTTTTCTTCCTGCCTGTGAGACCCTGAGATGTTGGACTTGGTGTTTGTTCTTTCATTCAAAACATCAAGAACTACATCTCTGGGCAATTTAAAAACTGAGGACAGGAGTGAGCAAACAAAGTTCCTGTTCTTTAGCTCTGTGCTGGATGCAGACTGTGCAGTGGCAGTGGAAGTAAGGAACCAGAGGTTAGAAAGTGATCCTTGACCATTTGTTTCCTATCTTGGGGAGCCTGGTAAAGTGGAAAGATCCAGGGATCTTGGGAATCTGGCAGGCAAACTCTTGATGAATTGGACTTAGGCTGGTGTCTCACCGTCCTCAGTGCTGTTTCTGTTCCCGAGGTTTGACTGTGACATGGACCATCTGGGCTCCTTCTCTCAGCCTCTTCTAAAAAGACTCTAATGTGTTTTAGCTTCATTTCTTTCTACGAGCCCTTGCCTACTTAACTGAAGTACAACTTCTCTCTCGCTCTCTTTCTTTTTTTTTACTCTTCATTTCCCTATTCATTTCATTTTATTAAGTCTACTGATGACTTTTGGACATAATAAGAATAACACATTTTATTAAGCCAAATAAAATGAGCTAAAATTAATAAAGGGCTCCTCTTGCTGGCTCAGCAGTAAAGAATCTGCCTGCAATGCAGGAGACACATGTTTAATCCCTGGGACAGGACAATCTCATGGAGAAGGAATGGCAACCCACTCCAGTATTCTTGCCTGGAAAATTCCATGGACAGGGGATCCTGGTGGGCTACAATCCATGGGGTTGCAAAGAGGTGGACATGACTGAATGTGCACATGATATTAATAAACAGTGACAGCAACCTAGCTACAAAGCCCTCACAATTCAGTCTTTCTGTCATATCCAACTCTTTGTAACCCCATGGACTGCAGCACACCAGGCCTCCCTGTCCATCACCAACTCCCAGAGTTTACGAAAATTCATGTCAATTGAGTCAGTGACACCATCTAACCATTCCATCCTCTGTCGTCCCCTTCTCCTCCTGCTCCCAACCCCTGCCAGCATCAGGGTCTTTTCAAATTAGTCAGTTCTTCGCATCAGGTGGACAAAGTATTGGAGTTTCAGCTTCAGCATCAGTCCTTCCAATGAATATTCAGAACTGATTCCCTTTATGATTGAATGTTTGATCTCCTTGCAGTCCAAGGGTCTCTCAAGAGTCTTCTCCAACACCACAGTTCAAAAGCATCAATTCTTCAGTGCTCAGTTTTCTTCATGGTCCAACTCTCATATCCACACATGATTACTGGAAAAACCATAACTTTGGCTACACAGATCTTTGCTGGCAAAGTAATGTCTCTGCTTTTTAATATGCTGTCTATATTGGTCATTGAGTTAGATAAGGCTGTGGTCCGCATGATCAGATTGGCTAGTTTTCTGTGATTATGGTTTCAGTGTGTCTGCCCTCTGACGCCCTCTTGCAGCACCTACCAGCTTACTTGGGTTTCTCTTACCTTGGATGTGGAGTATCTCTTCACAGCTGCTCCAGCAAAGCACAGCCACTGCTCTTTACCTTGGACGAGGGGTATCTCCTCACCACCGCCCCTCCTGACCTTGAACGTGGAGTAGCTCCTCTCGGCTCTCCTGTGCCCACGCAGCCACTGCTCCTTGGACGTGGGGTAGCTTCTCTAGGCAGCCGCCCGTGACCTCGGACGTCAGGTAGCTCCTCTCAGCCATGCTTCTGCACGGTCTGTAGCAAGCATGCCATGTGGGGCCACTCAAGACAGACGGATCATG
Source organism: Oreotragus oreotragus (assembly GCA_006410675.1). Lineage (NCBI taxonomy): Eukaryota > Metazoa > Chordata > Mammalia > Artiodactyla > Bovidae > Oreotragus > Oreotragus oreotragus. Next base: position 164,795 of record SJYX01018158.1, on the reverse strand, counting down.
GTGGAAAGGTCTGACAGAATGTGGTCCACAGGAGAAGGGAATGGCAAACCACGTCAGTATTCTTGCCTTGAGAATCCCATGAACAGTATGAAAAGGCAAAACGATAGGATACCAAAAGAGGAACTCACCAGGTCGGTAAGTGCCCAATATGCTACTGGAGATCAGTAGAGAAGTAACTCCAGAAAGAATGAAGGGATGGAGCCAAAGCAAAAACAATACCCAGTTGTGCATGTGATTGGTGATAGAAGCAAGGTCCGATGCTGTAAAGAGCAATATTGCATAGGAACCTGGAATCTTAGGTCCATGAATCAAGGCAAATTGGAAGTGGTCAAACAAGAGATGGCAAGGGTGAACGTCGACATTCTAGGAATCAGCGAACTAAAATGGACTGGAATGGGTGAATTTAACTCAGATGACCATTATATCTACTACTGCGGGCAGGAATCCCTCAGAAGAAATGGAGTAGCCATCATGGTCAACAAAAGAGTCCGAAATGCAGTACTTGGATGCAATCTCAAAAACGACAGAATGATCTCTGTTCNCTTTCATACTGTTCATGGGGTTCTCAAGGCAAGAATGCTGAAGTGGTTTGCCATTCCCTTCTCCAGTGGATGTTTTGTCAGACCATGTTGACCCATCCATGGGTCAGCACCATGGATGGGTCATTTCCACCATGTTGACCCATCTGTGTTGAGTGGCCATACACAGTGTGGCTCATAGATTCATTGAGTTAAACAAGACTGCAATCCATGTGATCAATTTGGTTAGTTTTCAGTGATTGTGGTGTCCATTCTGTCTGCTCTCTGATGGATGAGGATAAGAGGCTTGTGGAAGCTTCCTGATGGGAGGGACTGGCTGTGGGTAAATCTGAGTCTTGCTCTGGTGGGCAGAGCCATGCTCAGTGAATCTTCTAGTTCTGCTTCATTGACTTACCATCTACTTTGACATAAATAAACATTGACATAAACATCTACTTCATTGACATTAACATCTAGTTCTGCTGCATTGACTACGCTAAAGCCTGTGACACTGTGGATCACAACAAACTTTGGGAAATTCTTCAAGAGATGGGAATACCAGGTCACCTTACCTACCTCCTGTGAAAACCTATATGTAGGTCAAGAGGCAACATGGAACAATGGACTGGTTCCAAATTGGGAAAGGAGTATGTCAGGGCTGCATATTGTCCCCTGCTTGTTTAACTTATATGCAGAGTACATCATGCAAAACGCTGGATTGGATGACATGCAAGCTGGAATCAAGATTGCCAGGAGAAATACCAATAACCACAGACATGCAGATGATACCACCCTTATGGCAGAAAGCGAAGAGGAACTAAAGAGCCTCTTGATGAGTGTGAAACAGGGGAGTGAAAAAAACTGGCTTAAAATTCAACATTTAGAAAACTGAGATCATGGCATCTGGTCCCAATACTTCATGGCAAACAGAGAACAGTGGAAACAGTGATAGATTTTATTTTCTAGGGCTCCAAAATCACTGTGGACCATGACTGCAGCCATGAAATTAGATGATTGCTTCTTGAAAGGAAAGTCCCTTGGATTGCGAGGAGATCAAACTAGTGAATCCTAAAGGAAATAAATCTTGAATGTTCATTAGAAGGACTGAAGCTGAAACTCCAGTACTTTGGCCACCTGATGTGAAGAGCTGAGTCATTGGAAAAGACCCTGGTGCTGGGAAAGATGGAGGGCAGGAGAAGGGGATAACGGAGTACCAGATGGTTGCATGGCATCAGCGGCTCAATGGACATGAGTTTCGGCAGGCTCAGGGAGATGGTGGAGTACAGGGAGGCCTGGTGTGTTGTGGTCCATGGGGTTGGAAAGAGTCGGACACGACTGAGTGACTGAACAACAACAGCACAGCAAGTGATAATAAGTCATTAAAAGTGAAGTTGCTCAGTCGTGTCCGACTCTGCGACCCCATGGACTGCAGCATACTACGCTCCTCTATCTGTGGGATTTTCCAGGCAAGAGTGCTGGAGTGGGTTGCTATTTCCTTCTCCAGAGGATTTTCCTGACCCAGGGATTGAACCCAGGTCTCCCGCACTGTAGGCAGACGCTTTACCGTCTGAGCCACCAGGGAAGTCCCTAATAAGTCATTAGCCAAAAAAAAGTGAGAAATGCATATTAAAATGATGTATAACTTTACCCACATTTATTTAAAAATGTATTACAATATCAAACAGCAAACTTCAACAGTGCAAAATTGCAGTTACTTTTGGCACCAGTTGAATAGATTAACATTATAATTGACCTGGCCAACCAGGGTGAGGAGAGGCTTACATCTTTCTCTTTCCACCTAAGTGTCTTGCTACTGGAGCTTCCCTCATAGCTCAGTCGCAAAAGAAGCCACCTGCAATGCCGGAGACCCCGGTCTTGCTTTATTTCCAAGCAGAAGTGTAACAAGACTGGATCATTCTTTATGCACTACACCATTGGTTAGCATTCACTAGTGTTCCTTTATTAATGTGAATAATAGACATTATTCAGTTTCATACTTATTTTTGGCTTTTTATGTTCATTTTCGTTGTTCCCTTTAAAAGAATGAAAACTCTTAAGTATATGCAATTGCATTGACTACATACATATTTTATGGCAATATAAGACACTGACCCTTTGACAGATTTTTTTCCTAAGTGAAAACGTAATACAATGAGTATTTTCAACTATTTTATGAGAACGTAAGTTCAGTAGGATGTAAGTGTAAAGTATATCTTGGGATACAGATGATAGGAAAATGGGACCTGGGACACCAATTTGTGGATCTTGGCATGGGTAGAATATTACTAAACATTTAAGAAAACTTGAAAAATTGGATTAGTGACATTAGAAATGCCCAGTTGGCTAACATTATGTTTTTATTAGCCAGATAAAACAACTGAGTTGTAAAGATGTATTTTCCATGGTGCCGTCATGAACCTGTTGCTGGGCAGGAATAGACACACATATGAGAATGGACTTGGTGGACACAGTAGTGGGGAGAGAGTGGGATGGATTGAGAAAGTAGCATTGAAACATACACGTTGCTGCGTGTGAAACAGATGGCTGCGGGAAGTTACTGCATAACACAGCTCAGCCTGGTGCTCTGTGATGATCTCAGAGTTGGAATGGGCCGGGAGGGAGGCTCCAGAGGGAGGGGACATATGTATACTTACTGCTAATTCAAATTGTTGTATGGCAGAAACCAATACCACTGTAAAGCAATTATCCTCCAGTTAAAAATTAAAAAATTAAAAATTATTTTTCTATTCAGTAAGTATTTGTAGAACTATCTGCCAGGGGTAGTGTTGAGTGTTGAAGTTTGTAGTGATGAAATTATATTTAATTTTGTTTTAGAGTTAATAACCCACTTAATATATATATTTTTTTAATTAAGGAATTGGACTTTGTAAAAAAGGAATAAAGAAGAGTTTTCTGCAAGGATCACATCTAAGTGCACTTTTTGCTGATACATCACTTCTAGTAAGACTTTTTTTCATTTTTCTATGTTATGAAGTAAATAAATACAATGGGAATCTTTTTGAAAAAAAATCGACTGTCTCGTGAGCTTGAATAACAGTCATTTTGGAGTTTACATTGGGGATTAATGTAGATTAATTAAGGAAATGTGTAAAATCCAGTCTAATATTCACATACACACAATATATGTAATACTGTATGGTGACAGTTTCTTGAATAGTGACACTGCTGAGATAATTCCAAACTTTTACATCTTTTCCACTTTAATCTTCCATGACAATTACACATATTTGAAAATAAAGAAAATATATAGTCCATACTTACTGAGACAATAAGTTGGCACAATAGAGGGATTTTCAAATGAAAGACGAAGTGGACAGGTGTAGCCATATTACTTGAAAGGTTAGAAGGATTGAAGGAAAAAATTAAGCAAATTTAAGAAATCTTTTTAATGTGAACTTTTTTTGTGACTTGTTTTTTGACTTAACTCATGCGCCCGTATTTGCAGAGTTCTAGAGTAGGCTATTTTGATTTAAAAACTTACATTGGCCTAGCTTAGTTGTTTCAATATGCTAGTAAATGTATAGTTCTCAAAAAGCTTTCATAAGTGAAACTTCACCTGAATTCTGTTTTCTGTTCAAAATGGAAGAGAAGTGAGTTATAGTAATATTAGAATGTTGCAAAATAATGTAATTTTACAAAACATTAGGGGATGGTTTTTGGTGTGTCATAATATGTTCACATTGACATTCTATTAGATATAATTGATCAAACCTGATGGTTATGTTAGTAAATCTTGTGAAAGGTACTTAAAATATTTTCTGTTGTTTCTATTCTTTTCATTTTAAGAACTTAATGTAAGGTTTAAATTTTTCCTTCAGTGGTAGAAAGAACTTTTATGAACTTACAAAATGAGTTTTTTCTTATAATACTTTATTCCGATATCAAGTTTCCTATGGTTATACATTTTTCTTGTTAAATCTTGACTGCAGAACAACCCATTTTATGATATTCTTCAGGTTAGGGAGCTAGGGGAAAGGTATTTTTTTAATTGAAAAGTATTCTTTAGTTGAAAACTTGTATATACACAGGAAGAATGGAGAAAATGAAGTTTAATTCACATTTTAAAATATAAATCTTGTTTAATTCAAAATTTAAAATATGTCTTGTTTAGTTTTCTATAAATCTTTCAATGTTTGTTTTTTTTCTTTTCTCATCTCATATGTATATATTTTGTTCACTAATAGCTCAACACTGAGTGGTTTGAATTAAAGCACTGCAGGAATTTAGCCACTTCCATTCCAGCGAATTTTCCCTATAATTTCCCTATATTTCTGTATTTTCCCTGAACCTCTGGTGGCTATGAGCATAGCTTTAGCTGTTTTATTTGCTTCAGGGAATCGTCTGTGATAACTTCTTTTACTCAGTTCTAATAGCAGGCTTTGCATGGTTCTGAGAGTTGTGATTGAATTAAGCACTACTTGGCTTGGAGTTACCGAGTACTTAGAGGGAAATGTTCTTTTCTTTTGAGTAGTTTCAAATGTTGACTTAAGAACCTCAGATTTGTTTTCCTTAATGATTATTCTGCCCTAATTTGAAGTAGAAATTGGAGGAATTGGCACAGATATTGGGCAGTATTTTCCCTACCTTTTTTCTTTTTCTTCAAGTCTTGAAACTGCTTTAGGCTCTTATATTTCAAGTCTTTTATCTCATTGGAGTTAATTTTAATGTATGGTATTACATAAGAGATGAGATTTATTTCCTTGCCTATGAAAGTCAAATTGTTCAAGAAGCATTATTGAAAAGGTTGTATTTTTCCCTACTGAACTACCTTGGCAACTTTGTTGAAAATCAGTAGACATTATATGTGGGCCTTTTTCAGAACCCTATTATATCTATTGATCTATGTATCTATCCTTATGACGTTACTGTCCTGATTATCATAGCTTTATGTAAGTCCTAAAATCAGGTAGTGTAAACCCGCCACCTTTGCTCTTTTGTTTCAAGGTTGTTTTCTAGCCTAAGTTCTTTCCATTTTTGTGTATTTTAGAATTACCTTGTCATTTTCGGCAGAGAAGCCTTAACAAGATTTTGATTATGAATGCTATTATCATGGAGGCTAATTGGGAGCAGATTAGTTTCTTAAGGATGTTGAGTCTTCTGATGCATGAACTTGATACCTCTCCCCATTTAAGTTGTCTTTAGTTTCTCAGCAATAGTTTGTAGTTTTCACTGTAAAGATATTGCATATATTTTGTTGGTTTCTGTTTACTATTTTTATGTTATTATGAATGGTTATGTAATATCAGTTCCAACTGTTTTTCGTATATAGCAATATAATAGATTTTGGCATAAAACCTTGTAATTTATGATTCTGCTAAACTCACTAGCTCTGGTGGCAGTTTTGTGGATTCCTTCAGATGTTCTGGGCAGACCCTCATCTTGTCTGTAAATGGACTATTTTACTTCTACCTTTTCAATTTTTATACCTTTTATTTCTTTTGTTGGTTTATTGCACTGCCTAGTAGTCTCAGTGCAATGTTAAATAGAAGTGATGAGCTGACATTGTTGCCTTACTCCTGATCTTAAGTCTTTTACCATTAAGTACATTGTACAACAGTGTATATATGTTGTATATAAATTGTTGTAAAAATTCAGATTTGTGTTAATGAGAGATGCTTTCATATATGTTCACGGTATACATGGGTTTGTAGTTTTCTAAAATATTTTTAATTGTAGGGTATTTGCTTTATAATGTTGTGTTGGTTCCTGCTGTACAGCAGCATGAATCAGCTGTAAATATGACTGTATGGATCACAGTAAACTGTGGAAAATTCTGAAAGAGATGGGAATACCAGACCACTGACCTACCTCTTATGCAGGTCAGGAAGCAACAGTTAGAACTGGACATGGAACAACAGACTGGATCCAGATAGGAAAAGGAGTACATCAAGGCTGTATATTGTCACCCTGCTTGTTTGACTTCTATGCAGAGTACATCATGAGGAAGGCTGGGCTGGAAGAAGCACAAGCTGGAATCAAAGTTGCTGGGAGAAATATCAGTAACCTCAGATATGCAGATGACACCACCCTTTATGGCAGAAAAGAAGAGGAACTAAAGAGCCTCTGGTGAAAGTGAAAGAAGAGAATGAAAAGTTTGGCTTAAAACAACGTTGAAAAAATGAAGTTTGTGACATCCAGTTCCATCACTTCATGGCAAATAGATGGGGAAACACTGCAAACAGCAACAGACTTTATTTTTTAGGGCTCCAAAATCACTGCAGATGGTGACTGCAGCCATGAAATTAAAAGACCCTTGCTCCTTGGAAGAAAAGTTATGACCAGCCTAGATAGCATATTAAAAAGCAGAGACATTACTTTGCCGACTAAGGTCCATCTAGTCAAGGCTATGATTTTGCCAGTAGTCATATATGGATGTGAGAGTTCGGCTATAAAGAAAGGTGAGCACTGAAGAACTGATGCTTTTGAACTGTAGTGTTCACAGTTCAAAGGAAGAGAAGACTCTTGGGAGTCCCTTGGACTGCAAGGTGATCCTACCAGTCCATTCTAAAAGAGACCAGTCCTGAGTGTTCATTGGAAAGACTGACGTTGAAGCTGAAACTCCAATACTTTGGCTACCTGATACGAAGAGCTGACTCCTTGGAGAAGACCCTGATGCTGGGAAAGATTGAAGGCAGGAGAAGAAGGGGATGACAGAGGATGAGATGGCTGGATGGCATTACCAACTCAATGGACATGAGTTTGAGTGAACTCCGGGAGTTGGTGATGGACAGGGAGGCCTGGCATGCTGCGATTCATGGGGTTGCAAAGAGTCGGACACAAATGAGCAACTGAACTGTACTGAATACATATATCCCCTCTCTTGAGTCCCTCTTCCACTCCTCACATCCCACCCATCTAGGTCGTCAGAGAGCATCAAGCTCAGCTCCCTGTATTACACAGCAGCTTCCCACTGGCTTAACTGTTTTGCACATGGTAGTATGTATATGTCAGTGCTGCTCTCTCAATTCGTCCCACCTTCTCCTTCCGCTACTGTGTCCATAAATGTGTTTATATCTGCATCTCTATTTCTGCCCTGCAGATAGGTTCGTCAGTACTATTTTTCTAGAGTCCATGTATAATAATTCATTCTGTATGACAGACTCTAGGTTTATGCACCTCATTACAGCTGACTCAGTTTTGTTCCTTTTTATGGATAAGCAATATTCTATTCTATATATGTACCACAACTTCTTTATCCATTCATCTGTTGATGGACATCTAGGTTGCTTCCATGTCCTGGTTATTGTAAATAGTGCTACAGTGAACACTGGGGTACTTATGTCTTTTTGAATTATGGTTTTCTTAGGGTGTATGCCCAATAGTGGGGTCTGGGTCATATGGTAGATTTATTCCTAGCTTTTAAAAGAATCTCCATATTGTTCTCCACAGTGGCTGTATCAATTTACATTCCCACCAGCAGTGCCCGAGGGTTCCTTCTTCTCCACATCCTCTCCAGCATTTATTGTTTGTACATTTTATGATGATGGCCATTCTGACCTCTGTGAGGTGATACTTTATTGTAGTTTTAATTTGTGTTTCTGTAATGATGAGTGATGTTGAGCATCTTTTCACGTGTTTGTTGGCATGAAATATCTTCTTTGGAGAAATGTCTGCTTAGGTTTTTGGCCCATTTTTTGATTGAGTTGTTTATTTTTTCTAAAGTTGAGCTGCATGAGCTGCTTGTGTATTTTGGAGATTAATCCTTTATCCATTGCTTCATTTGTGATTATTTTCTCCCAGTCTGAGGGTTGTCTTTTCATCTTGTTTATAGATTCATTTGCTGGGCAAAAGCTTTTATGTTTAATTAGGTCTTATTTGTTTATTTTTGTTTTTATTTCCATTACTCTAGGAGCTGGATCAAAGAGGATCTTGCCTTAATTTATGTAAAAGAGTGTTGCCTGTGCTTTCCTTTAAGAGTTTCACAGTGTCTGACCTTTCATTTAGGTCTGTAATCCATCTTGAGTGTACTTTTGTGTATGACAATAGGAAGCGTAATTTCATTCTTATTATGTGTAGCTGTGCAGTTTTCCCAGCATCATTAATTGAAGAGGCTGTCTTCTCCATTGTATATTCTTGCCTCCTTTTTCAAAAATAAGGTGCCCCTAGGTGTGTGGGTTTATCTTTAGGGTTTCTATCTTGTTCTTTTGGTCTTTATTTCTGTTTTTGAGCCAGTACCGTACTGTCTTGATGACTATAGCTTTGTAGTATAGTCTAAAGTCAGGAAGGCTGATCCTTCTAGCTCTGTTTTTCTTTCTCAAGATTGGTATGTAGTTCTTTAAAATAATATCTTTGTCTGGTTTTTATATCAGGATAATAGAATGAGTTAGAAAGATTTTTTTCTCAAAAAGTTTTTATATAGTTGTTGTTCTTCTCTAAGTGTTTGGTGGTACTGTTCAGTCACCACTCATGTCCAACTCTTTGCAACCCCATGGACTGCAGTGTGCTAGGCCTCCCTGTCCCTCACCATCCCCTGAAGTTTGCCCAATTTCATGTCCATTGCTTTGGTGATGCCATCCAGCCATCTCATCCTCTTATGCCCTTTTCTCCTTCTGCTCTCAATCTTTCCCAGCATCAGAGACTTTTCCAGTAAGTCAGCTCTTGGCCTCAGATGACCAAAATACTGGACTTCTAGCTTCAGCATTAGTCCCTCCAACAAGTACTCAGAGCTGATCTCCCTCAAGATTGACTGGTTTGATCTTGCTGTCCAAGGGACTCTCAAAGAGTCTTCTCCAGCTCATGGTTTGAAGGCATCAGTTCTTTGTTACTCTGCCTTCTTTACAGTCCAGCTCTCACAACCATATGTGACCACTGGGAAGACCATAGTCTTGACTATACGCACCTTTGTCGGCAGAGTGATGTCTCTGCTTTTCAACATACTGTCTAGGTTTGTCGTAGCATTCCTGCTAAGAAGCAGACATCTTCTGATCTCATGGCTGCAGTCACCATCTGCAGTGATTTTAGAGCCCAGGAAGAGGGAATCTGTCACTACTCCTTTTCCCCTTCTGTTTGCCATAAAGTAATGGGGATAGATGTCATGATCTTAGTTTTTTTAATATTTAGTTTTAAGCTGGCTCTTTCACTCTCCTCCTTCACCTTCATTAAGAAGCTCTTTAGTTCCTCTTTGATTTCAGCCATTAGAGTGGTATCATCTGCATATCTGAGGTTGCTGGTGTTTCTCCTGCCTATCTTGATTCCAGGTTGTAACTCATTCAGCCTGACATTTCTCGTGATGTGCTCAGCATATAGATGAAACAAATAAGGTGACAGCAGACAACCCGGTCGTACTACTTTCTCAATCTTGACCCAGTCAGTTTTTCCACTGTTACTTCCTGACCCACATACAGGTTTCTCAGGAGACAGGTAAGATGGTTTGGTATTCCCATCTCCTTTAAGACCTGAATTACCGTGATATTGAATGGCTTGCCTTGGAAACAACTGAGATCATTCTCTCATTTTTGAGGCTGCATCCAAGAGAGCCCATCCATTTTGGGCTCTCTTGTTGATTATGAGGGCTATTCCATTTCTTCTGTGGGATTCTTGCCCACAGTAGTAGATGATAATGGTCATCTCAGTTAAATTCACCCATTCCTGTCCATTTTAGTTCACTGATTCCCAAGATATCGATGTTTATTCTTACCATCTCTGGCTTGACCACCTCCAATTTGCTTTGATTCATGGACCTAACATTCCAGGTTCCTATCAATAATGTTCTTTGCAGCATTGGATTTTACTTTGATCACCAGACATCCACTACTGAGCATTGTTTCCGCTTTTCCCAGCTGCATGCATCATTCTTTCTGGGGCTCTCCACTCTTCCCCAGTAGCATATTGGACACCTTCAGATCTGGGGGACTCATCTTTAGGTGTCATATCTTTTTGTTCATTTATACAGTTCATGAGGTTCTCATAGCAATTATGCTGGGGTGATTTGCTACCCCACTGTTTGGTAGAATTCACCAAAGTAGATCTCTGGCCTTGGAGTTTCTTTGTGGGAAGATTTTAAACTGTGGATTTGATTTATTTGATTGAATAAATTGATATTAGCCTATTCAGATATATATTAATTTTTTTGAATAGCTTTAGTTTATGTGTCTTAAAGAATTTGTTTTTACCTAGGTTGTCTAATTTATTGGCATGAAGTTTCATATTTCTTTATTCTTTTAGTATTTGAAGGATCTATAGTGATATCCTGTCTTTCTAGTATTTGAGACTACCATTTTCTAAAAGAGCACTTAATATTTAAAATTTTTTCTCTGTCTGCATCATACAGGGAGAAGGCAGTGGCAACCCACTCTAGTACTCTTGCCTGGAAAATCCCATGGGCAGAGGAGCCTGGTGGGCTGAGGTCCATGGGGTCACTAACAGTCGGACACAACTGAGCGACTTCACTTTCACTTTTCACTTTTCTGCATTGGAGAAGGAAATGGCAAGCCACTCCAGTGTTCTTGCCTGGAGAATCCCAGGGATGGGGGAGCCTGGTGGGCTGCCGTTTATGGGGTCGCACAGAGTCGGACACGACTGAAGCGACTTAGTAGTAGTAGTAGTAACATCATACAGAGTATCTTTACATGTGTTTGTACACATGAAGTTCAAAGAATTCTTAAGATCCTTTGTGATTTTTTTCTTGGACCTATATAATTTCCAAATAGTTCCTTAATTTTCTAGATGTTTTTCTCTAATAGTTTTTTAATTTAATTCTGTTGTGGTTCAATAACATACTTCCTGTGTTTATTATAGAGTGCAGAATGTTGTCTGTAAACAAATGTTTTGTGTATGCTTAATAAGAATGTGTATTCTGTGTTGTTGAGTGAAGCTTTCTAAAAATATTAGTCAGATTGATTGGTAGTGTTCTTCAAGATTTGTCCCTTCTGATTTTCCATTTGTTGCAGTAATTGCTGAGAGAAGGATTTGGAAATCTTCAGCTTTAATTGTGAATTTGTCTTTTTCTCCCTTCACTTACTGATTCATGTATTTTGAAGCTCTATTAATAGGTACATGCATTTTAAAATATATTTTTGATGAATTGAGCCTTCTGACTTGAAATAGCCCTCTTTATCTCTGGTAATATGTTGTGGAGTTATTTCTGAAATAAGTTGTATAGTTCCTGACAGAAAGTCTGCTGTTATTTTTTGTTGCCTCATATGTAAACTTTCTATTTTGTTTGATTGCTCTTCAGCCTTACAGCTTTTTCAGTGATTGTGATTATGATGTCATTTGATTATAATTTTTTATCAATTATATGCCTTCATATGGTTTCTTTGAGAAAATGATGTTTTAGTGTTTTTGAGTGTTTTTTGATAAACAAATTTAGAAACATTGGCCACTGTTTCTTCCCAGTATCCACTAATCCTAGGCAATATTTTGGAGGGAGGTAATTTCAGTTAAACAGTTGAGATTGTGTTTTTTGGCCCTTGACTCCCTACCCCCTTTCATTATTTGAATAGTTAATGTCATGTTTCTAGGTTCACTGATTTTTTTTTTTTATTTTAGATGATTTTTCCTCTCTCTTCAACCTCTTTATGTTTTGCCATATTAATGATTTAACCTGAAACATTAAAAATAAATCTATAATGAGAAGTGATATTTTGGTGTTATGATTTTAGAAAGGACACAGTATTTAGTATCTCAGTTGTCTTAACTTTTCTAAAAGGTAGTCTTTTGGATGTAGTATAGCCAGGCCACAGCTAGCCCTTGCAGAGTTAGATAAAAGCTCTTTTCCCAGTTTTAGATGGATAATGCTCTCTGCCAGGGTTCAGGGTTTAGAGAGTGGAGAACAAACTGGATTCAGTCCCCATTCTCCTTCTCTCGGCCGTATGTCCATGTGCAGGGTACAGCCTCCATCTTTATTCATGTTGCTTTGAGACCTTATGATTTCTTGCCTTTGTTATGATACAGTTATAGCATTAGAAATGTTTTCTCAGGCCAGAATATCTATCACGATATCCACAAGTTTGTTAGGCAGTCTCTTTTGTAGTTAGTATGGGATTATTTTCTCAATGCTTTCTGTACTTTGTACCATTATTGATCTTATTTCTTGAATCATATGTTAATGTTTTTGAATTTTACCTAAAATTTATAACAGTATAAGTATAAGAGCTTCATAAAATTAAGTGTAATTGTTTGTAGGGCATGTTTTGCCTTTACATAAGTTATATAGCAAAACTGCATTTTCAAATAATAGCTATAAGTATATAACCTTTATATTCAAAGTAAAATTTGTTTTCCATGTTGAATCATGTCATTAAGTACTGACCAGTAGCCATCACTATGTTCACAACATATCTTTGTATTTTTAAAATGTGTAATTAGGATTCAGTATGTGCAATTTTAGATGAAATGGAATGCTTTGCTCATTTTCCATAAAACAATAGTTAAGTGATAGTGTTAATTTAGAATTTGAATTTTTGCCTGGATTTAATTGTTTGTGAGCAATAATTAAAGCATTCTATTTTAGAGGAAGAAAAATGTTCTTATATTAAAATTAACTGAAAGATAATTCTGTAGGAGCAGGGAATCTCTAATTGCATTGAAACTTACAGTAAAATAGTCTCCCTCAGGTTCCTGTGACTATGAGAATGAGTGGTTATTTTGTTTATATAGTTTATAAGGAAATGCAAGACATCATTTGTGCCTGTGTGTGAATGTGTGGTTGCATTGCCCACTGAAAATTGGGATGAAAACTGGCACTGCTTGATTTTTTTGAATATTTTTTATTAAAGTGGATGACTACTAGAGTTTCTGGCTTGTTTAGATCAGTTTTTTCCCCTTGTGTGCTGTGGTCCTGTATTAAGTTGCTTCAGTTGTGTCTGACTCTTTGTGACCCTATGCACTGTAGCCTATCAGGCTCCTCTGTCCATGGGGTTCTCCAATCAAGAATACTGGAGTGGATTGCCACGCCCTTCTCCAGGGGATATCAACCCAGGGATTGGAAAGCCCTTTTCTTTTTGTAGTAGATAAAAATTAAAGGACCTATGACATTCATGTTTAAATGCAATAAAAAAAATAACATGCTGCTAAAAAACCAGTGGGTCAGCAATGAGATCAAAGAAATCAGTTAATACCTTGAGACAAATGACAAAATAGAGTCTTACAAAATCCATGGGATGCCCAGAAGTAATTTGATGAGACATAGTGATATAGTTCATAGTGATATAGGCTTTCCTCAAAAAACAAGAAAAATCTCAACTAATAATCCAACCTACCACTTAAAAGAATTAGAAAAAGAAGAAACAAAACCCAAAGTCAGCAGAAGGAAGGAAATTAATATGAGTGGAAACAAATAAAATAAGAGATCAACAAGTAATAGAAAAGATCAATAGAACCAAGAGCTGGTTTTGTGAAAGGATATACAAATTTGACAGGTCTCTGGCTAGGCTCAAAGAAATAAGAAATGAAAGAAGAAAAATAACAACTGATACTATAGAAATACAAAAAACTGTAAGATAATATTATGAACAATTATATACCAGCAAACTGTACAGTCTAGAAAAAATGAACAAGTTCTAGAAGCATATAGCCTACTAAAACTTAATCAGAAAGAAGTAGGTAATTTGAATAGACTAAACACTAGATGTGAAATAGAATCTGTAATTTAAAAAAAAAACTCCTTGCAAACAAAAGTTCAAGACCAGATGCCTTCACTGGGAAATTCTACTAAACATACAAAGAACTTATACCAATCTTTCTTAAAGTCTTCCAAAAGATTAAATAGGAGGGAACACTCCCAAAGTCATCCTGTGATGCTGCCATCACCCTGATACCAAAATCAGACAAAGACACAACCAAAAAAGAAAATTACAGGCCAGTATCTTTGATGAATATAGATACAAAAATTCTGAACAAAATATTAGCAACCCAAATCCAGCAACACATAAAAATACACTACAGACAGATTGGATTTATCCCAGGGTGTGTGAACAAGGATGGTTCACATACACAAATCAATGAATGTGACACTACATTAAGAAAAGAAAAGGCAAAATCCACATTATCATCTCAATAAGTGCAGAAAAAACATCCATTAGTGATAAAAACTCACACCAAAGTGGGTATAGTGGGAACATATCTGAACATAATAAAAGCCATTTATGACAAGTTCATAGCCAACATAATACTCTGGTGAAAAGCTGAAAGCCTTCTTGCTAGTTGATGAGCAAGCCAAGGGTTCCCACACTTTTTTTCAACATAGTATTGGAAGTCCTAGTCACAGTAGTCAGACAAGAAAAAGAAAAGGTATGCACATTGGAAGGGAAGGGGTAAAATTGTCATTATTTATAGATAACATAATACTCTGTATTGTTGTTGTTGTTGATCGGTGGCTCAGTTGTGTCTGACACTTTGTGACCTCGTGGACTATAGTACGCCAGGCTTCTCTGTCCTTAACCATCTCCCAGAGCTTGCTAAAACTCGTGTTCATCAAGTTGGTGATGCCATCCAACATCCTCTGTCATCCTCCTGCCTTCAGTCTTTCTCAGCTTCAGGGGCTTTTCTAATGAGTCAGCTCTTCACATCAGGTTGCCAATGTATTAGAGCTTCAGCTTCAGCATCAATCCTTCCAGTGAATATTCAGGATTGATTTCCTTTAGGATTGACTGGTTAGATCTTGCAGTCCAAGGGACTTTCAAGAGTCTTCTCCAACTCCACAGTTCAAAAGCATCAATCTTTCGGTGCTCAGCCTTTCTTTATGGTCCAACTCTCATATCCATACATGACTACTAGAAAAATCATAGCTTTGACTAGATGGATCTTTGTTGGCAAAGTAATGTCTCTTCTTTCTAATGTGCTGTCTAGGTTTGTCAGCTTTTCTTCCAAGCATCAAGCATTTTTTAATTTTATGATTGCAGTCACCATCTGCCAANATCCATACATGACTACTAGAAAAATCATAGCTTTGACTAGATGGATCTTTGTTGGCAAAGTAATGTCTCTTCTTTCTAATGTGCTGTCTAGGTTTGTCAGCTTTTCTTCCAAGCATCAAGCATTTTTTAATTTTATGATTGCAGTCACCATCTGCCAAAAACCCTAAAGATTCTACACAAAAATTAATACGTGAAATCAGCAAGGTAGGAGGATATAAGATTAATATACAGAAATGTGTTGTATTTCTTTACAATAACAATGAAATATCAGAAAGAGAAAATTAAAAAAAAACCCCATTTAGAATCACATCAAAGAAATACCTAGGAATAAATCTAACTGAAGAGGTGAAAGACCTGTATGCTAAAACTATTAAGACATTGATAAAGGAAATTGAAGGTGATTCAGAGAAATAGAAATATATCCTATACTGTTGGATTGGAAGAGTGAATATTATTAAAATGGCCATACCTCAGAGTAATCTAGTGATTTATTGCAATCCCTATAAAAATACCGATGACATTTTTTTTCACAGAAATACATCAAATACTAAAATTTGAATGAAACCATAGAAGACTCCGAACTACCAAAACAGTGTTGAGGCAAAAGAAGAAAGCTGGAGACAAAACCCTCCCAGACTTTAGAGACTACCACAGAGCTACAGTAATCAAAATATTATGGTATTGGCACAAAAAAATAGACATAATAGATCAATGGAACAGAATAGAGGGCCCAGGAATAAGCCTATGCACCTTCAGTCAGTCTTAGAGGAGGCAAGAATGTACAGTGGAGAAAAAAGTGGTCTCTTTGATCAGTGGTGTTGGGAAAGCTGGGCAGCTGCATGTGAAGTTAGAACACACCCTCACACTGTGCACAAAAATAAACTCAAAATGCTTTAGAAATTTAAGACATATCACTATAGAACTCCTAGAATAGGACATAGGTAAAACAGTCTCTGACGTAAATCATAGTAATATTTGTTTATATCAGTCTTCCAAGGTAAAAGAAATAATAGCAAAAATAAGCAAATGGGAGCTAATTAAACTTAAAAGTTTTTGCACAGCAAAGGAAACGATCAACAAAACAAAAAAAACAACCTGTGGAATGGGGGAAGATATTTGCAAATGACCAGCAGGAACTTAATTTCCAAAATATGCAAGCAGTTCATAAAATTCAGTATAAGAGAACAATCTAATCAGAAAATGGGCGGAAGAACTAAGTAGATGTTTCACCAAAGGAGATGCACAGATGGTCAGTAGGTACATGAAAAGATGCTCAATTTTGCTAATTATTAGAGAAGTGCAAATCAAAACTACAGTAACATAGCACCTCATGCTGGTCAGAATGGTCATCATCAGAAAGTCTACAGGTGATAAATGCTGGAGAGACTGTGGAGATTAGGGAACCTTGTACACTGTTGGTGGCAATGTAAATTGGTGTTGCCACTATGAAAAACAGTATGGAGGTTCCCTGGAGGTTCTTAAAAACCAAAAATGGAATTATTAATGCTGTATGATTCAGCAGTCTTAACCCGAAGTTTGTATCTGGAAAAGACGAAAACTCCTAATTCAG
Organism: Oreotragus oreotragus; assembly: GCA_006410675.1. Classification (NCBI taxonomy): domain Eukaryota; kingdom Metazoa; phylum Chordata; class Mammalia; order Artiodactyla; family Bovidae; genus Oreotragus; species Oreotragus oreotragus. The sequence goes on along the minus strand of SJYX01018158.1, from coordinate 147,828 downwards.
AAAGGCAAACACATGCACCCCAGTGTTTAGAGCAGCACCATTCACAATAGCCAAGACATGGAACCAACTTAAGTGTCCACTGGATAAAGAATAGATGAGGAAGATGGGAGAGAGAGAGAGAGAGTGTGTGTGTACAGCATGTATAGCTGTCATGCAAAGGAGTGAAGAATACCATGGAAAGCGAGGTTTGTCAGACAAAGACAAATGTCATATGGCATCACTTACATGTGGAATCTACAAAATAATGCAAATGAGTCTATTTACAAAACAGAAACAGACTCACACACATAGGAAACAGTCTTACAGTTACAAAGGGGAGAAGGGATGAGGAGAGGTAAATTAGGAATCCAAGATTAACAGATACTTGCTGCTATATATAAAATCAGTTCAGTTCAGTCTCTCAGTCATGTCTGACTCTTTGTGACCCCATGGACTGCAGCATGCCAAGCTTTTCTGTCCATTGCCAACTCCTGGAGCCTACTCAAACTCATGTCTATCTAGTCAGTGATGCCATCCAACCATTTCATCCTCTGTAGGTAGGCAATAAGGATTTACTTTATAGCACAGGAAACCATATTCAGAATCAGTTCAGTTCAGTCTCTCAGTCATGTCTGACTCTTTGTGACCCCATGGACTGCAGCATGCCAAGCTTTTCTGTCCATTGCCAACTCCTGGAGCCTACTCAAACTCATGTCTATCTAGTCAGTGATGCCATCCAACCATTTCATCCTCTGTAGGTAGGCAATAAGGATTTACTTTATAGCACAGGAAACCATATTCAGTGTCTTAAAATAACCCATAATGGAAAATAATGTGAAAATTATATGTTTATTATGTGTGTGTGTGTGTGTGTATAACTGAACCACTTCTCTGTACACCTGAAACTAACAGTATTGTAAATCAACTACCTTCAATAAAAAATAAAAGCAGTAAGCTTCTAAGTACTTTTTAAAATGTTATTCTGTATTTTTGAAGTCACGAATCATGTAGAATGATAGTGAAATCCATAAATGAAATTAAGGAAACAGTTTTATTTATAATAGTATCAAAAGAATAGAATACTTAGGAATAAATTTAACAAAGAAGTGCATTTCCTCTACTCTGAAAACTAGAAAACATTGTTGAAAAAATGTAAAGTCAACCTAAGTAAATGGAAATGCATACCATGTTTATGAATTGGAAAACTTAGTAAGATTGCAGTACACCCCAAACAGATTCAGTGCAATCCATGTCAGAATCTTAGCTGGCTATTTTTGAAGAAATTGACAAGCTGATCTTAAAATTCACATAGAAATTCAGGATACCTTGAATAACCAAAGAATGATCTTTAAAAATAATAAAAGTTGGAGGATTCCCATTACCTGATCTTAGAACTCACTACAAAGCTATAGTAATCAAGACATTGTGCTTGCTACTCATGTAGGGATATACATATAGAATAGTGGAGTAGAATTGAGAGTCTCTAGTAGTAAAACCATTCATTTAGGGTGAATTGATTTTTGACAAGGGTACCAAGACTATTCACTTGGGAAACGATAGCCTTTTTAAAAGATTTAATAGATAATTTCTTTACAGTATTGTGTTGGTTTCTGCCAAACATCAACATTAATCAACCATAGATACACATGTGTCCCCTCCTTCTTAAACCTCCCTTCCACCTCCCTCCCCATCTACACCCCTGTAGGTTGGTACAGAGTCACCATTTGAGTTCCTTGAGTCATACAGCAAATTCCATTGACTCTTTATTTAGCTTATGGTAATGTATGTTTCCACGTTACTCGCCTCTTACCTTCCATCCTCTCTTCCGCCCCGCCTAGTGTTCATCAGTCTGTTCTCTGTCTCCATTCTGCCCTACATATAATTTCATCAGTATCCTCTTTCTAGATTCCATATATATGTGTTAAAATACAATATTTGTTTTTCTCTTTCTGACTTCACTCTGTATTATAGGCTCTAGGTTCATCCACCTCATTAGAACTGACCAAATGCATTCCTTTTTATGGCTGAGTAATAGTCCATTGTGTGTATGTACCACAGCTTCTTTATTCATTCATCTTTCGATGTACATGTAGGTTGTTTCCATATTCTAGCTATTGTAAATAATGCTGCAGTGAACATTGGGGTATATATGTCTTTGTCAGTTTTGGTTTCCTCCGGGTATATGCATAGTGGTGGGATTGCTGGATCATATGGACAGGGAAGCCTGGCATGCTGCAGTCCATGGGGTCGCAGAGTGAGACACGACTGAGCGACTGAACTGATGGTGGTTTTATTCCTCGTTTTTAAAGGAATCTCTGTACTGTCTTCTCTAGTGCTTGTATCAGTTTACATTCCCACCAACAGTGTAAGAGGATTCCCTTTTCTCCACACCCTCGCCAGCATTTATTGTTTGTAGACTTTTTCATGAAACAATGCTAGGACACCTAGATATCCACATGTAAATGAACAGAGTTGGTTCCTTGCTTTATATGCTATTCTATCTTCGGTGTCTTTTTTCTTACGACCCCATGGACTGTAACCCACCCACCAGCTCCTCTGCTTATGGGATTTCAAGGCAAGAATACTGGAGTGAGTTGCCACTTCCTACTCTTGGGGATTTTCCTGACCCAGGCGTCGCACCCGTTTCTTGTGTCTCCTACATTGGCACACAGAATCTTTACACTGTGCCACTTGGGAAGCCCCTGATAAACGTCTAATATCCAAAATATATGAAGAACTCTTACAAATTAACAATAAAAAGGCAAATAACCCAATTTATGAAAGGATTTGAAATACATATTTCTTCAAAGAAGATATACAAATGATCAATAGGTTCACGAAAAGATACAGTCTGTCAGGGATCCCCAATCCCTAGGCCTTGGACAGATAGTGGTCCGTGGCCTGTTAAGATCTGGGCCGCACAGCAGGAAATGAATGATGGGCTAACGAGTGAAGCTTCATCTGCTGCTCCCCATTGTTCATATTACCGCCTGAACCATCTATCCCACCTACCCCCACTCCCACTCTAGTCTGTGGAAAAATAGCCTTCCACAAGACCTGTTCCTGGTGCCAAAAAGATTGGGGACTGCTGCTTTGTATCGTTAGTCATTAGAGAAACAAGTGAAAACTATATTGAGATACCACTTTACATCCATTAGGATAGTTGTCACAAAAATAAGACAATAGCAAGTGTTGTAGAAATTGGAACCCTTGTATATTGCTGCTGGGAAGGCAAAATGGTTCATACCCCTTGGAGAACAGCCTGGCAGTTCTTCAGAAAGTTAAACATAAAATTTGTATATGACCCAGCTATTTTCCTCCTAGACATACACCCAAGAAAATTCAAAACATTTACACACAAAAATCTGGGCATCAACTGTTCATAGCAGTGGAAATAACCCAAATGTTCATCACCGTTGAATGAATAAATAAAATGTGGTATCCATAGAATACAATATTCAGCCAAAAAAGGAATGAGGTGCTGATAATACTTAACACAAATGAGCTTTGAAAACTGAAAGAAACCCGGCACAAAGGGCTACCTGTTGTCTGACTCTGTTTTATGACTTACCTCAAATAAGTAAATCCAGAGAGTCAGAAAGTAGATAAGTAATTTTCAGGAGTTGGGGAGGGGAAGGAATGGAAAATAATAGCTAATGGGCATTGGACTTATTTTTAGGATGATAAAAATGTTCTGGAATTAGATAGTAGGGATGGTTGCACAACTTTGACTACTGTTTAAAAAAAAGAGCAAAATTATACACTCACAGTTGTACACGTTTAAAAAGATCTTAATGGCACATATGAATTATAAATTGGTTAAAAAGCATATAGAAATGAAAACATTGGCCTACTTCGGATATAATTTATCTTCAAAACAGGATATTTTTGAGAGTGAGGGGTCCCACTTAATAATTACTCCCATACAATAAAAATAAAGTTGCATGTCCCAGGTACACCAGAATGTATGTTCTTCCTGCTTCTTTGTATCTTTAAGCTGTTTCTCTTCACAGAAGACATATAAGGATTACAAAATTCTTCTTGTCTTTCTGTATCAAATATGGGAAAAAGACTAAGACAGCCCTGTAATTCCTGTAAAATAAATGGGAAGAGAAGGTATTTCTTTGTGGAAATGAATGTAAATATGTGTATGAAGTGCAGTGTGTAGCTATGATAGAATTAGATCTTTATTGATTTATATGATTTTATCACTTAACTGTCACACATAGCCAACCAGTGTTTGAATGAAAAAGAAGTTTAGTGCTGTAACATAATAAAGCAGTTGCTCCGAGCTAGGGATGTGCATCATAATAGGTGCATAACAGTATGTGGAACCTTTAAAAATTACTCTTGCTTTGACATTGTCTCAGTTATGATTTGATAGATTTTTGTGGGGCCAGGGTAAGTTCATGCATGCAAAATAGATGTTTTAGCTCCTCAGTTGAGTTTAATATCCATTTAAGTTGAGAGTCACTGCATTAAATTGAGGAGTTTTATTGATTTGTTTATTGAAATATATAGTTATTACTGTTTGGTGCATAAACAGTAAACAGCTGTAGTAACTGAGAGAACCTCAGTCTAAAGTATACCCTCATCACCCCCAACGCTCCTGGCCACCCTCTCACCTGAGCTAGCCATTGGTAATCCAGAAATTGTGATTCCTCCGATCCTCCAAGAACAGAGATTGGGAGGAATATTGATTTATTGATTTTTTTTTTTTTTTACATTTTGGCTACATTGAGGCAGGATTAGTAATGGGACGTAGGCAGAAGCTCAGATTCCTCTGCAAATGCTTGAAACTATATCCTTGGCAGATATAGGAAGGGCATCATCACTGCAGAATAAGAGGGGTTGGGAGATGGAGACCTTGTAGGAGGTCAGAACTCTCTCAGTTAACTGATAACTGCTCATGGCCTTTGTATTTTGGCAGCCCATTATAGCTCCAGATAAATTGCCCTCTGACATTGGAACTAAGGAGCCAGTTCAGTGGACATAGGAAGGACATAGTGCAGCATTGTGGTTTCTCTTGTACAGCCACACACAATTTAGAAGAAATTATCTTTATGCTAGACTCATGAAATTGGAGTTGTGTCACACCCTGAAGATTTTGCCATTCAGTTTATTTAGTGATGGATCATTCCCATCCAAACATGTCCCCCTGACATTTTTAATTGGTAGCCTTTCTTCAGCCACCGCTTAAATTGTCCTACTGGTGATGCTATACTGTTGTTCCCCTCCCTGTGCTATAGAGTAGGTTCTTATTATTTGTCTCTTTTATACATAGCTGTGTATATTAGTTGATCCCAATCTCTGAATTTATCCCCCTTGTCCCCCCCCAACCCATGATGCTTTATGGTTGTACTGTACATGACATTATTGCCCAAATTTTAACTTTGCCCCCTTGGTGTAACTTTGGATGATGACTAGCCATTTTGTCCTCAGTTGCTTCACCCTGGAAATGGAGCAAATGCTAACTACCTCACAAGGTTATTGTGACTACTGAATGAGATAGCACACATTAATTTTTGACACAGCTATTGGTACATGTAGAATTGGATAAATGTTAGTGACCTGTAGTTCAGTGAAAAACAACTGACGTCTTTCAAAAGGTTGACTTTAGAGAATTTTCAAAGCCCGAGGCCTGAAATCTTTGTTATACTTTGATTTATTGCCTCCATTCATTAACTAAGCAACTGTTTATTGAACATCTATTTTGGGCAGGGTACTTTGGTAGCTTTTGGGATTTTAGGAAAGACAGAGGAAACAGAGATCAAATTAGCAACACCTATAGGATCATCAAAAAACCAAGAGTTGCAGAATAACATCTGCTTTATTGACTGTGCCAAAGCCTTTGACTTGTGGATCACAACAAACTGGAAAATTTTTAAAGAGATGGGACTACCAGACCACCTGACCTGCCTCCTGAGAAATATGTATGCAGGTCAAGAAGCAACAGTTAGAACTGGACGTGGAACAACAGACTGGTTCCAAATTGGGAAAGGAGTATGTCAAGGCTGTATGTTGTCACTCTGCTTATTTTATGCAGAGTACATCATGCAAAATGCCAGGCTGGAGGAAGCACCAACTGGAATCAAGATTGCCAGGAGAAATATCAATAACCTCAGATATGCAGATGACACCACCCTTATGGCAGAAAGTGAAGAACTAAAGAGCCTATTGATGAAAGTGAAAGAGGAGAGTGAAAAAGTTTGCTTAAAACTCAGCATTCAGGAAGCTAAGATCATGGCATCTGGTCCCATCACTTCATGGCAAATAAATGGGGAAACAATGGAAACAGTGAGAGACTTTATTTTGGGGGGGCTCCAAATTCACTGCAGGTGGTGACTGCAGCCATGAAATTAAAAAACACCTGCTCCTTGGATGAAAAGCTATTCCAACCTATACAGTATTCAAAAACAGAGACATTATTTTGCCAACAAAGATCCATCTAGTCAAAGCTATGGTTTTTCCAGTAGTCATGTATGGATGTGAGAGTTGGACTATAAAGAAAGCTGAGTGCTGAAGAACTGATGCTTTTGAACTGTGTTGTTGAAGGAGACTCTTGAGAGTCCCTTGGGCTGCAAGGAGATTCAATCAGTCCATCTTAAAGGAAATCAGTCCTGAATATTCATTGGAAGGACTGATGCTGAAGCTGAAACTTCAGTACTTTGGCTGCCTGATGTGAAGAACTGACTCATTTGAAACGAGACAGATGCTGGGAAAGTTTGAAGGCAGGAAGAGAAGGGGATGATTGAGGATGAGATGGTTGGATGGCATCACCGACTCGATGGACATGAATTTGAGTAAGCTGTGGGAATTGGTGATGGACAGGGAATCCTGGCGTGCTGCAGTCCATGGTGTCGCGAAGGGTTGGACATGACTAAGCAACTGAACTGATTATCTAAATCTACAAGTTTACTGTTCCATTTTGCTGCTTTATCTTTGTTACAGTCATTTGTTAATCTGCCTTTTAATTTGCGTATGATTATTGTCAGGTAGAATAGAAAAAGAAGTCCAAGATAGCAGAATCAGGCTGAGGGTAAAAATTAACAACAGCACAAAAGTCAATGAAAGGGGAGGTTAAGGAACAGAGTGGAAGTCTTCATCAAAAAAATATGCCCAAAACACACCCCCTCTCTCTGATTGGTCCTGCGTATAACCAATCAGGTGAACACTGGTACAGTTCCCCTATTTGGGTAGGATGTAAACAGACCCCAGGGACTGGCTAGTCAAGTCTGTGGTTTTTCCAGTGGTCATATATGGATGTGAGAGTTGGCCTGTGAAGAAAGCTGAACACTGAAGAATTGATGCTTTTGAACTGTGGTGTTGGAGAAGACTCTTGAGAGTCCCTTGGACTGCAAGGAGATCCAACCAGTCCATTCTGAGAGAGATCAGCCCTGGGATTTCTTTGGAAGGAATGATGCTAAAGCTGAAACTCTAGCCCTCTTGCCACCTGATGCGAAGAGTTGACTCATTGGAAAAGACTGATGCTGGGAGGGATTGGGGGCAGGAGGAAAAGGGGACGACAGAGGATGAGATGGCTGGATGGCATCACTGACTCGATGGACATGAGTCTGAATGAACTCCAGGAGTTGGTGATGGACAGGGAGGCCTGGCATGCTGCGATTCATGGGGTTGCCAAGAATCGTACATGACTGAGAGACTGAACTGAACTGAACCAATTAGGCTTCAGGGGGAGGAGACAAAGTATACAAAGGGAAGCCAGATGGGATGGGACTCCCTCCTGGATGGATCTGCCCTTGCCTCTGGGAAGTGAACTGCCTGCTTCCTGCTTGAGTTGTAACAAAGCTGTAACTAGTTTGTCCTTGTGAATGCTGCCAGCTTAATAAAATCCTTCCTGTTTGAGTTACAAGTGATTCCTCGTTAAAAAGTGATCCGCTACAGTGAGACAAAAACCAACGATGACTAAATGAACCAGACATTATGAAAATCAGTTACAGGAATTGATTGCTCATCTTTGAATTTTGCCTTCTGTCACCCAATACTGCTATTGGTTAGCAGTGTTTCATTGTGTGCTCAGCTCACACAACATTTCTTGTATAGACTGCTGTGCTGTGTTGTTCAGTTGATAAGTTACGTCCGACTCTTTGCGACCCCAGGTACTGAAGCGTACCAGGCTTCCCTGTCCTTCACCAGGAACTTTCTCTCATTCATGTCCATTGAGTCAGTGATGCTATCTATCCATCTCACGCACTACAGCCCTCTTCTCCTTTTGCCTTCAATCTTTCACATCATAAGGTCTTTTCCAAAGAGTCGGCTCTTCTCATCAGGTGGCCAAAGTATTGGAGTTTCAGCATCAGTCCTTCCAGAGACTATTTAGGGTTGATTTCCATTAGGATTGACTGGTTTGGTCTTATAGGCCAAGGGACTCAAGAGTCTTCTCCAGCACCACAGTATGAAAGCATTAATTCATCTCTGCCTTCTTTATGGTCCCACTCTCACATCTGTATGGTTCAACTGTCACATCCGTACTTGACTACTGGAAAAACTATACCTTTGACTACATGGGCCTGTGTCAGCAAAGTGATGTCTTTCCTTTTAACATGCTGTCTAGGTTTGTCATAGCTTTCCTTCCAAGGAGCAAGTGTCTTCTAATTTAATGGCTGCAGTCACTGCCCACAGTTATTTTTAGTCAAAGAAAATAAAATCTGTCACTGTTCCCACTTTTGCTTCATATGCCATTAAGTGATGGGGCCAGATGCCATGATCTTAGCTTTTTGAGTGTTGAATTTTTAAGACAGCTTTTTCACTCTCCTGTTTCACACTCATCAAGAGGCTCTTTAGTTCCTTTTCACTTGCTGCCATTGGAGTGGCATCATCTGCATTTCTGAGGTTGATATTTCTCCCAACAATCTTGATTCCAGTTTGTGATTAATCCAGCATGGCAGTTTGCATGATGGACTGTGCATATAAGTTAATAAGTAGAGTAACAATAAACAGCCTTGTCGTACTACTTTCGCAATTTTGAACCAGTCCATTGTTCCCTGTCATGTTCTAATCGTTGTTTTTTGACCTGCATACAGGTTTCTTAGGAGGCAGGTAAGGTGGTCTAGTATTCCACCTCTGGTATTCCATGTCTTCAAGAATTTTAAATTTGTGGCGATCCACACAGGCAAAACTTTAACATAGTCAGTGAAGCAGAATAGATGTTTTTATGGAACTTCCTTGATTTCTCTTTGATCCAGCAATTTTGGCAAAATTTGACCTCTGGTTCCTCTGCCTTTTCTAAACCCAGCTTGTACATCTGGAACTTCTTGGTTCACATACTGCTGAAGTCTGGCTTGAAAGATATTGAGCATAACCATAGTAGCATGAGAAATGAGTGCAGTTGTTCGGTAGTTTGAACATTCTTTGGCACTACCTTTCTTTGATCCCAGAGAAAGAAAACCGACCATTTGCAGTCTCGTGACCACTGCTGAGTTTGCACAGTTGCTGACGTATTGAGTGCAGCACTTTAACTGCATAATTTTAGGATTTGAAATAGTTCAGCTGGAATGCCATCACCTCCACTAGCTTTGTTCTTGGTACTGCTTCCTAAGACCCACTTGACTTCATACCTGTATGTCTGGCTCTAGGTGAGTGGTCACATCATTGTGGTTATCTGAGTCGTTAAGATCTTTTTTTTTTGTACAGTTCTTCTGTGTATTCTTGCCACATCTTCTTAATATTTTCTGCTTCTATTAGGTCCATGTGATTTCTGTCCTTTATTGTGCCTGCCTTTGCATGAAATGTTCCCTTAATATTTCTACTTTTCTTAAAGAGAAATAGTCTTTCCTATTCTGTTTTCCTCTATTTCTTTGCATTGTTCACTTAGGAAGGATTTCGTACATCCTCTTGCTGTTCTTTGCTTCTTTGCATTCAGATAGGCATTTCTTTCCTTTTCTCCTTTGCTTTTTGCTTCTCTTCTTTTCTCAACTACTTTTAAGGCCTCCTCAGACAACCATTTTGCCATCTGGCATTTCTTTTTCTTGTGGATGGTTTTGATCATTGCCTCTTGTATAAGGTTACAAACGTTTGTCCATAGTTCTTCAGACGCTCTATCAGATCTAATCCCTTGAATCTATTTGTCACTTTCATTGTATAATCGTAAGGGATTTGATTTAGGTCATACCTAAATGGCCTAGTGGTTTCCCCTACTTTCTTCAACTTAAAGTCTGAATTTTGCCTTTTATAAGGAGTTTGTGATCTGAGCCACAGTCAGCTCCTGGTCTTATTTTTGCTGACTGTATAGAACTTCTTCATCTTCAGCTGCAAAGAATATAGTTGATCTGATTTTGGTATTGACCTGGTGATAGCCATGTATAGAATTGTCTCTTGTGTTGTCGCAAGAGGGTGTTTGTTATGATCAGTGCGTTCTCTTGGCAAAACTCTGCTAGCCTTTGCCCTGCTTTACTTTGTACTCTAAGGCCAAACTTGCCTTTTACTCCATGTGTCTCTTGACTTCCTACTTTTACTTTCCTGTGCCTTAGTATGAAAAGGACATCTTTTTTTGGTGTTAACTTCTGGAAGGTCTTGTAGGTCTTCATATAGCTGTTCAGCTTCTTCAGCATTAGTGTTTGGGGCATAGACTTGGATTACTGTGATACTGAATGATTTGCTTTGGAAACAAACCGAGAGTATTGTGTCGTTTTCAAGATTTTACCCAAGAACTGCACTTTGGAATCGGTGTTTAGGGAAACATTAGTGTCATTTGATTTTTTTCCTACCAGCTTTTGTAGCAGCGTATTTCTCCTGCGTTCTGCCAAAGGTGAATTAGTTCTTGTGTCCTGTCTCCTCAGAGAGGCTTGTCATCCTTTATAATTTACATGGTTGTCTTGCAACCTCAGCTTCTTGATAGGTTCAAGAAAATTATGCTTTTGTTAGGATAGGAGCCTCTAATGTTTTTAACATCCTTGCGCTCAGTTGCTTCAGTCGTGTCCAACTCTTTGAGACCCTATGGACTCTAGCCCACCAGGGTCCTATGTCCATGGGGGCAAGAATGCTGGAGTGGGTTGCTATGCCCCCTTACATGGGATCTTCCTGATCCAGGGATTGAACCTGC